>VZQC01000373.1:815438-859854 GCA_009823505.1 Rhizomys pruinosus
CAGAAAAACAAAAAAACAAATGGTATCCCTCACCTGTAGATGCTATCACCAAGTATCTAGTTGTAAGGCAAACTGAGCAATGTTAATGTTATATTCCTTGTTATATTATATATATATATATATATATATATATATATATCCAATGTTAATGTTATATTCCTTTATCTGAAAAAAGCTGTTGTCTTATACTGTGAATCCCTTAACAGGTTCTAGAACTAACCTACCACTTATTTTCAGACTCTGGAACTTTGGTATATGGGTCAAGGGTATGTATACATATTTTAGAGTAATATAAAATCAAAATGGAAAAATGTGAATCCTGAAATATGATTTGGAAATAACATACAGTTTGTTTTCAGATGATATAATATACTAAAATGTATAGGTGTGACATATATATATATATATATATATATATATATATTACAAGTTGGAGGGAAAAAAAGGAATTTTCGTGTTAAAGGAGCACTGTATTTTGATGCTTTTTTTGGTATCACAAGTTTCCTTTATGTTATTTTGATGCTATGTGTATTATAAAGTTCAACTTAAAATAAATAAAAAAAAACAATAGGAAGAGTCAGGCTGTGTATGCTTTCATCACCCAATGTGACTAAGAAGTGCTTCAATTATGAACAATTAGTGCATGTTAATAAAGAACATGGAAAATGGAAAAAAAAACACATTACATTTTGTTTTGTTTCACATTATATTTTAGAGATAAGATCTTGCTATTTTCTATAGGCTGACTTTGAAGCCCTTGGGCAAGTGATCCTCTCCCTCAGCCTCTTGTGTACCTGTGACTACATGGGTGTGGCAATATGCAGCTATACTCCTTTGGGTGTTTTTATGTAGGAACATATATTATGCTAAAGATATCTCACTTTTACTACTTATCTCTTTTGCTTCCTGTCTTGTTCCACTGGGCTATCCAGATTACAATGTCAAATTAAAGTAGTTAAAGCTGACATACTTTCAATGTTCCATATTATAAGTAAAATGTTGGTCATGATCTTCTTTAGATGTCTTCTATCAAGCTGAGTAATGTTTGCACATTCCTGATTATTAAACATTTTTGTAATATATGATTTAATTTTTTGGTTAAATGCCTTTTCTATTTGTGCTCATCTGAGATTATGTCTTTTTAATTATTTTGAGGTATAAATTGCACTGCTTCATGACTGAATTTGGCAAACCTTGTATTACTTGAACCAACCACACTTGGGCATGTTATGTCTTTCTTTTATACATACTGCTGAATCAAACTGAATATTTAATGAGAATTCAATGTGCACTTTTAACATGATCCTTGATTTTAAGCTTTTCTTTGCCCAATATCATATTAGAATATGTGCACTTTCCCTTAAGCCCTGCTTTAGATATATTTTGTAAGTTTTTAAAAGTATCATTGAAGTTCAAATATTTTTAACTTCCTTTGTTGTCTTCCTTTGGGTCTATTGATTGCTTTCTTGGTGTGACTTATTTCCTAATATTTCAAAAGTTACAGATATTTTGCTGACACTTATTTCCAGATTTGGATAAGGTTGGTGAACATATTTTGCAAGATTTCAGTCTTCTGAAATTTATTAGATAATCCATATATCTAAACCAGGACCTGTGTGCTTCTTTAAAAAAATATTTAATTTTTTGGGGGGGTAGACACTCAGGAGGTAGTAGCAGGCAGACATGTGTGAGTTTGAGATTACCCCATCTCTAAAGTGATTTCTAGGCCATCCAGAGCTACATAGTGAGATGCCATTTCAAGAGGGGAAAAATGAACGTTTTGTAGCTCTTGAGTATAGAGTGTTTTTTGATGCTAGTTATGTCAAGGAGGAAAATGATGAACAGCAGGAAATCAATCTATTCTTTGTTACTTTTCAGGCTTGCTCCTTGAAAAATGGATAACAGTGTTTTATTCTCCACATTTTGGTCACTTGTGATTTTCTGTGTTAATTATCCTCTGTTGCATGAGGAAGCTTTGCTGGAGAGAGTTCAGAGATGTGTTAACCTTGTTCTGCTATGGTCCTTGAGCCTTAGCTGCAGAGGTTGTATTGTAGATGTGCCTGCAGAGGTTGTATTGTAGATGTGTCTGTGAGATGCATCTACAGACATTTATTCTTTGTTTTTGATCAGTTGTGGAACTCTGTAAAATAATGCATGAAATCCAGTGTGTGTGGGGCCTCTGGAGGGTGCAGATAAGTGAGGGGGTCTAAATATGATTAAGATGTATTATATGAAATGCAAAAAAATTCAATGAAATATAGATTATAAAAAGACAACAATTCCAAAAAAAGACAACAGTTATCTTGGTACAAATGATAGACCTTTTAGTTAGTAAATTAGTGGTATTAAAACATGACAACCTTTATTGGTAGAAAGCTTTTAGTGGGATATTCATAATTTAGTACTTTTGTGAAAAGAAACCTGGACACAAAGGATTTATAAGTCATGGCTTTTTGAAAATTTTTGCATAAAATTTGCGACCATCTGGTACAAACTGGACACATTTCAGGACAGAGACAGCTTTTTTTTTTTTTTTTTGGTATTAGTAAGGAATCTAGTTCACCTGAGGTAGAGGTTTCTAGTGTTAGTCCCTGTAGAACACAGCTGGTATGTGAGAAATGACCTGAGGAAATGTGAGAGCAGAGAGGGACATGACATTAACAGTGTCTGCTTTATCGAATGACACTCCCTAAAGCCCGATATTGTGTAAGAAAATTCATGCAATTCTCACTTCACAATTTAAACCTTTGTGTTAATCAAAAAACATATTTCATGGGCTGGAGAGATGGCTCAGCAGGTAAGAGCACCGACTGCTCTTGCAGAGGACCCGGGTTCAATTCCCAGCACTCACATGGTGGCTAAGAACTATCTTTAACTCCACTTTCAGGGGAATCCAACGCCCTCTTCTGACCTCCGCGGCATTGTACAACACGGGTGCACTAACCTACATGCAGACTGTACACTCAAACACATAAAAAATAATAAGTAAAAAATTAAAAAATATTTCAGTTTGGTCTATTACCTTACTGATTCTTTTAAATTTTAATACTTGATGAAAATTTTTCTGAAGATGAGTGTGCCTCATTTGAAGAATAATATGAGTTTTTATTACTATTTCAGAGTGAAAAGAAATTATAAAAATATATATGTGTATGGGCCTGGAGAGATGGCTCAGCTGTTAAGAACACTGGCTGCTCTTACAGAGGACCTGGGTTTGAATTTCAGCACCCACATGGTGGCTAACAGCTATCTGTAACTCCAGTTCCAGGGAATTCAGTGCCCTCTTCTGAACTCCATGGGCACTGCATGACACAGGTGCACTTACATGCACGCAGGGATAACATTTATACACATAAAATAAAAATATATGTATACAATTATTTTTCTAGTTATATTGAATTTTTGAGATTTTGATAAAATATACAATTTGATAATATTTAGATTCTCTTTCCCATACCCACCTCCCATTATTCCCCCTGCCCAATTTAATGATATTATCTCTCTCCATATATATATATATATATATATATATGTATATATAATTATACAGAAATAATAATATATAATGCCTACAAAGTCTAATTTGTGCATCTAACTATCCTTCAGTGAGGATCTATCCACTGAAGCCCAGTCAACCTACCAAGAGTCCATTCCCTGTAAGAGACTATTTCTGCTCCACCCAGCTGGCATCTGTTGAACAATTTCCTTAGGTGGGGTTGGAGTTTCTTATTCACCTTCTCAGGTCTAGAGACTTCTAATGCTAGTACTGGGATTTTATCTGACTTGAGCTTACATGGGATTCATGCCTCCTGTGACTGTTGCTACTGTGAGTTCATGTGGGTAATTGACCACCTATCTGGAAAACATTTTTCTTGTGGTGGCCCACACCTCTGGCTCTTAGAATCTTTCTATCCTCTCTTTTGCAATGATACTTGAGTCTTGGGAGGCAGAAGTTGGACATACTTGTCCTATTCAGGGATATGTACTCTGCAACCTCTTGCTGTTTGCATATTGACCAGTTGTGGGTTTTTGTGCTAATCAGTATCTGTAGCATAAGGAAACTTCTCTGGCAAGAGATGAGAGATGCATTGATCTATGGCTCTAAAAATAACTAATAGTCAGTTTAATACAACAAATATTTAGTAGGAAACTAGGATTAATATATTTATATGTTTCCTATGACCTGTTAGCTTCAAGATCCTAAGCCTGATATCAATGTCATGTATATAATTTTCAAGTACTCATGACTAACTAATAAATAATGCCTAGCTAGTGTAAAAAACCTGAAGGAACCATATTAGTCTAATAATCTAATAACAATATCTTTACATGAGTCCACATGCAAAGCTGAAGACTACATAACAAGGAATAGTGCCAGAGAAGATAAACCTTCCTTTGAGTTGTTGGCCGGGGTAGTCCAAGAGACTCCCAAATCACACAGGCTATTGCCACAGCCCTTGATTGCCTCCCGAACCTGAAGGCAAGGCCCTATTGTTGAAGATAGGATATATTTTGGAGACCAGAATTGGAGCAATGGAGCTGGAACTGACCTGGAAGCCACTGCCCCTGAAGGCTAGCTCTCATAGCTATGGAGAACAATATGCAACATGCTAAGGGAGATCATCAATTGATGGTCCAACATCAGCTTTATGACCAAGCAACTACATCAATAACTGGCATGGCATATGACATCACTGCAGTAGTAACACTTTTATCTTGGGGACAATCAATGGCTGATTAATTGGACTTAAAGCACACTCAATGGGAGGAAACTCATGTATGGTACTGTAAACACAGCCAGATATATAAGGCTGGAGAGATCATAGATCTTAGAGAAATTCCCAAGATTGTCACTTTTCTAGGCTAAGGTAACATCTCACTAACTACAAAATAGGTATTCTTATATATTCTTATATTTACAGATAAATATCCCAGACACCATTCAATAAAGAAGCTTCTTTTGTACCAGATGAAGAATATTACAGAGCCCCACAACTGTGCACAAACAGACATTGTTTATTAATTGCCCAAGCCTAAATGGTACATCTACAATGCAACCTCTATACCTAAGGCTCATGCAACATAGAACAAAGGGTCAAGAGGACACTGATTAACCTCTTAACTCTCATTAAGGAAGCTTCCTCATTCAAAGGGGGATAGGAACTCAAAAGGTCATGGATTATCAAAATATGGAGTTTGGGAGTCTACAGAGTGTGGATCCATGGATAGGTCGCCTATATTCAGCTTCACTAACCCAGGGCCCAAGGAACATCGATTAAGAGGGGGCAGAAAAACTGTAAGAGCCAGGGTGGCAATGCAAGACCATATGAAATAGAATCCTACAAGCTCCTGGGACTCTGCTTATAAAGACCTACAGCATTGGTGTCAGCATGCACAAGACCCATGCAAGCACAACCAGACAAAATTCCAGCACAGAAATACAGAAATGGGTATCAGAACCCAATCTTAGCTGAAGAAATATTGACAGCTGATTACAGTTGCACGAGAAAGAACTGGCCTTCTTTTAAGATCGTGTACTGGAATTATCTAATTTTCTCTTTTAATTTTACTGGGGCTTGTAGCTAGAGATTACCTCGAGCTTAGAGAAGATTTCGAATTTGAACTTTTGAACTATGTTGAAACTGTTAAGGCTGTGGGAACTCTTGGAGATGGACTAAATATACTTTCATTGTGGAGTAGATACGACCCTTTGAGGGACAAGAGTGGAGTATTTTGGCTTGAATATGAAGGGTTCCCAAAGGAAGTTCCCAAAGCAGTGATGTTCAGATAACTCCATTGAACTCACAGACCCATGACATGCGAACTATTTGTAGGAAACATGCCCATGGGCTTTGTCCTTGACGTATTATCTCTTGTCACTGGCTTCTAGCTCTGGCTTTCTGCTTCCTGGCTGCCAGGGACTTGGCAGCTTTCTTCCATCATGGCCTTCTGCAATAAAATTCTGCTCTTCCCTGCCCTTCCACAGACCTAAAAGCAATGGAGCTAGGTTACCATGGCCTGGAAGCTCTGAAACCATGAGTCAAAATAAGCACTTCTTCCCTTAAAAAATAAAAATAAAAATCCAATTTCTTAAAGACTTATGTCTGCATTTAGTTTTAGGAATTCTTTCAAAAAATTTGGAAGAAGGGTCTCACTATGTAGCTCTATCTGGTCTTGAACAAACAGAGCTTTACTTACTGAGAGCTGTGACCAAAGGTGTGCTCTAGCATGCTTGGCAGGCACTACAATTCACTTTGCTTAACCAGAAAATACGGTTTAGTTTGGGCTTTGGTCTTACCCACCTCAAACAGGGAGTGCCTATTTATCAGTGGTAGCTGTTTTCCATCAAGACTTTGAATCTGAAATGCTGACCCCCTTCCCAACTTGTGGGTGCTTGTTTTCCAGCAGGTGGCTACATTTTGGAACTATATGGAATATTTAGGAAGTGGGTCTGGCCAATGGAAGTAGGTCACTGGGGCATGCCTTTGAAGGAGACTGTCTAGTTTTGACCGGTCTGTGCTTCTTGTCTTCCTCAGTGTGAACAACCACTGCCTTCTGCATGCTCCCCATGGCACAGTTGGAATTCCTGAGAATGTGAGCCCAAATAAACCTCTCTTATTTGTTTCCATAACATTAATTTCTAAGTAATGCAAAAGTAAATAATAAGTTTTTCATTTGTTCAAAACAATGACTATCTAAAATGGTCAATAGTACATTTTTACTAGATATATCAACAGGGCATTAAAATAACCTCCACACTTGTTACATTAAGTCTTAGGACACTTTAAACAAGAGGAAGACAAAGAGTGAGTTGATGTTAGAAAATTGTTATTTTATACACATTGGAAGTAACACCTCAAGTACAAATTAGGTGGCTTTATTTCTGTGGTTCTATTCCAGGACTCTAGTCTCTATTGATCTATGTGTCTATCTTTCTGCCAATAACATAATGCCTTGATTAATGTAGCTTTATTTTAACTCAAGATGAGGTTATGTGAGTCTTTTCTACTTTTGTTCTCTTTGTTCAAAAATTGTTTTGGCTGTTCAAGCGCATCTGCTTTTCAACACAACACACAATTTAGAATCTACAAATGTGCCCAATGTAAATAGAGTCTGAAAGAAGCTGCAAGCTCCCTTACAGCTGTGGAGCTCAGGTCCCTCCCAAATCCAACACCTCCTGCCTCTTCCTGTTCATTTTTCTTCTGCTCACATCTGCTTCAGTTAAACATGTATTTATGTATTTTCTTTACCAGAGGGTTCCCTGCCAAGTTTTGAGAGTAGAAATTGATAAGATGCCTTGTGATTTTAGCTTTAATGAATCAATAAACCCCACAAGCTTTTGGTTGATCTGTCATATCCTTAGGTTTAGTGTGGAAATGAAAACATTTAGTTAGAATAATATTTTGGAAACCAGGAAAATCTGACTTTTAACATCTCTAAAACTATTTGAATTATAAGTATTAATGTATTTTGCTCTCATTGTGTGTGTATCATTTTGTAGTCATGAAAAGAGTTTCTATATAAAAAATTGGACAAGTCATGTAGTAGAAAAAAATAATTTATAATGTAAGGACACAATCATTATTTTAAACATACTGAAACATATTGTATGTCATTACAGTTTTTTCTTGTCCCCTTCCTTCCTTCCTTCCTTCTTTCTTTCTTTCTTTCTTTCTTTCTTTCTTTCTTTCTTGCCTTCCTTCTTTTTTTTTTTTTTTGAGACAGGGTCTCCCTGTAGCCAGAGTTGGCCTGTAATTTGGTATGGCGACAAGGCTAACCTCAATTGGCATCCATTAGCCTATTTTCTTAACCCATATACTAGTAACATAGAATAGCAGTGCCTACTGCTTTATGTCTTGCTCTTATTTGTGAATAGTATCATGAACATTTCAATTTTATTACATGTGTTTTGAAATGACAAGCTTATTATTTTTAAAAATTTTTATTGATGTTTTGTGTATTTCAGACATCATTTTTCAATTCAGTTCAGGCATATTTCCCTTTCCCTTCCCCCCACCCTGCCCTTCTCCACCCCACATTATGCATTCTGCCATAACTGTCCTGCATCTTTCTCTCTGTCTTTTTTTATGCTTAGGAATTCACATTTTCCTCCATTAATTTTATATTACTCTAAAATATAGATACATACTCTCCACCCATATACAGTCATTACAGAGTCTGAAAGTAATTGGTGGGTGGATTCTAGAACAGGCATTTTAAATTCTTAATTGAATTTTTATTGAAAATTTGAATAGCTGCAAATTTCATACAATATATTTTGATCATATTTAGACCTCCACCCATATCTTCTGTACTCCATTACAATACCCACTGGGTTTCATATACTCTATTTCACACATATATGTGGTATGTGTGTGTGTATGTGTGTGCGTGTATGTGTAGACACAGAGAGAGTTTGCAAATGTTCTTCAGTGTAGTGCATCCATCAGTTCCTAGTCAACCTACACCAAGTCGCAACCTTAAAGAAGACTGACTCTCCTTTCAGCAAGCATCAGTTGCCAGCAGTTCCTTAGCTTACACACTTCCTCAATTCTACGTTGGGACTTTGCATGACTTGAGATTACATGGAAGTTGTACATACCATTACCATTGCTGTGAGTTCTTATAAATGTCTTCCCAGTTGCCTAGAAAACTCCATTACCTCTGGCTCTTACAATATTTCCACCCCTATTCTGCTATGATCCTTGAGCCTTGGGAGACAGACGTTTGTTATAGGTATCCTATCCAAAAATAAACCCTCTGAAGCCTGTTATTCTTTGCTCATTGGCCAGTTGTGATTCTCTGTGTTAGTAACCATCTGCTATTTGAGGAATGTGCTCTGATGAGAGTTGAGAGGGGAAGTGGAATGCAGTGACATAAAGGAGGAAAGAGGAATAATGGAGTAGGAAGGGGTAGGAAAGGGTAGGGCACGGCAGAGATGCATATATGGGGAGGGATAACTAACACTAAAGGCTTTTAGAGAAAGTTGTGTGGAAACCTACCATTATGGAGGCTTTTTAAATTATAGAAATAAACAGTGTAAAAAGACATTAAAAGAAACTACCTTATAATAGGGGGAATTGTCCCTGCTAGACACTGTAAGCTAGCAGGGTAAAAGGCCAATGAATACCAGGAATGAACTCCCTATTTTGAAACTGTTGACCAGGGGTCCCATAGACCCTCAAACAATGCTGGCCATTGCCTCTGCTTTTAGTTACCCACTAAATCTCCACAGTAAAACCCTATGGCTGAAAACATTCATACATGAATTGTACAACAAGCAAGGAACAATCAAGCTGGTGCTGAGTTTTAAAGCTTCATCTCTACTAGCTAGATCTCACAGTGCTGAAATTTGTTATGCATGTGACCAGAAGAGAAAAGAAATCATCAACCTTGGCCAGCTGTGAGTCCTGAGAGCCACAAAACAACTGGGCTGGCAGATTATTCCCGCTGCTGCAATAGTGGCATAAATGTTACTGGAGCAACTAATCACATTCTGAATGGATTTAAGGTCTTTTTCATTGCAATGACCCATACCCATCATTGGTATCAGGCTGAGGAACCTGTTAGGGGAGAGGACACTACAATTATTCTGCTAAATAGGCATTGCATTAAACTGACTCCTAATGACTTATTATTATTCCCATAATTAATGACATTATAGTTTTTTTTTTTTTTTTTTAGTGAGGGTCTTTTTGAGACAAGATTTCCCTGTAGCTCTGGCTGTCCTGGAACTTACTCTGTAGACCAGGATGGCCTTGAACTCATAGAGATCCGTCCATGCCCACCTCTGCCTCCCAAGTGCTAGGATTAAAGGCGTGTTACACCATGCCTAGCTGGGAGGGTTTTTATGTTTTGTTTTGTTTTTGTTTTTGTTTTTTTGAGACAGGGTCTCCCTTTAGTCTTAGCTCCCGCTGGCCTGGAGCTCGCTATGTAGACCAGGTTGGTCTTGAACTCACAGAAATCTGCCTGCCTCTGCCTTCTGAGTGTTGGGATTAAAGGCATGCACCACCTTGCCCAGCCTAAAGTGGTTCTTAGCCACCATGTAGGTGCTGGGAATTAAACCCGGGTCCTCTGCAGGAGCAGTTAGTGCTCTTTTTTAATGAATGAAGATTTTTAATTATTTTTTTAATTTTTACTTTTTTAAACTTATTTTTTATGTGTATGAATGTACTGTTTGCATGTAGGTTTGTGCACTCCTATAGTGCAATGCAGTGGAAGTCAGAAGAGGGTGTTGGATTCCCCTGGAACTGGCATTCTCCTGGAATTGGAGTTACAGACAGTTCTCAACCACCATGTGGGTGCTGGGGATTGAACCTGGATCCTCTGCCAGAGCAGTCGGTGCTCTTAACCACTAGGCCATCTCTCCAGCCCTGACATTACAGTTTTAAATGTGAAATAATATGCTGGTCCATGGATGTGTGTGCCATTTATGTAACCATTATTGTCAATTACTTAGATAGCTGTAGGTTTCATTTAAGCAAGATTCTTTTTTTTTTTTTTTTTTTTTTTTTTNATACTATACATCAAAGGGACCGCACAGACATCTACCGATATTCCACCCTAATACCAGAGAAACACTTTCTACTCAACACCCACTGGAACATTTCAAAAATCGACCACATACGGGGCACAGAAGAAACCTCCACAAATCAAAAGATTGAAGAATTTCTGTATTCATAAATCAGACCACATGCAAAGCTCATATTGACACCGAGAAGGATAGCCCCTACTATCTAAAAGAACACATTGAGACTAAACATCACTCCTGATATGAATGGGTCAGGAAATAAAGAAATAAAAGCATTCATAGAATGAGGGACGATGACAATATAACACAACAAAACTATGGGATACGTAAAAAGCAGTCCTAAGAAGTAGTTTAAAAGCATTTGTGCCTACATTAGAAAAAAAGAAAGAGCACACTGCAGCTAAAAACACTTGAGAGACAACAAAAAGAGAACCCTAAACACAACAGACTGAAAGAAATAACAAGAATCAGAGTAAAATCAATGAGAATATAAAACAAAGAAAACAATACAAAAAAAATCAATGAATCCAAAAGATTGTTTCTTTGAGAGGAATAAACAAGGTAGATAGAACTCTAGCCCAGTACAAAATAAGAAGGAACAACTCCAAATCATAGAAGCTCATGATGGAAAGGGAAATATCACAACAGACAATAAGAAGATAAACAATAAAGGGATTACTTCAAAAACCGATACTCTCTACTAAGTTTGAACCTAGGAGAAATAAATATCTGAAATCTGAATCAACCAAAGCTCCACCAAGAGGGAATTGACAGCGTTTAACAGACCCCATAATATAGATGAATTTGAAGTTGTAATAAGAAACCTACCAAATAAAAAAAGGCCAGGCCCAGATTTTTCACAGCAGAAGTCAATAAAACATTTCAAAAAGAATTAACAACCATATTCTCAAATTGTTCAGAAGGACAAAAGGGAATTCTCACAAATTCCTTCCATGAAGCCAGCATCACATTATAACAAACCAGACAAAGAATACAACCAAAAAAGAGAACTATAAGACCCATCTCATGGATGAACACAGATGCAAAAATTCTCAACAAAACTTGCAAATTGTAAATACAGACCCACAGCAAAGAAGAATCATCCGTGCATGACCAGTTGGATTCGATACCAGAGATGCAGGGTTGGTTCTACATATGAAAATCATTAAATAATAATAAAACATACAAATGGACTGAAAGACAAAAAACCCAATCATCTCAATTGACACAAAAAAAAGCCTTTGACAAATCCAAAAAAAACAAAATTCCAGCATCCTCTTCTGCGTTAAATCCCTAGAGGGAACTGGATTGGAGGATAACAGCCTCAATGTAATCAAAACCATATAAAGTAAACTCACAGCTAATATCATCTTAAATGGAAAAATGACAGAAAAAATTCCCTTTAAAAGGTAGGAACATGGCAAGACTGCCCACTATCACCACTCCTCTTCAATATATTGCTTAAAACATTTGCTAGGGCAATAAGGCAAGAAAGAAATTAAAAGAGTACTAATTGAAAAGAGGAGGTCAAACTATCCTTCTTTCTCCTGAAGATATGATTGTGTACTTAAGATGCCTAAAACGTCCAACCAGAAACTAGAAAGGGATTTTAAGAGTTTCAGTAAGGGGCTGGAGATATGGACTAGTGTTAAGAGTGCCAACCACTCTTACAAGAGGACCTAGTGGTTTTTGATCCCCAGCACCCACATAGCAGCCGAGAACCATTTTAAACTCCAATTCCAGGAGAATTCCAGTTTTAGGGGATCTGGTGTTCTCTTTTGACCTCTGTGGCAATTGCACGACATGGGTGCACAAACCTACTGGCAGACAATACAGTCATACACATCAAAAATAAATAAAAAATTAAAATAAAAAAAGAGTTTCAGTAAATTCCAGGATACAAATCAACCTAGAAAAACCATTAGCCTTTCTTACACCAACAGCAAGTAACTGAAGAAGGAATACTAAGAGACCTTCCCACTCACAATAGCCTCAAGACAATAAAGATACCTGGGAACAAACCTAACCAAAGACCCAAAGATCTCTAACAACAAAAATTTAAAGCCCTGAATATGTAAATTAAAGAAGACTCAGAATAGGAAAAACCTCCCATGCTCTGATGGGAAAATTAATATAATAAAATGTCCATTCTACCCAACTCTTATACAGATTTAAGTAATCCCATTTAAAATCCCCAAGAATTTCTTCATGAGACTTGAAAAACAGTCCTGAATTTTATTTGGGAAAACCAAAACGACACCAATAGCCAACAACCCGGAGCAAAAATGCAATACAGAGGGGATCTCTATAACAGACTTCAAACAATACTACATGGCTATAGTAATAAAACAGCTTGGTACTGGCACAAAAACAGACCTGTTGACCAATGGAACAAACTGAAGATCCAAACTTGAGCATATACAATTCAGCCACCTCATATTTGACAAGGGCCAAGAGAACACTGGAGGAAAGACAGCAGCTTCAGCAAGTGGTGTTGGCAAAACAGATCGCCACTTGTAGAAGAATGAAATTAAACCCCTACACACTCGCCCTGTACAACAGTCACTCCACTATGGATCAAAAACCTCAACGGGATGACCCCAACTCTGAAGGCAATAGAAGAAAAAGTTGGCAGCAGCCTACAAGACATAGCGTAGAGAAAAGATTTCCTAAATCAGACAGCACCTGGGCAAGAATAAGGTCTACAATTGACAAAGGGACCTCATTAAACCCAAAAGCTTCTGTACATCAAAAGAAAACAATCAAGGAAGTGAAGAGAAAACCCACAGAGTGGAAGGAAACTTTCACAGAGAATCCATCTGACAAAAGCAATGATTTTCAATATATAAACTACTCAATAACAAAGAAGAAAGAAAACAATGACCCACTCAAAAGAGGAGCAAAGAGCTGAACAAGACTTCACAAGTGAGGAATTAGAGATGGCTGAGAAACACCTTAAAAAGTGTTCAATGTCACAATAATTAAGGAAATTGCAAATTAAAATTACTTTAAGATATAATCTCACTCCAATAAGACTGGCTAAGGATCAAGAAAGACAAATGATACCAAGTGCTGGAGAGGTTGTGGGAACGAGAAACACATCCACTGCTGGTGGGAATGTAAACTCATACAGCCACTATGGAAAGCAGTGGGAGAACCCTTGAAAACTTGAATGAATGCCTACCTACCCAGCCATACTACGGCCTGGTTAGTACCCACAAAGACTTTTCTTACGGCAGAGATACATGCACGCACATGTTTATTGCAGCTCTCTTCACAAGAGCAGAAGAGCTGGAACCAACCCCAAGTGCCCCTCAACTGACGAATGGATGAAGAAAAATGTGGTACATCTACATAATGAATTCTATGCAGCGGTAAAGGACAGCATGATGTGATGGTTAATCCGGTGTGTCAACTTGACTGGACTAAGGAACAAATAAGAGAAAAAGGGTCTTCTGATTGGACACACTTCAACCTGGTGGCCCACCCCAATGTGGGCATTACCTTCTGCCTGCAGGCAGTATTAAAAGCCACAGCAGAGGGAGCTGGTCTCTTTTTCCTGCGGCTTGTCTCTCTCTCATCTGGTGAGTTTGTCTTGCTGCTGTGATCAACCTCTCAGATCCCAGCGTGTACTGAGACCGCAGATCTCGGAATCCATTTGGGCCTTCAGCACTAGATTGGGACACTGAGACATCCAGCCTTGCTGACAGAGCAGTTCCCTGGATTCGCCCTTCCAGTGTGGTGCAGCTACTGTTGGACTCCTTGAAACTCTGTCATTGAGCAAATCAATAAATTGTATATAGCTATATTTGTCCTGTTGGCTTCTGTTTCTTTAGGAACCCTATAATACAGATTTTGGTACCAGAGTAGTGGTTCTAGAAAACAAATTGAAAAGGATGAATTTCTTTAGTGGGCTTGGTAGTCTCTGGAGCCAGCTCTCCAACCCAATGAAGCCTAGAGTTACTGAAGGCTTCCTGTGTGGCATGAAGAGGAATGATAATCCTTGGTGCAGACTTTGATGTAATTATGAAGATGATCCATTTGACTCACCTAACGCCTCTTGTGAGAAGCAAGGAATTAATGACTCTATATATAAAACGTCTCAGAAATTGCGGAAAATGGGAAATAATGATGTTGCCTTGTTGCCCTCCTAGCATTCTGGATAAAGTGTAGAGAGAAAATAGGAGCTCATGATAAAAATGACCCAGCTCTGGATTCGAAACAACCCTAGGACACTAGTGAAGGAAGTCTTCACAGTGGCAGAACTTCCAGGCAGTGCACATGGTTTGTGCATTTTGCCTGGAAGGAGAAATGGCCAGAGGGTTCGATTATATACTGATTCATGGGCTGTAGCCAATGATTTGGCCGGATGGTCAGGGACTTGGAAGGGCATGACTGGAAAATTGGTGAGAAGACATTTGGGAAGAAGTATGTGGATAGAGTCTCTGAATGGTCAAAGGATGTGAAGATACTTGTCTCATGTAAATGCTCAACAAAAGGTGATTTCAGCGGATGAGAGTTTAATAATCAAGTAGATCGGATGACTCGTTCTATGGATATTCAGCCTCTTTCTCCAGCTATCCCTGTGTTGCTCAAGGGGCCCATGAACAAAGTGGTCATGGTGGCAGATATGGAGGTTATGCATGGGCTCGACAGCATGGACTTCCACTCACCAAGGCTGATCTGGCTACAGCTGCTGCCGAGTGCCAGATTTGCCAAAGCACAGACCAAATTGAGCCCCCAATATGGCTCTATTCCCCGGGGTGACCAGCCAGCAACCTGGTGGCAGGTTTGACTACATTGGACCACTTCCATCATGGAGGGGACAGCGTTTTTGTCCTTACAGGAATAGATCTTATTCTGGTTAATGGATTTGCCTTTCCTGCATGTAATGCTTCTGCCAAAACTACCATCCAGGGACTTACAAGAATGCCTTATCCACCATCATGGTATCCTCACAGCATGCCTTCTGACCAAGGAACTCACTTAACAGCCAAAGAAGTACGACAGAGGGCCCATGGTCATGGTATCCACTGGTCTTACCATGTTACCCACACCACCCAGAAGCAGCTGGCTTGATAGAATAGATGGAATAGCCTCTGAAGACACAGTTACAGTGCCAATTAGGTACAATACCCTGGAGGGCTGGGGCAAGGTTCTCCAGCAAGCAGTCAATATGCTTTGAATCAGTGTCCACTATATGGTATGTTTCTCCTATAGCCAGAATCATGGGTCCAGGAACCAAGGAGTTGGAAGTGGGAATGATTCCATCACTATCACCCCTTGACCCAGTAGGAAATTTTGCTTCCTGTACCCATGACCTTGCATTCTGCTGGTCTAGATGTTTTGGCTCCATGGGGAGGTGCTTTTGCCAGAGATAACAGTTAAATTGAAGGAAGCTAAGACTTCCCCACTGGCCACTTTGGGCTGCTATACTGCCTTTAACCAACGGATAAGGAAGGAAACAGTAGTAGGAGGAGTGATTGTCCAGACTACCAGGGGGAAATTGAACGTTTTTCTCCACAATGGGGGCAAGGAAGATTAGTGTCTGGAAGGCAGGAGATGCTTGTAGGGTGCCTTCTGGTGCTACCATGTCCTATGATTAAGGTCATGGAAAAACTCAAACACCCAAACCAGACAGGACAATAAGGCCCAGACCCTTCAGGGATGAAGTTATGGGTCACTCCTCAGGGAAAGACCAAGACCTGCAGAGGTGCTTGCTGATGGTGGAGGAAATACAGAATGGGTAGTAGAAGAAGGTAGTCAAAATATCACTGAGGCCACGGGAACAGTTGAGAAAACGTGGATTATAAAGATATTAACTTTTGTCCTATTTGGTTAAGATGTGCATAATATATAATATATATATATATATATATAATATAATATATATATTAAGTGGATACTTGTGTTGTTCCCTTTTGAATGTGCAACTAGATAATTGTTTAGTTGTCATATTTAGGTTATTAGATACTGAAGGACTAAGTTCTTCTCAAGGACATTACCACCTACTCTCTACTCTTGTACTTACATATAAGAGGCCCACAGAATTGAGTAGGCCTCACAAATCCTGGACAACAGTCTAAAGAGAAGCACTGAACCTCCCCACCTTCTGAGTTATGACCCTGGCCCTGTGCCATTTAAGATAGATCTCTCTGACTGAGGAAGCATACAGATTTAAAAGGAAGAATCCTTCTCTTGAAATTCCTTGTGTTTCTTTCCTTAACCAGCTAAGACCAGAATTG
Organism: Rhizomys pruinosus; assembly: GCA_009823505.1. Classification (NCBI taxonomy): domain Eukaryota; kingdom Metazoa; phylum Chordata; class Mammalia; order Rodentia; family Spalacidae; genus Rhizomys; species Rhizomys pruinosus. The sequence goes on from VZQC01000373.1 coordinate 832,215, forward strand.
TGAATTATCTGCAGGACAGGAAATCAGAACGATGCTATCTATCCTTTCAGTCTTTAGATAACTTCCTAGAGTTTCTGGTGGCCAATTGATACACTGAGAGTCTCTGCAGCAACTGTAAAAACGAATGGAATGCATTGAAATTCATTATTTTCCATGTTAAACACATAATTTAGATGATGTGTCTACCTATACAATTGGCAACTGCAGTCTATGTCAAAGTGTCACTGCAAACAGCTAATATTAAAATCCTCTGACCGTTACTCTCTCTAGGTCCTTCTTGAGTTCCTCATTCTCTTTTCTTAATACTTTGATTTGTTCTTTATAATCTTGTAGTTCTTTAAATATGTTCCCAATTGTGTTTCCGATGTCTGTGTCCTGGGGCGTCCCCAGAGGGATCCCACTGTAGGAGTCTTCCGTAGGGTTGGTAAAGCTTGGCCCAGGATTATCCTGCCCCTTTCCAGTGTTGTCTCTTCTTCGTGATCCTGGCATATGGGCTTCTCCTTGCCTGTATTCCAATGTGAGTCCTAATTGCCTTTTCACTGTGTTGAATGCTTGCTTTGCTTGCCTCCTTTAGATGCGTCTTGGTAATCCCAGTTGGCGGGGGTGGGGGGGTTCTCTTCAGCCCGCTGGTACCTGTGCTTCAGCTGGCCTCAAGAGATCTCAGATCTCAAGAGTCACACAAGCCCACCTTTATTCCCACCTGGGAGGATAACTCCGACCCCACAGCCACAAATGCCAATCAAGCCAAAGACAGCTGGATTAAGGGATCAACAATCAGCTTTGCTGAGGCACCCAGTTCCTACTTGTCTCCTGCTCTTCCTTCCGCTGGCCTTAGGAGATCTCAGAAGGACCACACTTTCTATCTCACCTTTAGGGGTCTGCTTAGCCTTCAATCTGGTTGTAGGTCTAGAGGCCAAAATTGCTGGGCCCTGAGGGACATTAGCTCCCACTGGGAGGGGGAGATTAGTTTTCTCAGGCAAGTGTGAGGAGGAGGGTTCTGAAGGGTGTGGATTTTCTGCTGAGGGTGGGGAGATTAATTCCTCAGATAAAGAAAATCCCTCAGAATCCAAGGGTTCAAAGTCCTCTTAATCGTGGTTCTCCCACACATCACTATCCCAAATTTCAGGGTTCCACCATTTCCCCACCAGTGCTCTCACTTTGACTGCTGACCCTCTTCGTGGATGAGAATTAAATTTGTGTTGTAAATCAGCCAAACGTATAATAAGGGCTGCAGCTTGATTTTCTGCAGCTTTAACTCTTTGGCTGCTGGAGAGGAGATGCTCTTCTAGAGCACACTTGGAAACTTTTAAACTGTTGGTTTGAATCTGGAGCTGGTCAGTTTTACACTGAGCTCCTTATTTTCCTCTATCACTTACCCAGAGATGCTAAGAGCAACCAGGCAGCATCATTATTTTCCTTATTCTTCTGCAATTTCTCAAATGTTTTATATAGAGAGTTGCTAAATTCCTTGCTCCTCACAAGAGCCAAGTTATGTGAGTCAAATGGATCTATCTTCATAATTACATCAAATAGTCTGCACCAAGGATTATCATTCCTCTTCATGCCACCAGGAAAGCCTTCAATAACTCTAGGCTTCATTGGGTTGGAGAGCTGGCTCCAGAGACTACCAAGCCCACTAAAGAAATTCATCCTTTCAATTCTGTTTCTCTAGAACCACTCCTGGTACCAAAATCTGTATTATTCAGGGCTCTCTAAAGAAACAGAAGCAACAGGACAAATATATAGCTATATACAATTTATTGATTTGCTCACATGACAGAGTTCAAGGAGTCCAACAGTAGCTGCACCACACTGGAAAGGCCGAGAATCCAGGGAACTGCTCTGTCAGCAAGGCTGGATGTCTCAGTAGTCCCAATCTAGAGCTGAAGGCCCAAATGGATTCCAGGAGATCTGCCGGTCTCAGTACACGCTGGGATCTGAGAGGTTGATCACAGCAGCAAGACAAACTCACCAGATGAGAGAGGAAAGCCGCAGGAGAAAAAGAGACCAGCTCCCTCTGCCTTGGCCTTAAATACTGCCTGCAGGCAGAAGGTAATGCCCACATTTGGGGTGGGCCACCAGGTTGAAGTGGTCCAATCAGAAGACCCTTTTTCTCTTATTTGTTCCTTAGTCCAGTCAAGTTGACACCCAGGATTAACCATCACATCATGCTCCTTTACCGCTGCATAGAATTCATTATGTAGATGTACCACATTTTCTCTATCCACTCGTCAGTTGAGGGGCACTTGGGTTGGTTCCAGCTCTTTGCTCTTGTGAAGAGAGCTGCAATAAACATGGCTGTGCATGTATCTCTGCAGTAAGACAAGTCTTGTGGGTACATAACCAGGAGTAGTATGGCTGGGTCAGGTAGCAAGTTCATTCCTAGTTTTCCAAGGGTTCTCCACACTGCTTTCCATAGTGGCTGTATGAGTTTACATTCCCACCAGCAGTGGATGTGTTTCTCGTTCCCCACAACCTCTCCAGCACTTGGTATCATTTGTTTTCTTGATCCTAGCCAGTCTTATTGGAGTGAGATTATATCTTAAAGTAATTTTAATTTGCAATTCCTTAATTATTAGTGACATTGAACACTTTTTAAGGTGTTTCTCAGCCATCTCTAATTCCTCACTTGTGAAGTCTCTGTTCAGCTCTTTGCTCCATCTTTTGAGTGGGTCATTTGTTTTCTTTCTTCTTTGTTATTTGAGTAGTTTATATATTCTGAAAATCAATGCTTTGTCAGATGGATCTGCAGTGAAAGTTTCCTTCCACTCTGTGGGTTTTCTCTTCACTTCCTTGATTGTTTCTTTTGATGTACAGAAGCTTTTGGAGTTTAATGAGGTCCCATTTGTCAATTGTAGACCTTAATTCTTGCCCAGGTGCTGTCTGATTTAGGAAATCTTTTCCTACGCCTATGTCTTGTAGGCTGCTGCCAACTTTTTCTTCTATTGCCTTCAGAGTTTGGGGTATCACGTTGAGGTTTTTGATCCATGTGGAGTTGACTGTTGTACAGGGCGAGGTGTAGGGGTTTAATTTCATTCTTCTACAAGTGGCGATCCTGTTTTGCCAACACCACTTGCTGAAGATGCTGTCTTTCCTCCAGTGTTTCTTCTTGGGCCCCTTGTCAAATATGAGGAGGCTGAAATTGTATATGCTCAAGTTTGGATCTTCAGTTTTGTTCCATTGGTCAACAGGTCTGTTTTTGTGCCAGTACCAAGCTGTTTTTATTACTATAGCCATGTAGTATTGTTTGAAGTCTGTTATAGAGATCCCCTCTGTATTGCATTTTTTGCTCAGGGTTGCTTTGGCTATTTGGGGTCTTTTGTTTTTCCAAATAAAATTAAGGACTGTTTTTCAGGTCTATGAAGAAATTCTTGGGAATTTTAATATGGATTACATTAAATCTGTATAAGAGTTTGGGTAGAATGGACATTTTTATTATATTAATTTTCCCAATCCATGAGCATGGGAGGTTTTTCCATATTCTGATGTCTTCTTTAATTTACATCTTCAGGGCTTTAAAATTTTTGTTGTAGAGATCTTTGGTGTCTTTGGTTAGGTTTGTTCCCAGGTATTTTATTGTCTTTGAGGCTATTGTGAGTGGGAAGGTCTCTTAGTATTCCTTCTTCAGTTGCTTGTTGTTGGTGTAAAGAAAGGCTACTGGTTTTTCTAGGTTGCTTTTGTATCCTGGAATTTACTGAAACTCTTTTTTTATTTTAATTTTTATTTATTTTTGTATGTGTATGAATGTATTGTCTGCATGTAGGTTTGTGCACCCATGTCGTGCAATGCCGTGGAGGTCAGAAGAGGGTGTTGGATTCCCCTAGAACTGGAATTCTCCTGGAATTGGAGTTTCAAATGGTTCTCGGCTGCTATGTGGGTGCTGGGGATCAAACCTAGGTCCTCTGTAAGAGCGGTTGGCACTCTTAACCACTAGGCCATCTCTCCAGCCCCTTACTGAAACTCTTAATCCTTTCTAGTTTCTGGTGGAGTTTTAGGCATTCCTTAAGTAAACAATCATATCATCAGGAAGAAAGGATAGCTTGACTTCCTCTTTTCTAATTAGTACTCTTTTAATTTCTTTTTCTTGCCTTATTGCCCTAGCAAATGTTTCAAGCACTATATTGAAGAGGAGTGGTGACAGGAGGCAGCCTTGCCAACTTCCTACCTTTAAAGGGAATTTTTTCTGTCATTTTTCCATTTAAGATGATATTAGCTGTGAGTTTACTTTATATGGTTTTGATTACATTGAGGAATGATCCCTCCAATCCAGTTCCCTCTAGGACTTTAAGCATGAAGAGATGCTGGATTTTGTCAAAGGCTTTTTCTGCATCAATTGAGATGATTGTGTTTTTTGTCTTTCAGTCCATTTGTATGTTTGATGATATTTACTGATTTTCATATGTATGTTGAACCATCCCTGCACCTCTGGTATGAATCCAACTTGGTCATGATGGATGATCTTCTTGATGTGGGTCTGTATACAATTTGTAAGTATTTTGTTGAGAATTTTTGCATCTGTGTTCATCAATGAGATGGGTCTATAGTTCTCTTTTTTGGTTGTATCTTTGCCTGGTTTTGTTATTAGTGATGCTGGCTTCATGGAAGGAATTTGGGAGAATTCCCTCTGTGTCCTTCTGAACAATTTGAGTAATAATGGTTGTAATTTTTTTGAAATGTTTTATTGACTTCTGCTGTGAAAAATCTGGGCCTGGCCTTTTTTTATTTGGTAGGTTTCTTATTACATCTTCAATTTCTTCATATATTATGGGTCTGTTAAAGCTGTCAATCTCCTCTTGGTTGAGCTTTGGTGATTCCCAGGATTTCAGATATTTATCCATTTCTCCTAGGTTTTCAAACTTAGTAGAGTATAGGTTTTTGAAGTATTCCTCTATTATTGTCTTATCTTTTTATTGTCTGTTGTGATATTTCCCCTTTCATCATAGATTCTATTGATTTGGAGTTGTTCCTTCTTTCTTTTGGTTAACTGGGCTAGAGTTCTATCTACCTTGTTTATTCTCTCAAAGAACAATCTTTTGGATTCATTGATTTTTTTTGTATTGTTTTCTTTGTTTCTATTTCATTGATTTCTACTCTGATTCTTGTTATTTCTTTCAGTCTGTTGTGTTTAGGGTTCCTTTGTTGTTGTCTCTCAAGTGTTTTTAGCTGCAGTGTGCTCTTTCTGTTTTTCTAATGTAGGCACCCAGGGCTATAAACTTACTTCTTAGGACTGCTTTTAAAGTATCCCATAGCTTTTGTTGTGCTGTATTATCATTGTCATTCAGTTCCATGAATGCTTTTATTTCTTTATTTCTTCCTTGATCCATTCATTATTCAGGAGTGCATTGTTTAGTCTCCATGTGTTCTTTTTAGGTAGTAGGGGCTATCCTGGTGTCAATATTGAGCTTTATTGCACTGTGGTCTGATAGAATACATGAAATTATTTCAATCTTTTTGTATTTGTGGAGGTTTCTTCTGTGTCCCAGTATGTGGTCGATTTTGGAGAATGTTCCATGGGGTGCTGAGTAGAAACTGTATTCTCTGGTATTAGGGTGGAATATTCGGTAGATGTCTGTGAGGTCCATTTGATGTATAGTATCATTCAGTTCAGATGTCTCTTTCTTTATTCTTTGTCCGTTTGACCTGTCCAAAGGGCTCAGTGGGGTATTGAAGTCCCCTACTATGAGTGTACTGGGGTTAGTCTGTGCCTTGAGTTCCTGGAGAATTGTCTTTATAAAGTTTGGTGCACCAGAGTTTGGTGAATATATATTCATGATTGTGAAATCTTTTTAGTGAATTATTCTTTTGATAAAAATGTAATGGTCTTCTTTGTCTCTTCTGTTTTCTTTTACTTTGAAGTCTATTTTGTCTGATATTAAAATACCAACACCTGCTTTCTTTTTGGTTCCATTTGCTTGGAATATTTTTTCCATCCTTTCACTTTAGGTGGTCCTTATCCTTGAAGGTAAGATGTGTTTCTTGTAGAAAGCATATAGATGGGTTCTGATCCAATCTCCCAGTCTATGTCTTTTGACTGGGGAGTTTAGTCCATTAATATTTAGGGTTATAACTGAAAGATGTGTGATGCTTCCTTTCACCTTATTATTCGTTTGCATTTTTGGTCTAGGTTTCTACTTCTGTAGTTATGCTTTTATTAATTTCTCTTTCTAGGTGCCTGGGGATAGTTGCACCTTTCTTCTGTCCTTTGAATTTCTTCAAGCACTCTCTTAAAGGTTGGTTTTCCAGACAGGTATTCTATCATCTTGTTTATATCATGGAAGATTATTCTCTCTCCTTCAACTATAGTCAACATTTTTGCTGGGTATGGTAACCTGGGTTGGCATATATTGTCCTTTAACACTGGGAATGCTTTGCTCCACATTCTTCTTGCTTTCATAGTTTGCACTGAGAAGTCAGTTGTAATTCTGATGGGTTTATCCTTACATGAAACTTGTTGTTTTTCTCTTCTGGCTTTCAGAATTTTGTCTTTGTTTTGGGTGTCTAGCATTTTAACTATGATATGGTGTGGGGAGTTTCTTTTCTCATCTTGTCTGTTTGGACTTCTATGTGCTTCTTGTATTTGTATGCATCTGTCTTATTTTAGTTTTGGGAAAATTTCATCTATTATTCTGTTGAAGATCTGATCAATACCATTCTCTTGGGATTCTTCTCTTTCCTCTATCCCAATGAAGTGGAAGTTTGATTTTTTCATAGTATCCCACAATTCCTGGTTGTTCCACTTTTGTGTATTTTAAAATTTTTCATAATCTTTACTTGAGGTTTTTAGTTGTTCTGTGTTATCTTCCAGGTCTGATATTCTTTGTTCTGCTTCCTCCATTCTACTTCTGAGGCTTTTTGCATTCCTTTCCTCTTGATTGGATGAGTATTTGATTTCCTTTTCATTTCATCTTGTGTTTTCTTTAGTATTTCCAATTCCTTTTGCAGCTTCTCAATCTCTTCCTGTTGCTCTTTGCTTCACTGGTCGGTTTCCTTTTTTATTTCAATAGGGTATCTTTTCAGTGTTTCCACTTCCTTCTAGAGTTTGTCATTTTCTCCCTCTAGTTCTTTCTTGCATTTGTCAGGCTCTCTAGGTGCTTCTTAAGGTTTTCATTCTCTGTCCTTAGTTCTCTGACATGTTCTTTATATTCTTTGATTTATTTGAATGTGTCTGAAATTGTTCCTCTAAGATCTGTGTCCTGGGCCATCCCCAAGGGGATCCCACTGTAGGAATCTCCCACAGGATTGGTAGAGCTTGGTGTGGGATTGTCCTGCACCTTTCCCATGTTGTCCCTTTGTCATGTCCCTGGCATGTGGGTTTCTCTTTGCCTGTATTCCAATGCGAATCCCAAATGCCACTTCACTGTGTTGAAGGCTTGCTTTGCTTGCCTTCTTCAAATGCCTTTGTTATTTGCTTGATTTATTTTTCTCCTTGCTTATGGAGTGTTGACTTGTCTAAGTTTTAGGCTTTCTATTGGAATTCTAACTCACCCTTCCCTTTCTGTTCTGAAGGTTCTCCAAAGAATGCACTTGGATACTCCCTCAGCAATTCCAGTCGGGGGTTGGGGAACATGCCTGTTTAGCCTGGGCCCCAGTACTCTGTGCTTTTCAGGTGGTCCTGGGAAATCCCCAATCTAAGCTCTGTCCACTCAAGTCTCACAGTGGCAACAGGCCCACCTCTTATACCAGTTAGCAGGGAAACTCTACCCTTGCAAGACAATGATTGAATTATCCAACAGACAGACCAATGAGACGCTTACCCAACAACCCTGTGATAGAATTCTTCAACAATCCACCTGGCTGAAGTGCCCGGCTCCTACCTGTGCTTCAGTTGGTCCTAGGAAATCCCCAGTCTAAGCTCTGTGCACTCCTAGTGTATATATTTTCATTGTTTGCTTGAAAAATTTTCTGTTGGATTCTCTTTGTGAGGTACTTGGGTTCCAATATGTATGACTCTAACTACATATTATATCATTTTAGTTTATATTTTCTTCTTGAGACATTTTTAAATTTTCAAATAAAAGACAGAAAGTAGGAAGTAGGAGGGTTAGGGTGAGGGTGGAGATGAGGGAGGAAGTCTGAATATAATCAAAATTCATTGTAGGAATTTCTTGGGTCAATAAAATTTCTCTTAAACTTAAAGTTTATAAACTTATTTTCTTTGAGTGTTTTTTTTTTTTTTGCTGTGTGTGTGTGTGTGTGTGTGTGTGTGTGTGTATACCTGCCACAGCACACATGTAAAGTCATAGGATGGCTTTTCAGGAGTCTGTTTTTCAACCTTGTTGGCAGAGGGGTCCCTCACGTTGTTTCTTCCCTCAGCATGTGCTCCAGGATTGCAGGCCTGTGAACTGCTGGCCAGTTTTCCTGTCTCTCTCTGCCTCCCATCTTGCAGCAGGAGTGCTGAGATTGCAGATATGCATGACAACATCCACCTTTTTACATGGGTCCAGGAATTGAGCTCTGCTTGGCAGGCTTATGTGGCAAACACTTTTACCTGCTGATCCATCTCACTGAGCCCATCATACTCTGTATTTAAGCCATTTAAGTCTTTTTATGTCCATTTGTCATTATCATTTTCATCCTTTTTCTTTCATGAGCAATAAAAACAACTTGCTTCCACTTCCTTTGCCTTCCACTTTTTTCATCCCCTAGCTTTAATCAGTAGCACTCTTCTTAAGTTTTTTATACTATATTTTTATGCTTCTGAATTTTGATAATAATCTTTCATTGTTCCTTGAAGTAACAGGTATCTTATAATAAACAATTGTGTTTTACTGTCTACATTATTTCCCCTAATTCATCTGGTTTATAAATGATGCTATATTTTCACAGTCATTTAGTATTTATATTGTATTCTGTCTTCCTTAGCTCCATGTTTATATTTGTCTTAGATCTAGAGTTAAATAGATTTTCCTCTCAGTTGCACAAGTAAATATATTCAATGCTTAGAGCAAGTATTTTTCCACAATTTCTTCAATTATCCATGTGTTGGCTGGAACTAATTCTTTAGTAGTTCTTTAAAGAAAAAGGGTTCATATGAAAAATAATCCCCAGACTGCTGCATTCAAAACAAATAGCTGCAGTTTTTATAGTTGAAAGGCATCTTGTCTGGTTGTAAAATCCCTGGTTCATTTTATCTTCTGTAAATATTCTCAAACTAGATTTTGTCTTTTGGTTTGGTCAAGTTATTTGAGACCAAGTTGAAATACTTTCTCTCTCTTTTTTAAAAATTTTTATTTTATTTTATTTGTTTCTGTATATGTATGAATGTATTATCTGCATGCAAATTTGTGCACCCGTGTCGTGCAATGCCGCGGACATCAGAAGAGGGTGTCGGACTCCCCTGGAACTGGAGTTCTCCTGGAATTGGAGTTTCAGACGGTTCTCGGCCGCCATGTGGGTGCTGGGGATCGAACCCGTGTCCTCTGTAAGAGCAGTAGGCACTCTTAACCGCTAGGCCATCTCTCCAGCCCCCTGAAATACTTTCTCTTATAAGTAGGTTGGTAGCCCACATTGTTAATCAAATATGAGGGTTTTGTGAATAAAAATGTATAATGTTGATAATTAAATATAGGAATAGGTTTAAAGCAAGATGATATGAGGTTAACAGGGCCTTTTATTTTATTTTGTGTTAGGAGTCATAGATACTTCATTTTGAAAATGCAGTAATTTTCTAGGATATGTCTTGATAATAATTATTCTGTGCATATTTCTTTTAGAGTACACTTTTTCAATGAGTAGATTCAAATCTGTTTAATTTCTGAGGAAGCTTTGTTAATGTAAATATTTCTTTTTTCTTTGAGGACATTATATGTATTCTGGATTTCTTTTTCAGACATTCTTGTGGCTTCCATAATTTTCTGTGATTTGATCACATTATATATTTCTCATTTATTTGATTTTATCCCTTAACATGTTTATCATTTTTTTACATAAGTTTCCTTCATGTTTGTATGTAGGATACAAAATACAATATCAAATATTCTTCTATTCTATTGATGTTAACTTCTTAAGGCTATTAAATTTTATCTTTTTCTACATAGTGACTATATTTTGAGTATTTTTGAAGGGTCTTCAAAATATACTATGTCCTCTTTTTCTAAAATATGTTTTCATTATGGTATCTTTGTATACTATAATGAAAACATACTTTAGAAAAATTGTATAGCCAACGTATATTACGGTCTTCTACATGGGGAGAAGGTGTTAACTGAGTCAGGCTTTTATTTTTACTACTCAAAGGCTGCTTGTCTCTTGCTACAGTAAAAGATTAAAATATTGAAACTTTGCTTAGCCAATCTTCTTCTATTGTCTGGGCCTCCCATGGTTGACTTCCGTGCTTGTCAGATCTCTTCTCTTTGCCTCTTGAGAAGTGATATTTTGTAGTTGGGTTCTGAAATCTGTAATTTCTGAGCCTGTCACTTCTTTGCCTGTGGTGATTCCTTCTTGGTCTAACTAGGCCCCCAAGCAGCTCTTTCTTCTTGGGATTAGATTTTCCCTGAAAATTCCCTGTTCATCCCTGACAAACCTTAAAGATATTTTAGGCAATTCATGATGACATTAAAAAATTGCTGCCACCAAATTCATACAGAAACCTGGCAATCGTGTTTCATATTTCTCCCCAGAGTACTCATTAACACATAGCTCTTATCCTTGAGTTTTAAAATCCTTTCTGTTATTATCTTTCAGGTCTCATCATTCTCAGATCCTTCCTTGAGTTTTCTTTCTGTTCACAGATATTTCCTGCCGTGGAGTTTCATTTTTTTTTTCTTTTTTTTTTTGCTGCATAATATGTCAGGTGACTGTTTGAACATTATTGTTATCCAGCATTATGGATTTTAGATTGTTTTCTCAATTCTATTATTCTTTTTTTGTGACTTGTATCATTTTTGTAACTTGTTTCCTTAAAAAAAAAAAAAAACTTCAAAATAAGTTGACTTAGCTTAAGAAAGACCATATATAAGAAAAGCTCCATATCTTCCAGCTAATGGCAATGGAAACGATTCTGAGGGGAAAGTGATTTACCTGCAGGACTCTGAAGGCATGGCTGTTCCAGTGTTCTGTTTGCAGTTGGCTGCCGAGCCATCTGGTTGCAGACCCCTTTCTTGTTCTTTTTCTAAGTAGGGATCTTTTCTTGTGTTTGTTTGGTGGTTTCTGAGCTGAAAAATATGTCTGCACTCATGTCTGGGAAACTCTTTTATATTAGTATTTTTAATACCCATCCTTTTCTACCTTTGTTCTTTCTAAAAATGCCTATTCCCTTACGTTGGTCAATTTAGGTAGACAATCAGCTCTTCAATTACAATGATCTTTCTTTCCATTTTACTTTGAATCCCATGGAAGGATGGATTAATACGAAAACTGTGATGGAACTCTAAGACAGCAAACAGACTTTAAAAGAGCCTATAAGTTATCCTTATTAGGAGCATCAAGACACTTAGAGCATCAGGATCTCCGAAATTCCAGTGTATTCACTAACCAATAACAGGAAAGGAAAACTGGCTTTGAGATGAATTCCTGTTTTACTTTCATTCACACATTTACAACATGACATTTAAAAAAGTGGAACTATCTCCTATTTTTTTCCTTTTTTTATGCAATGCATGGAATCAAACCCAAGGCTTTGTTTGTGTTATGCAAGCATTCTGACACAGAGGCACACTCCTTACACATAACATCCTCTAAATGTACCTCTTTCTACTCTTTTTATTTTCTACTTTTCTTCTCTAGTTCCCTTGCAATGTTTTCTGGATGTTCCTGTGTTAATATTCTATATTGGTTCTCCTGGTTTTAGGTAGGGTCTGTAATTGCCTCCATTTGCCCTCCCTCTCCATGAAAAGTCACCCATTTGAACTTGTGATGACTGCTGCAGGGTATTCTAGATCCAGACATCTTCTTTGCCTATGTTTGGGAACTATCTGCTCACTCAGAGGTCAGAAAATCCATTACTGAGCAACTGTGTAGAGACCCAGATTCAAGCACAGAATCCATTAATCCTCAGCCATTAGCTGATGGAACACACTGTGCATTAGTATTAGTGCTGAAGGATCACAAACTTGGCCTCTGTAGGAGGTTGTAATTTGCTGTATAGAATGTTGAACACAAAAATAGATGGAGAAAAAAATGGATGTAGAGCACAAGACAACTGGACAACTCATGAGGTTTTAAATTTCACGATTTTAATGGACAGAAGAGTAGCTGCATTATGGCATCACTGTAAATGGTACTGAGAATCTTGGGCGATGCTGCCTCTGGCTGCCTCTGGTGACAGCTACTTGTTAACTTGGCTTATACTGGTGTCAGGCAACTAGAGGCCTCCTCTCACCTGTCAATATCTCTAATAAAGGAAGAGAAGAAAATGCACTAGATTCCTGTATTGACTTTTCACAAGGTACTCCGACCCTGCAGGTGCCAACCTGTACATGCTTTAAAAAACAAGATAGAGATTCACTTTCATATCATTACTTTTAATCTATTCACACCAGTATCATCCAAGTAAATAGGGCAGATCTTCAGTAACGAAGCTTGCTTTTGACTGTAACAGTCTAAAATCTAACTTTATTATGCACCTTTATGAGGTCTTGTGAGGAAAGTTAGAGAGGGTTGCCATGGTTGATAAAAGGCTTGTTTCCCTGAAATGTTTGATTTATAAAGAGTCTTTCTATAACAATTATATGATTTTTAAAAAAAATTTACCTATCCTTCCTTGACAAGAGGATAGCAATCATTTTTAGACAATCATATAATTTGTCTCTGAAATGCCTGTCTTTGTATTATGCTGATCATTAGAGTAACACATATTTGATGAAAACTGGTAATAAATAACATTCCAAAGCCTGTTTCTTGGCGTTGATTGATGTATGCATTGTTTTGTCTGCTGTGTTTAATAGCCACATCTTACTTTTTTTTCTAGTTTTTCAGCAGCACCTGCTGAGGAGTAAATGAGAGCTGACCTGTTTTGAAATCCTCTTCCAGAAATAAAACTCTCATCCTGTTACCTTTGTTGCTGGAAGGGGATTTGGCACACATGTGGCCATTCATTTGCAAATACAAAGTCACCCACTCAAAAGCCTGTTCACTCTGAGGAGAGCACAGTCTATCAAAGGAGATCAAGGGTGCTTTTTATAGACTCACAAGCATCTCTCTTTATGTACATATGGGAAAAGTCCCCTAAGTATAAATGCCCTGTTCTATGAAATTTATTGATCATAAAGGGGAAATGTTATTGCAAAAGTGCCACTAAGCAGCTCAGGCTCCATTGGTACACAACCCATGTATGGCTCAGTGCTACTGAGACTCTCTCTTGTGTATTCTTTGGGAAAAATCAGTTCAGACAAATTCTTAATGAGAATTTTACTCCATTCTTAAATCACGTGGAGATAGCCACTTGGATGTGCTCAGTGATATTAAACCTCTGAGGGAAGGACTAGGCCTTGCTTTAGGTCATGCAGGCCACATGAGACCCTGGAAACAAAGCCATGATCACACACGGGCTGCTGCAGGGCAAGAGCCACAGGTCAGGGGTTAATCTCACCACCAGCCTGATTTCATAACAGCAAAGTAGAAATAGTATAAGATTTATAAGTCTTGCCCAATGTCTGACTCAAATTTCACCCCTCCACTTTCTAACACCAACCATTCATTTAAAGGAACAGTGTATGGACCCAGAAGTGTGTGCAATTTTTGGATTCATCTGTTTCTTTTTAACTTTTTATTGAATTTTGTGTATTTCATATATAACATCTCAATAAAACTTAACCACCTTTATACCCCTTCTCCATTGGCTCCTCCCACAGCACCCCAATGGAGTTCATATATTCTGTTATATGTGCTAAGGCCTATTGTGCACTGGGCATTCTCCAGTGTAACTTCATCCACTGAGCTATAGCTCACTTTAAGAAGAGCAGCTCTTCCTCACCTAACAGTAATAAGCTTCCATTACCTCTTCAGCCAAGACTGAATTCTGCTGCCCATCCCCCCAGCTCCATGCTGTGATTTTGTCTGCTTGAGTTTGCATGGGACTTGTGGATTTTATTTTATTTTTTTAAGAATAATTTTAAAATTAACGTGTTTCATGTAATGAAACATTAGTGTCTATGTCCATGAAAGTCAAATAAAGGACAGAAGTTCAAAATTAAATCCTTGTTGACGGGGGCAGGAGAAAAAGCTCAACAGTTAAGAGCATTGGCTTTTCGCCAACATCATCCTAAATGGAGAAAAACTAGAAGCATTCCCCTTAAAGATGGGAACCCTTCAAGGCTGTCACCTATTGCCACTCCACTTCGATATAGTGCTTGAAATGCTTGCTAAGGCCATAAGGCAAGAAAAGGAAATTAAAAGAGTACTAATTGGAAAAGAGGAAGTCAAACTATCCTTGTTTGCCAGTGATATGATAGTTTGCCTGATGGATGATAAAAACTCCACCAGAAAACTCCTACAAACAATTAAGAGTTTCAGGAAAGTGGCAGGATACAAAATTAACCTAAAAAAATAACTAGCCTTTCTTTATATCAACAAGAAGCAACTGAAGAAGGAATATAAGGAGACCTTCTCACTCACAATAGCCTCAAAAAAATACCTGGAGACAAACCTAACCAAAGACACCAGAGATCTCTACAACAAAAATTTTAAACCCCTGAAGAAAGAGATTGAAGAAGACATCAAAAGATGGAGAAACTGCCCAAGCTCATGGATTAGAAAAATTAATATAGTAAACATGTCCATTCTACTCAAATTAATATACAAATTCAATGAAATTCCAATTAAAATCCCCATTAGTTTCTTCACAGACTTGGAAAAGACCCCTAATAGCTAAAACAACCCTGAGTGAAAAATGCAATACAAGGGGATCACCTTACAAGACTTGAAGCTATATTACAGGGAGATAGTCATAAAGACAGCCTGGTGCTGGCATAAAAACAGACCCCCTTGACCAATGGAACAAAATTGGAGATCCAAACTTGAGCTCATACAATTTCAGCCACCTTATATTCGATAAAGAGGCTAAAAAAGCTCATTAGAGGAAAGAGCATCTTCAGCAAATGGTGCTGGCAAAACTGGTTCACCATGTGTAGAACAAATTAGACCCCTACCTCTCACCCTGTACAAAAAAAAACCTCTAATAGGATCAAAGACATCAACCTGAAACCTGAAACCCTGAAGGTGATAGAAGAAAAAGCTAGCAGCAACCTACAAAAATGTGGTACATCTACACAATGGAGTTCCATGCAGCGGTAAAGAAAGACAACATCATGAACTTTGCAGGTAAATGGATGGAACTTGAAGCCATTATGCTAAGTGGTCCCCCCCAAAAAACATGGGAAATGGTTTCCCTCATTTGTGGATGCTGGCACCAAATCCCCAGTTGAAAGCCAAGCTAAACAATTGTTATTATTATATTTCTTTCTATCTGAAAGCAACTATGATGTTATAATGTGAATCTCTTAATGAGCCCTAGAATTAACTTACCACTTACTTTCAGACATGGTAATTAATGTATAGGGGTGGAAGGTATATATTCATATCTTAGAGTAATATAAAATTAAAGGGAAAATATGAACTCCTAAACATATATTGGAATTAACATATAGTTTATTCTTGAAGTACATAATTCTGTTACATATATGATGTTTATATAGGCATATTTTGGAGCAATACAGTTGGGAGGAAACCACAGCAACATAAGGACTGGGTCAAAGAGCAGACTGATACGTTAATTTCTGCTCAAAACAATAAACCTTTGCAGAGAAAAACTTTTAAAAGTCTGAGAGAAAGATGCAGAACATGTATGGCAGAATGCATGATCTTGGGGGGGGAGGTAAAAGGGAATATGTCTAAATTGAACTGAAAAATGATGTCTGAAATACACAAAACTTCAATAAAAGTATATTTAAAATAAAAAGAATACAAATAAAATGTCATGTTTTTAAGAATAGTAAAATAGAAACAATGTTACTTTTTATTAAAAGCAAATGTATTTTTATAAAATTATATTTTTCAATTTCAAAAAAAGCACTGGTTGTTCTAGTAGAAGCCCTGGATTCTATTCCCAGCACCCATATGGCAACTAACAACCATCTTTAACCTTAGTTCCAAGGGAATCCAATGCCTTCTTTTGACCTCCTTGGGCATTGCATGACATGGGTGCACTTACATACACTCAGGCAATATACTCATACACATAAAATAAAACAAAAAATATTTTAGTACAAAATCCTTGTTCATGGGTAACTAGGAAAATGTGCAAATTAAATGTGATAAGTCTTCATTAATGTGGTTTGAGCATTGTTTTAAAATTCTAAATTATCTGAAATCTGTGAGGAATTTCCTGTTGTAATTGATCATCAAAATTATATAGATAAGTAAAATTTGTCTCTTCATGAGATGTATATAACCTTAAGTACCTGATCTCTGTATTAGATAAGGAACACACTTGTGTGAGGATGAGTATTATTATTATTAGAGTCTTCCATGAAAATGTATCAATGTGAATATCCCTCTCTGGCCTTTCTTTTGCTACTCATTATTTGCCCATGTTACTACTTTTGATTCTTTGTTCTACAAGGTTTTAAAAATGGAATGGATTTTAAGAATACTTTTTAAAAAAATTGTTCTTTTTGCAACAGGGTTTCCCTCTAGCCCCAGCTAGACTGGACTACCTATGGAGACCAGACTGGCCTAGATCTCACAGAGAAACCCCTGTTTCTGCCTCCATAGTGCTGAGATTAAAGGCATGTGCTACTATGCCCACAAGAACACGTTTCTTTACAAATGTTTCAGTACAATGACATAAAACAGACAACTTTACTCTTCACTTGAGGATAATGATTTATTTGTTAACTTTGTCTCAAATTTAGTCAGCTTCCTTTAGTCAGCCAATCCTTCAGCTCACAAGACTAATAATCACATATTCACTTTTGGTACACGTCTACTCCCATACCAGGGCTGGAGTGAATTCAGTAGTTCGCTACATTGTGTGGATTTTAATCAATACTTTACCATAGTGTCTCCAGCCTGGCTGCAAAGTTGATTCTTTTGTAAATCCTACCTGCCACTTTGGAAATGTACACTGTTAGACCTATTCACATTCCCAAAGTCATTGAGGAGCTGGAGAGATGGTTCAGTGGTTAAGAGCCTTTCCAGCTCTTTCAGATGACCCTAGTTAGGTACGAATCACCCATGTTAGGCCAGCTCAAAATTGTCCCATAATTCCACTTCCAGGAGACCTGATCTCTTTGGCTTCTGTGGGCACCTGGATGACATATATCCTCAGGCACACACACATACAAATAAAATAACTAAAATAAATCGTAAGAAAATGATTGAGAAACTAAAAAGTGACACTCAAAGATCATCTAAGTTTCTTTTTTTCATAAATTTTTTTATTTGTATATATATTTTTTATCAAATCTAGACCCGTGTTCCCCCATCCCCCCACCCCACCAGAGCTCATGCATTCTGCCAAACATGCTATTCATCTCTTTCTCAGTCTTTCTCAATATTCTCCATGGGGAAGTTGACTGTTTTGAGCAGAAGTTCACTGATTCATTCATCTAAGTTTCAATGTTTCAGTATTTCAATTCTGT
Source organism: Rhizomys pruinosus (assembly GCA_009823505.1). Taxonomy (NCBI): domain Eukaryota; kingdom Metazoa; phylum Chordata; class Mammalia; order Rodentia; family Spalacidae; genus Rhizomys; species Rhizomys pruinosus. The sequence goes on from VZQC01000373.1 coordinate 849,794, forward strand.
CCAGTAGCAATTAATTTATATCTATATATTATATATATATATATATACATATATATTGGTTTTAAATGGTCACTCCAAAATTTTAGCAAAATGAAGAGTAGACCTTTGTTAAATTATTTTAGCATAAGAAATGTGAAATGTAAAAATGTTAATTCAGTTGGAAGTGAAGACAGAGGTGTTTTGAAGAAAATTGAGTATCTTTTTAAAGTTATAAATTAGAAAAAAAAACATTCAGACATGTTGAAGATTCAATCAACGAGGCTTCGAGATTTCACGATAATTTTCTCTAGGGCCTTCGAAATACTACCATTTTGATGTAAATGAATTTGGCCACTTAATGTCAATTGATGTCATAAATAATAATTCTTTTCATTGCATATGATGTTATTCTAGTAGATAGATCATTGCTCTACTTTTGAATTTGAATTGTGCCCAGAAAACAATAATTGTATCTATTTAACTATATGATATAATATAGTTTTATGTAATTGAGTCCCATTGATTGAACTACTAAAATTGCCTTAAAAAGTTATACAATAAAATTAAAATGCAGAAGAAATTACTCCATATTTTTAATTTCAAATTCTAATTTTGCTAGGCTTTTCCTGTCTGTCCTTTGAATGCTTTTAATTTGTGTTTATTTACTACATGCACATCTTTATCATTGTCACTAAGATCTTAAAAAAATATTGCTTCTTGTGAACTTTTCTTATTAGATGCTGATACCTGATCTACATTTAGAGAACTAGGAAATTTGAACATGAATTAATGAACATTTAGCTTATTCACTTATATAAAATTTGTTATCACTGTGGTCAGTAACTACATCTCCCAGGATTGTGTACTACATGCAGTTATTAAATGATCTGGGGTAAGCAATAAGAGAGGAAAGACCAGAGCGCTATCCAACTTGTAATCATTGCCTGGGATAGTAACTGTCTTAAGTGGTAAAAAATTACTGGCGGTGCTTTCTGGAGCCATTAAGAACTCTCTGCACCCTGGAGTGCTGTGAGCCATAAAAGCAGAGTGGAGATAAACACACCCTGGGGTGTCATAAGCCATGAAGCACAGATGTGTTCACCCATATGATGATAACCACTGCTTAGCGAAATCCTGCTTTTAGGGGAAGAAGACAAAGAAAGTGACTTTTTTTCTATTCACTAAAACTCCAACTTAATCTCCCATTTTTTAAAACTATGTGGGACAACTGAACTGGAATGCTTTATATAGGTGTATCCTTTCCTTTCTATATTCCTTTCAATATTTCAAAGTTCTCCAGGTGAAATTTTTTACAACTGAATGAAGCTCTTCAAAATTTTATCCTTAGCATAAGGACTTTTTTTTTTCAAAAGTGTTTGCTTAGTAAGTACTGCCTGTATTGAGTTACCTTTCACTTACAGAGAAACAAAAAAGAGTAAGATAATTCCTGCATTATTCTCTGTGTGGAATTGATGAAGTCTGAAATTTTAAAAAGCAAATTAGAAACCACAGAAATTCAGGAGGCCTCCTCACTGTGTTATTCAGATGGGCATTATGAACTTACCAGCTTCACCACTGTCACCACTATAAGTTCACAGATCCAAATAAGCTCACTATCCAAATAAAGGTCACGTGGAATCTGCTGGTTCCCCCGCCCCCGTCAGTTCTGGAATATTCCATTGTGGAAGTAGCGGTCTTCAAATGGTACGTGTTAGAATCTTTTCCAGGCTATCCCTCTCCCCCATACCATGTTTGGATTCTACTTCCTGTGAAATGGGATCTATATACAGATGGAAGTAGCTTCTACAATTTGATTTTACTCATGGTGTTTTTTGCAGTAACAGAGAAAAAACTAATACAGACACAAGTTTGTTTTCTATCTCTCTTCTCTCTCCTCTACTGGTAATTGAATTCATGGCCTCACACATATATGGTAGACAATTGCTTTACCACTAAGGTACATAGGTAGTTGTCTTGTGTTGTTTTCTTAGGTGGAACTGTAGAAATTGAAGATAAACATTCAACCTAAATTCAAGACAAAAACAAAATCTGTTTGATATATGAAGTCATTCTATGGATCAAGGAAGAATTTTTCCATTAGGAAGATCAACAAAGATTTCCTGTTGACTTAAAGGGAAATACGACTGTCAAAATGACATTGTCCCTACCCAGCCTCAGCTTTTTCTTCCACTAACAAATATAAAGATAAATAAACAAAAAATTGAATTGCTTTCTTAGATCCAAAGAGAACTGAGCTCACAAGGCAAACAACTGCTCTCAGAATTGGAGAGACAAGAGCTTGGGAGATGTCTCTCCAATAATAATAATGCCTGAGCCCAAGCAGGAGGACCTGAGTTCAGATACATTCTTGGCACCCATATGAAAAAGGTGAGGCACAGTAACATGCTTCTGCCACCCCTGTGTAATGAGGAAGAGATAGCGGCCCAGTAGTCTAGCTGGAATCTGATGAGCTCCAGATTCAGTGAGAAACTGTCTCCAAAAGTAAGGTGGAGAGCAATGGAGAAAGACACATGACATTGACTTTTGGACTTCAAACACAAGTGCATGTGCACACTTAAACCTGAATGCATAAACACATATACCCACTTGAAGATTGACATGCATCACACACACACACACACACACACACACAGACACACACACACAGACACCCTGTACAGATACATTTGTATCCACAATCAAAGAGACAGAGAAGATATACAAGAATCTCAGGCTTCTGTGAGTTCATGCAGGGAACAGCCATATGATATTCAGAGGAGAGCTTTTTACACACTCTTCTGTTTCCCCAGTTCTTACATTATTTCCACCTCCACTTCTGTGATGTTTCCTGAGCCTTAGGAGAGGGGGATATAGAGATTCCATCTATGGCTGCCCAATCTCATTTTCTTATTCTCAGCACTAAGAACAGTAATGTGTTCTGAAGTAACCAGTAGCTACTGCACTAAGGAGCTGATTATGCACATTTCATTTTGTCAAGGCTTCTCTAACCTCTTGTTACTTCACCCCCTTCTCTGCACTACCTGCTTGGACCCTTGTGCTTCCAGTACTCCCCTCTCAACTTTCATTTCATCTGTATCCCATCATCTCTCCCTACCTAAATGCATTGCTCCACAAATAGCCCATTACCGGTCTCCTAGTTTTGTTATGTACTTCACGTTAAAAACATAAAACGAAGGGTTTTAAGAAAGGACTTTCACATGAAAAAGAATATGCAATGTTTGACTTTGGGGATTAGGTGACCGCACTCAGTATTTTTTTCCCAGTTCCATCCATTGACCTGTAAATTTTATGCTTTCATTTCTCTTTACAGCTGAGTAACATTCCATTATTTTTTATAATCAATTTGTCAGTTGATAGACATGCAGGTTGATTCTATTTCTTAGCTATTATGAATTCAGCACCAATGAACAAGGATATGCAAGTATCTCTAGTAAGATATGAAGTTCTTTGGATATATACCCAGGATAGTATAGCTGCATCAGGGGGAAATCTATTTATACATTTTTTTGTTTCTTTTAAAATTATTTATTTTATACTATGTGTATGAGCATAATGCTTGCATGTATGAAAGTGTACCTGTGTCATGCATAGACATACAATCTGCAGCCTCTTGTTCTTTAAAACTTGGCTAATTGTGGCTTTCTGTGTGTATTACACACTGTTATATAATCAAGGCTCACTGGTGAGTGTTGAGGGATGGACTAGTTTTCTCTCTACCCCTTTTCCACTATGTTCCATGAGCCTTAGGTGTAGAGGTTCAATTGTAAATATGTCACTCAGTACTGGGCATCTCTCAGATGTATATTTTCTATGTCTTACCGGTTGTGGAACTTTGCAGTAGTCTCCATCTGTTGCAAAAAAAAAAAGCTTCTTTGATGAGTGGTGTACAGTATACTTGTCTGTAAATATAAGGTCCATGTTTGCCATATGTTAAGAAATTTTATTTGTCTAGAGATAGGACAGAGAGGGTTTTCTCTAGAATCTATATCCTTTCTAGCCATGTGTATTTGGCTGTGTTTATAGTGCTACCCATGAATTCATTCTCATTGAGAGAATTTAAGTCCAATTAGATATTGATTATCCTGCAGACAACAGTGTCACCACTACACCAATAATGGCAGTTTGCTGTGCTGGTCTTTATGGTTATTAGGCTTTAGGGCTGTATTAGACCATTGATTGATCTTCTCTCTTAGCAGTTTCATATTATCATCTAGCATTATGAGAGCTAAACTTCAGGTAGAAAGAAGGCTTCCAGGCTGGGTTCTGCTCCCTTGCTTCTTCTTGAACAGCTAGACTTATTGCATAGAAACTTGAAATTTTCAAAAAATTAAAGTTATACACAAGAGTCACTATAGAAGGATTTTGATGTTAATAGCTGCATAGCTATGTCTATGTCTAGAAGGACTGACTGGCATCTATGTCTAGTACTTTTTCTAAATAAGAGCTGTTCTTAATTTCAGGAGCATGATCTCTGGGCTAACAATAGTATGCCTGCATTTGAAACTAATTATGATTTATTGGGTTGTCTTATAGGCAATAACCTTTCATATTTTAAGAAGCAACCTAAGCTAAATCCCTTCTAAGAATTTCTTTAAGGACTTTATTTAATAAACGAATCAACATTTATTTAATGAATTTTAGATTTTAAGCTGTTGTTCTTGTTGCTTAGTGATCTGAAGATATATTGGGCATGAATGTCTATATGCAATGAATCACCAGCTAGCCATTGACCTTACAGTTAGTTACTCCTTTGTTATTTTTTGGTGCTTAGCAAATATATATTGTGTTCTCTATGTGCCAGACCTCGCCTAAGGGACCAAGAATGCAGCTAGGGTTGTGCTTACTCTTCCAAAGCAGGGTCTCCAGGAAGTGAGTTATTTCCCGAAGTTTTCAGGCTAACAATAAGATAGAAGTTGATGGTCTTTTGTCCAGTAAGAAAAAGTAAAGGATTGATTGGACCAACTTATTGAGGATACGATCAACAAATATTTAATTACAAGCCATAGAGTACTTGGAACTTGTCATGTTTTCATTTGTATGAAGTCACTACTGAGAGAACATCAACCTGTTGAAGTCCTCACGAGGAAGTACCACAGAGCTGGATGTTTACAATGGAAAGGAAAAGCATTAAAGTTTTTGGAAGACTATTTTCATCATCTTGGACCAAATGTAACCTAGCAGTCCCCTGATGAGAACCTCTAACTCTGAAGCTACACTGGTGGGTTCAGAGCTTTCATATATCATCTTTCTAAGGTTTCTAACTTTATCATGTGGATATAAGATCACAAAATAGAGCATAGAAGAAAATATAGAATTAAAAGTACTAAAAGAAAATATAGAATCATTATGAACACCTTATGAAGTGTGGGTAGGAAGGCTTTTGAAGGGCAATGCTTTATCTTCTTTGAGTAACTGATTAATTAGTCAGATTAGTTAATGTGGATTAATCAAAATGTCTAAATGACAGCTCTCCATCAACTTATAACTTTAAAACTATATAGAAAGGCTACTTGGATGTCTAGGAAACCTGCCCACATTGATTAAAATTCACAATGGCCAATATAATGTCAGAATTGATCCATTTGAGGATTTAAGACCCTAAGCAAAATGCTAAATTATTATTGTAACTGAAGACTTGAGATCAGTTGGAGATGATGTTTGTTCCACTGTCGCAGAGGGGCTATCTCAGTACCACTCTTGTTGGCAAGTGTTTCACAACAGCAGACAAGGCTGAGTAATCATTAGACACAGTTCTTCAGGTCAATGGTGAAGCAAGTGATTCTGTTGGCAAATAATATTTCAAGCCTCTTTTGGATAGCTCAGATAGAAACCAAGGTCATTTTCAAAACACTTCTAAATGTTGTTGTTATTGTAAGAATGCAGCTGCTCAAATCAGAGACAGAATGAACACATTCCATGAGGTAGTCATGATGAAAATATCAAATTTTATGGTTTGTCACAGATTAATAAGAAAATAATATTAAGTCTGTGCAAACCCTTCTACAGTAACTTGAGTTATTATCAAAGATTACACAGGCATGTTTAGTAAAAAGACAAAAACTAATAAATATGATCATCAATCTGTGAGATGTGCTTCATTAGTTCTTGTCTTACCAGTGAAACTGGAGCAAAGCAAGAAATATTCATACTATAATGTCTAAAGTCCTGTGTAGATGTTTTCTCATACTATTTTCTATTAATAATTCAAGAGAATAAACAAAATTTCAGTGTCAGTTTCAGTGAATTTGTATCGTCTGCATTTGACACTAAAAATTTTGTCATACAGTGAAGAATTAAGTGTATTCATAGAGAGATCTATACTTTTTGTGAGCTACTGTACTAGTATATTTGAATCCTGATGTTTCCTGCCTGGTGAAAGTAGGTTCATTTACCTGGGGGTGTTTGCCACTGGTCAGGCTTTGGCTAAGCTCTATTAGTTCCCATCTCAGGAAAAGTTGTTTAGAAAGAGTATTGTCAGTTACTTGAATTCAAGTAAAGTGTCTATACACTAAAGCCTAACAGGAGTTCCTGCTTGGAAACATTCTATGTCTACCATTGACACATTATGATCAGGAAGAGACAGCACTGTTCCTGGCACTATGGAAATGGGACAACTGGAAGCTTTCCTACTTGGAATTTTACTTTTCCTTTTTTTTTTTGGTCTTTTCGAGACAGGGTTTCCCTGTAGCTCCAGCTGTTCTGGAACTCACTCTGTAGACCAGGCTGGCCTTGAACTCACAAAGATCCACCTGCCTCTGCCTCCTGAGGAGTGCTAGGATTAAAGGCATGTGTTCTAGTTTGTCCATTGCTGTGACAAAACACTCTGACCGACACCAACTTGGGGAGGAAAGGGTTTATTCATCTTATGTCTCCTGGGTCACAGTTCATCACTCAGGGAGCCCAAGGCAGGAACTCAGGGCAGGAACCTGGAGGCAGGAGCTGAAGCACAGGCCATGGAGGAATGCTGTTCACTGGCTTGCTCCACTGACTCATGCCCAGCCTGCCTTCTTATATGGTACACAACAACCTGCCCAGGGTGGCACCACTCATTGTGGGCTGGGCCCTCCCACACTGCTCAACCATCAAGACAATACTCCACAGATGTGGCCACAGGCCAATCCAATGGAGCCAATTCCCCAATTGAGGCTCCCTCAATCCAGGTGTTTCAAGTTGACACTAAAGCTATCCAGCACAATTGACCCCTTGTCAACTTGACACACAAAACACATCACTATTAAACCACCACCTTTCCAGTTCTTATCCCCAAAGTATGATGTTAACATTAATCACAACCTAAGACAGTACAACCTTAAAAGCCCCACAGTCCTTAAAATGTCCAAACGCTTAAAAGTTCAGTCTATTAAAAGTCTCTTAACTGTGGGCTGCTGTAAAATCCAAAACAAGTACTGTCTTATTTCAAAGGGAAGAATCAGTCACTCTCAAACAAAACCTAAGTCCAGCAAAGTAGCTCAAGGCTGGACACCTGGGATTCACTCATGATCTTCTGGGCTCCAAAGGGTTTCGGCAACCCCCTCTCCGATTCTGCCATCTGTGGCACACACAGCTCATCTGGAAGGCCCAGGCCAACTCCATTTCACACATGCTGCTGCTCTTGGTGGTCGTCCCATGGTCCTGGCATCTCCAAAAAGCTGGGGTCACCACTGAAACTGAGGCAGCAACTTCATCAATGGTCTCTTCTGACCTCTCCTGGTGCAAAGCCTCAGCTTCTCTCCATGACCCCAGCAATGCTGGGGTCTTCACTTCAACTGAGGTGCACTTCCACCAATGGTCTTTCCTGACGTCTCACAGTGCCAAGCCTCAGCTGCTCTCTGTGACCCCTTCAAATTTCAACATCAGAACCATATAGGAGACTCTTACACCCTACCAAGTCCTGATTCTGGCTTGAGATGGAGGCTTGGGCCCCCTCTGGATCACAGCATCTGTGTGCTGACCCTGAAGAAATTCTTCCCAGAAGGTTTCACCACAGTGATGCTGGTCTCTTGTTACTTACAGCTTCTTTTTCAGCCCCAGCAAACCAGCATCAATTGTCCCAGTACAACAAAGATTTAACTTCAGGTTCTGGTCTCTTGTTATTTACAGCTGATTCTTCAGCCCCAGCTGACCAGAACCCACAGACTACATAGTCCTGATGATCTCTGTTCCCCTTTGAAACTAGAAACTTCACAAGCCAGGCCTGCATCTTCTACAACTCCTTCAGCAAAACTGCTCCAAGCTCCACAGCAACAATCTTTAGGCATTCAATGATCTTCACAGCCTAAAGTTCCAAATGCTTCCACAATCCTTCCCCAAAACACCAAGGTCAGGACTGTCACAGCAATACCCCACTCCTCTGGTACCAATTTCTGTTGTAGTTTGTCTTCCATTGCTTTGACAAAACACTCTGACTGACACCAACTTGGGGAGGAAAGGGTTTATTCAGCTTACATCTCCCGGGTCACAGTTCATCACTTAGGGAGCCCAAGGCAGGAACTCAGGGCAGGAACCTGGAGGCAGGAGCTGAAGCACAGGCCATGGAAGAATGCTGTTTACTGGCTTGCTCCCCTGGACCATGCCCAGCCTGACCTCTTATACAGTACACAACAACCTGCCCAGGGTGGCACTGCCCATAGTGGGCTGGGCCCTCCCACATTGCTCAACAATCAAGACAATACTCCACAGATGTGGCCACAGGCCAATCCAGTGGAACCAATTCCCCAAATTGAGGCTCCTTCAACCCAGGTGTGTCAAGTTGACACTAAAGCCACCTGCCTCTACCTCCTGAGGAGTGCTAGGATTAAAGGTGTGTTTTTTCTTTTCTATCAGCCGTTAAACTACTTATTTCCTGTAATAACAACCTTATGTACAACAGTTTTTAGTGATATGAGTATGAGTTTCTCTATTGTTTTACTAACCTTGAAAATGGTTACGAGTATTTCTGAGACTTGCAATTGTTGTCAGAAATAAAGGCTATCCTGTACAAGCCAGTTTTTCAGAGTTGAGTAAAAATAATGTTTAAACAACTAGATAAATATTTAAACTCATATGCTTATATAGTAAGATAAATACAAATTTGTACATATTTATGATTGTCTTTTTCACTTGTTTCAAATATCTTCTCTACTTTTTCTAAATAAAAACCTCATGTTTTTCATTCATTGATTTACTTTCCATATGAACTCACCTCCAAGTCCAGAGTTACTAAACAATCCAAGCTTGACTAATCAGAACTTTCCCTAGGGCCCTATCCCTCTGAATATAATAATTGGTTCACATGACCAAAGTAGGCCAACCAAATTTCTCTGAGTTACTTGTGATAAAACATTTGAGGAAAAAAGTAGTGCCAAGTGCTCTTGCAGAGGACCAGGATTTGATTCCAGCACCCACATGGCAGCTAAGAACCATTTTTAACTCCAATTCCAGGGGAATCTGATGCCCTCTTCTGACCTCTGCAGCACTGCCCAACATGGGTGCACAAACCTACATGCAGACAGTACATTCATACACATGAAAATAAAATATAAAAATTAAAAAAATCTCTTTAGGTTTAGAGTTGCCTTCAGAACAGTGCACCTTCTTACACTTGTCAATGGCTGCCTGTGTAGTCCTACTTCTATGTTGAGTGAAAGACAATAATCCATTGCTGCTATCAGTGCTCTCTTGTATTAATTATATGAACTACTTAAAGAGACTTTAGTATTATATTTGTTTCTGAATACACAATAATCCTTTTTACAGTTCCTATGTATATTAGTCAATTAAAGAAAGCAGTTTTTCCAGTTTTATAAGAGATTACTCCTATAAAAGTCAGCTCTAATTTACAGTTAAAGGATGACTTCATTACCACCCTGTTTTTCTTTGTTCTATGAAAAAGAGGTAAGGAGGTCTCTCATATTGAAACTGTGCTGCACCTAGAAGGTAAAGTTCATTAGGACTCACTGTAAACAGATGTTACACCTATGGTCCTCAGAGATGTTTGATGCCTGTAGCAGTCTGAGGCTTTTCCTCCTTTTAGTGTTAAGATGGGTGAACTTCTCTGCTGGTATTTCTTGGTACAACCTACA
>VZQC01000373.1:863500-1008566 GCA_009823505.1 Rhizomys pruinosus
TGATCAACATGCCTGTGCATACAAGCTTCTCCAACTGGACTATGGGAACCTTGGGTTGTTCAAAATTTGGACATAGATACTTGCAAAATGCACCAATTACCTAATTGTATGACATACTGAGTAACATCAATGTTATCTGCAAACAAATGTGTCATTATATTGTAGAATCCCTTAAAAATAAAAAAATAAATTAAAAAAAGAGTGAAAGACAAGCTGAACAACATTATTGTTATATTTCCGTTTATCTGAAGGCAACTATGTTGTTATAATTTAAATCTCTTAATGGGCTCTAGAATCCATTGAACACTTACTTTCAGATTCCATAATTACTGTATATGAGTAGAAAGTATGTATTCATATTTTAGAGTAATATAAAATTAAAAGAGGAAAATGTGAATTCCTAAACATAAAAAAAAGACTGTGAGAAAGATGCAGGACAGTTATGACAGATTGCATGATTTGGGGTGGGATGGGGGGAAGGGAAAGGGGAATATGTCGAAACAGAACTGAGAAAGTGTCTGAAATACACAAAACATCAATAAAAGCATTATAAGAAAGAGTGGCTACTTTTAAGTTGAAAACCCCAACATGAAAACAAATATCAAGAAAAGGACAGACTGGATTTTGTAATGTGACTTCTTGAGTTTGAGTTGAATCCATTGTGCTTTCTAAATATCTTAGCTCACATTTCCATTTATTTTATTTTATTTTTTGTCAAAATAGGTCAAGGGGGTTCCTTTCTTCTTATCCCAAATTCATACTTGCTATCGTCAGAATTGTTCGTGATAAGCATTTAACAAATATTCAAATGTATGAAGTGGATGCACACACATATAAATGAGAGAATGAATGTGGTAACAATACAGGGGAAAATCAATCCTTGGATATCAACACAGTTATCCATGCTGAAAGCTGAGAGTTGAGAGAAAACACCACTTCAAGCAACTGCTCATCATCATTACAGAAATTGGATGGACAATTCTCTTGAGCTCCTTAACACTGTGATATGGGATAAAACACATACAAGGCAAAGCATATTCCAGTCCTTTAGCAGTAGGTTAGGTTAGAATCCCAATCTTGAGCCAGGAGGTCAAATTACTGCAATGTGTAGCACACCAGAGAAGTAAACACAAGGGGGGAAGTCACTGACAGAGTAATTGCTCTCAAGACCTGGAGGACAATACCCTTCCTCAAACTGGAGCATGTCACAGGTCTTTCTGTCTAAGCTGAGAACCAGTGTAGCAATAAGTAGTTGAATTGACCTGAGAAACAAGACGACTCTCAAAGAAGAAAATCCCTAAAAGAGACTCACATTGAGAACATGTAGAATAGTGTTCTGTTTGGGGCAGTTATATCAATTTTCATAGCCAACAGCTATTCCTTGAGTCTTACACGATGTGTGTGTGTGTGTGTGTGTGTGTGTGTGTGTGTGTGTACATGAGTATTCAAAGAATCCTTATTTATAGATAAGAAAGCTAGACAACTCATTTCCTTCATTGAATGACAGGCATTGATACCAAACAGAAGAACTTACTGGGTGAATTTAGCTTTTGTTTTATTTTTATTTATTTTTTTTGAGAATTTCATATATTAGCACTGTATTTATATCATTGCCACCCCTCCATTTACCCCTCTGACTCCCACATTCTCCCACTCCCTCTCAATTTCTCAACCTCTTTAATTATTTTGCTATATATATATATATATGCATGTATATGTGTGTGTATATATATATATATATATTATATATATATATATATATATATACATATTTATATACAACATACTGAGCCAGTTTAATATTTCTCCTATGTGTATTTGTTTAGGGCCAGCATAACCTTTCAGGGATCTCTTCCCTGAAGAAAATGGATTCTCTCTTTCTCAGCACCTAATTAACTATAATGCTTCATCTAGTAGTGGGACCATATGAAATTTCTCCCATCTAAATTGGCATGCCAGTTGGGGTTGTCATCCTGTAGATCTTGTTTAGGCAACTATACTGTTGAGATTTCACAGATGATCTTCTCTGTCATATCTAGAAGTCTCTCTTTAGCAGCAGGCATCCTGGCCTTCTGGCTCTTAAAATGGTTGTGCCCTCTCTTCTTCCATGATCCCAGAGCCTTAGGAATAGGGGTTGCATTTTAGATGTATCAGTTTTGGATTTCTGTAATCCTCTCCACCTGCTGCAAAAAAGAATACTCTTCGATCAGGTGTGTGCCAGCCAGGATGTTGTTTTACATATGGCTCTGTAGACTAATTTGGAATCATGCATTATTACATGGATAGCATTACTTTTTTCACTTAGGATTGATTTGGCTATTTGCAACCCTGTTGACTTTCTTATGAGTCATTGATAATTTTTGTCATATCAGGAATTGAACTTAGGACCATGTGTATACCGGGAAAGGTCTCTACCACTGAGCTACATCTTCAGTCCCTTTCATTAGTCTTACATAGTTTTTACTGCAAAGGTCACTCATGTCCACTGTTTGGTTTATTCCTCAATATTTTATACTTTTGAGGCCTATGAGTGGGGCCTTTGATATCTTTCTCAGTTGATTCATTATTGATGCATACAAATAAGTTTTAGTGCTGCTTTTGTATCCTTCATATTACTGAATTTGTTAATGAGGTCTAAAAGTCCTTTGGTGGAGTCTTCTAAGTAAACTATATCATGTCTAAGATGAACACTATCTTGTTTTCTTGAATGGTTTTAATTTATTTCCATTGCTTTATTTATCCAGCTGAAAATTCAGTTTAACCTGATTTTTATTACTGAATTATTGTCATTACTTATTTATTACTTATTATTGATGTGTTTATGTTTGTATGTCTTGTTAGTTCAACTTTGGTCATGAGTGTCTTACAGTTTTTCACTTTGTTTTTTATTTTTCCAATTATTTGGAATATAAGGTTTTTTACATTTATTTAATGTGTGTCTCTGTGTGTGTGTGCATGCACTTGCCACAGAGCACATGTAGAGGTCACAGGACAGCTTGTAGGTGTCAGTTATTTCCCTCCACTACATTAGTTCAAGATTATGATGTTATAGCTCAGGCCATCAGGTTTTGTGGTCAGAGCTTTTACTCACAGAGACATCTTGCAATCCTTATAGCAGAAATTTTACAGTCTAACTATCTTCTGAGTTTCAGTGGTACATGCTACAATATTCCCTTGTCTGGTCTCTAATTATATTACATTGTGTCTTTTCTCTCTTTCTTTTGTTTAGTTTGTCAGACTTATTAACCTTTTCAAAGAACCAACTTTTTGTTATAATTGTATTGTATTGCTTTAGAATATTTTATTAATGACAAGTCTGATGTTTACTATTCAGTCCCTTACTATGGTTTTGGGTGTGTCTTGTTTTCAGTTTTCTTAATATATTGATACTTATTTAAGAATTCTATTATTTTTTTAAATTTTAATCTATCAATTAATTTATTGATTTTTTTGAAACACAGTCTCCCAGTAGTCCCAACTAGGCTGAAACCCTCTAGTAGGAACCCCCTCTTGTTTTTTAATGTAGAAACTCAAAGATTTAAAAATCCATATTCAAATTACTTTTGTGGTATCCCACATATTCTAATATATTGTATTTCCTTGTTCATTTGATTCTTGGAAGTTTTAACTTCTTTCCTGATTTCTTCAATGACCCATCATTCTCTAAAATATATTATTCAGGGACCATTGTAGAAGAGGGGGTGGGAAGATTGTAAGAGCCAGGGGTAGTCAATGACCATACGGAAACAGAGTCCTTCAGGCTCCTGGGAAATTGTTCTCATGAAAATACAGCAATGGTTTTAGCATGCACAAGACCCACAGAAACTCAGTCAGACAAAACCAAACCAAACCAAACCAAACCAAAAACAGAACAGCATGAAGCTAGGGAAATAAGCAAGATGCCCTGACTTTTTCTGAGGAACTATTGGTAGCTGATCACTGCTGGGCAAGGGAGAGTTGATCTTCTGTAAGGTAGTGATAGTAGATAGGATGACCTGGCTCCCATGGATGAACTCACAGAGAGATATCTGGGGATACCAACTTGGCTTGATAAGTTTTAACATATATGAAAGAATGCATGAAATTCTGTGGACAAGCTATGGGGGTGCAAATGGGCAGGGCGTAAATAAGATTAAGATCTGTTGTATGAAATGCACAAAAATTTGATAAAATATACACTGAAAAATGCAAAATATAAAGTAGTTTTAGAATGAGACAAATTATTTAATATCCATGGGTTTTCATAGATCCTGCAGTTTCTAGTGATGTTGACTTCCATTTTCATTCCATTATTATCTGATAAGATCCAATAAATTAGGGCTGGAGAGATGGCTCAGTGGTTAATAGCTCAGAGTGCTCTTGCAGAGGACTCAAGTTCGATTCCCAGCACCTACGTGGCGGCTGAGAACCATCTTTAAGCCAGGCGTGATGTTGTACCCCTTTAACCCTAGCACTCAGGAGGCAGAGGCAGGCAGATCTCTGTGAGTTCAAGGCCAGCCTGGTCTACAGAGTGAGTTCCAGGACAACCAGGTTGGCAGGGAAACCCTGTCTAAAAAAAAAAAAAAAAAAAAAAAAAAAAAAAAAAAAAAAAAAAAAGAAAAGAAAAGAAAAGAGAAGAAAAAAGATCCAATAAATTATTTCTTATTTTGTATTTGTTAAGCTTCCTTTATGGCCTTACATAAGTTCTGTTGTAACTAGTTCAGTGAGCTGCAGAAAAGAACCAGCAATTGTTGGGAAAATCTGTAGCTGCCTGTTGAATTCATTTTCTTCATAGATAATTTAACTCTTAAGTTCCTTTGATAGGCTTTTTCTGGCTGAAAAATTATTATTAATGACTTGCAGTTTGTGTGTCCCATCAGCTTGACTCTCAGGTTTCCTTTGATCAAGGGTATTCCATCTGACCTTTGATCTTTATGCACCTCAAGTTGTGGCTTGACCTGCGAACTCTCACTCTAACCTACCATGCAACATGCTCAGGTAGCAGCTCCATCCAATCCTGGATCCATCTCACAGGAACCAAAACCCTGCACAGTTAATCCTAAAATCCCAACTCAAAAGTTAGACCTATTTTTTGCTGAACTGAGACCATTTCTTTCACCCAAATTGCATATCAACATGAAGTAGCCCCAAAACTTAACACCAACCACTACTAAGCTAGGCCATAACCTGAGAAGTTTGAGAAACAACAACCAAGTACAAACATTCAATAAAAATGATCACTTACCTATACCAAGGCACACTACCACACAAGTTCAGGTGCCTAGGTCTCAGTGAATAAAACCTAAAAACAACATGAATAAACAAGATGATATGGCTAGTACAGAAATTAAGTACACCATAGGCAAGTTTCCTGAGAATGACAACAAGTGGATGAACAAATCATTTCAAAATAGAAAGTATAAATATGTTTACAGAATTTAAAGAGGGTATGGATAAAAAGTGAATGAAGACTATCAAAGCACAGTTGAATATAAGTAAAACAATTCAAAATATGAAATTAGAATTCATTAAACAGAATCTCTGAAGACAAGCCAAATAGAAAAAAAAGTAACTAAAAACTCAGGAACTCATAAAAACAGCTTATGGGACAGGAACCAAAAAGGAAGTGGAGGGACTGGAACAGACCATATCAGATCTGGAGGACAAGCTTGCAAAAATGAATCACTCAGTCAAGGAAAATGTCAAATCTAAAATGATCCAGGAACAATATGTAAGACGTCTAGGACACTGTAAAAATACTGCATCTAGGAATCACTGGCAAAGAAGAAGGTGAGGAAACACAGGCCAAATGTTCAGAAAATAACTTTAATAAAATCATTGAAGAAAATTTCCCAAATCTAAGGAAAGACATACCTATCAAGTTACAACAGGGATACAGAACATCAAATAAACAGGACCAAGAAAGAAAATCCTCACCTTTATATCATATAACAGTTAACGTTAAATATATGGAACAATATCAAAAATGATATTGAAAGTTCTGAAGGAGAAAGATCAAATCACATATAAAGGCAGGCTCTTCAGAATAATAGCCAACTTTTCAATGTAGACTATCAAAACCAGGAGGAGGGCAGGAGCTAAGATTGTACAAGTCATGACAGAACACAGATTCAAACCCAGACTATTATACTCAGAAAAACTATCAGCTTTGTAACTGAAGGAGAAAGAAAAACTTTTTGTGATAAAAAATATTTAGGAATTCTAAATAAAATATTAAGTATCCTCTTTAGAGATGTCCACAATGCCAGCTCTACAGAGGATACTTAATGGAATGCATTAATAGATTAAGCACTCTCGAGAGGGCACAAAGAATGAACAAATTATACCAGAAGATGCAATCAAAAGACATCTAAGAAAATAGTATTACGGAGACGCCATAACGCGCCAGGCCAGTAGGATCGAAAGGTTATTCCTGGACAAACTGTCAGCCCATGAAAGGAAACAGCCAGAACTGACCAGAGTCCAAGTCAACAGCTCCAGAGAGAGTGGACTGTTTTACCTCTCATCCACCTGTGCCCCTTTTCTAAGCCTAGGGAACAACCTGCGGAAGAGGGGGCGTGGTAGAATGTAAGGGCTGCGATTGGGGTGAATGGTGAAACTACAGCAATGTAGTCTGGACACTCATTTGATCAACTTGATTGAACAAACAACCTGTCACCCCCCACTGGATGGTGGGGCTGTAGGTGTTTGGGCACAACAGCCTCCAAATTTGTTTTACATGAGATGCTTGTTTACTCATCGGATTATCACTTATAGCTAGAAAATGGAAAAAAAAAAAACTGAGAGAAAGATGCAGGGACAGTCATGGCAGAATGCATGATCTGGGATGGGGTGGGGGTGGGGGGGAGGGAAAGGGAAATAAGCCTGAACTGAATTGGGAAAAAATGTATGAAATGCACAAAGCATCAATAAAAATTAATTAAAAAAAAAAAAAAAGAAAATAGTATTACAACATCAATGTAACAGGTGGTCAAAAATAACCCTCAATATTAATGTCCTCAACCACACTGTGGAAAGACACGGACTAACAGATGGATCTAGAAAACAAAATCTATCATAGTAATGATTAAATACTGAAGAGTAGCAGTAAAGAATAGCAGTGAGACAGCTACAGAAATGAAGTAAAATGAAAGTATACCAACTATGATATCCACAACTGCAACGAGAGTTCCAAGGGAAGAATATAAATCAAAAAGGTTTAATTGAGACAAATAAAGAAGGAAATAAGAGTAAAATGGCAAATTAAAATGAACAGAAAAATTACAACATTCAGAAAATGGAAGTAATCAAGAAAGGCAGAAGGTGACAGAAAGAGATGGGGGGAGTAAGATATTTTTAGTATTATAAAGAGGCTGGGCATGATGGCTCACACCTTTAATACCAGCCCTCTGGAGGTAGAGGCAGGTGGATCTCTGTGAGATCAAGGCCCACTTGGTTTACATAGTGAGTTCCAGGATAGTTGGGGCTATAGAGAGACCCTGTCTCAAAAAGACAAAAAAAAAAAAAAGATATAAATAAAGAAATGAGAATAATAAAACACACAAAACAAAACATAACACATGATAAGATTCTTTTTGTTGTTGTTGGCATGTGACAGTGGATTGGTTTGTGTTAGAAGCTGGACTTGATTTTATTTTCTCCATCATTAGGGTCTTAGTAACACACAACAAAAATTCCCTTGTCTAGAGTTCACAGTGGACAGATTAGTGAGCCAGATTTCCAGGAAGACAAGCTGCGTACTTGGATCTCAGGTAGCCCAGTGAAGCCCACACGGAACCTGGAGTAACAAACTCTGCTGGGTGGAGGAAGCACCTTCTATCATCCGTGATCAGTTTTCTGATGCCTAGTCCCTCCATATGAGCAGACACTTCCATTTCCTCTTTTGCTGGATGCCTGAGCTACCAGTCTTAAACGGAAAGTGAGTTCCACTGACGTGTGCCCCAACTGGGGTCCCACTGCATGTCCTTTGCCAAGAGCTTGATTCAGTGACATCCTGCCATGGCTACAATGTGCCACAGAGCAGCAACCTTACATAAAACTTTCTTAAGAAGATTTTCCATTAGATTGTTGTTCTTTTAATATGCATCCCTCTCCACAAGAAATATTTATAACTGGGTTATTGGTACTAGCATCCACATATGAGAGATACCATTTGTCATTTGTTTTTCTGGGACTGTGTTACTTCACTTAACATGATGTCTTCTAGCTCCATCCATTTACCTGCAAAGTTCATGATGTTGTCTTTCTTTACAGCTACATAGAATTCCATTGTGTACATGTACCACATTTTCTCTATCAACTCGTCAGTTGAGGGGCATTTGGGTCGATTCCAGATTTTTGCTATTGTGAACAGAGCAGCAATAAATATAGCTGTGCATGTATCTCTGCAGTAAGATGAGTCTTGTGGGATCTGGGGAAGAGGGGACCTGGTAGAATGTAAGGGCTGCGATTGGGGTGAATGGTGAAACTACAACAATATAGACTGGACACTCATTTGATAAACTTGATTGAACATACAATCCCCCCCTGCTGGATGGTGGGACCTATGAGCTGTGTGGGTTTGGGCATGACTGCTCGCAAATTGGTTTTACATGAAGGATGCTTGTACTCACAAATTATCACTTATTGTTAAAAAAAATGAAAACAAAACAAAACAAAACAAAACAAAAAAAACAGAGAAAGATGCAGAAAAGTTATGGCAGAATGCATGATCTGGGATGGGTAGGGGTGGGGTGGGGGGAAGGGAAGGGGATATATGCCTGAACTGAATTGGAAAATGATGTATGAAATACACAAAGCATCAATAAAAGTAAAAAAATAAATAAATAATTAAAAAAAGATTTTCCATTAGAGCACCATACATTACTTTGAGATGTGTTCACTTCAAGCACTATGCACATCCTAGATCAGCTAAGCTCAAACTGTCTATTTTGAATCTTTTATTCTGTCATATTCCTGCCATCTGTCTCTGTTTGATTTCTGTGGGCTCCTACAGGGTCCCTTAGAGAGTCTTCCCAAGCTTAGTCTGCCCAATATTAAACTTTAGTGAGTTCCTTTAGTCACCCACCTTGATGAGACACTTCTCTGTGCACTTGGTGTAGCCTCTCACATGTGATTTAGGTTTTGTTATTATTTTGAAGGTATTTGATTTAATAAGTTATTTAATATATCAATCAATTATATCAGGCCTCTTTCAAGAACACCAACTAATACACACACTTGACTAACATAAGTTTATTCAATTGTAGTCATTTAACCATGAAAATTATAACAATTTCTTGGTTAATTTAGAAATTATTTTCATTGTTATACAGATTTTAAGTAAAACAAATGTGGACGACAATAATTTATATTAACATGTGGAAGCTATAAATAAAAATTAAAATTATAATAAGAATTTGTAGATTTTTCAGTAATTTTTTTATGTGAAGCTGCACTCCAGTGTACTCTAAATCCAAGACAGTGAGGAATTAGAAGGTGGAACTTGGTTCTAATCTGCCATCTTATGGTCTATCTAGTCTTGGATATTTCATTGTTGGTGCAAAGTTCTTTAGAACTCTTTGTTTCTGAAACAAATGGTAACTACTACTTAGGCATACATCACTGAGTCATCTATCTCCTTACTAAGTCACATATAACACATGTTGGACATATGCCTGTTCCACAAGACACTTAGAACACTCCTGAAATCCCATGATAGCCTGGCAACAGCAATGCATTGATTTTCAAATTTCTGCTTCATGTTTAAAGTCCTAGAGAGCATAGGACTGAAAGGAACATTCCTCAACATGATCAAAGCCATATATAGCAAACCTGCTGCCAACAATCATCCTAAATAGAGAAAAACTGGAACCATTTCCCTTAAAGGCGGGAACCTGGCAAGGCTGCCCCCTATCGCCACTCCTCTTCAACATAGTGCTGGAAACATTTGCTAGGGCAATAAGACAAGAGAAGGAAATTAAAGGAATATTAATTGGAAAAGAAGTTAAGCTATCCCTTTTTACAGATGATATGATAGTTTAACTAAGGGATGCTTAAAACTCCACCAGAAAACTTCTAGAAATGATTAAGAGTTTTAGTAAAGTGTTGGGCTACAAAAATCAACCTAGAAAAATCAGTAGCCTTTCTTTACACCAACAATAAATATGTGGAGAAGGAATACAAGAAGACCTTCCCACTCACAATAGCCTCAAAAATAATAAGATACCTGGGAACAAACCTAACCAAAGATACCAAAGATCTCTACAACAAAAAATTTAAACCCCTGAAGGAGACTGAAAATGACATCAAAAGATAGAATAACCTTCCATGCTCGTGGATTACAAAAATTAATATAGTAAAAATGTCAATTTTACCCAAACTGATATACAGATTCAATGCAATCCCAATCAAAATCCCTATGAGCTTCTTCACAGACTTGGGAAAAAAAATCATTAAATTAATATGGAAAAACAAAAGACCCGGAATAGCTAAAGCAACCCTGAGTGAAAAATGCTATACAGGGGGGATTGCCCTACCAGACTTCAAACTATATTACAGGGCCATAGTCATAAAGACAGCCTCGTACTGTCACAAAAACAGACCAGTTGACCAATGGAACAAAATTGAAGATCTAAATTTGAGCTCATACAATTTCAGCCACCTCATATTTGACAAAGGGTCAAAAAACCCTCAATGGAGGAAGGATAGCATCTTCAGCAAATGGTGCTGGCAAAATTGGATCACCATCTGTAGAAGAACAAAATGAAACCCGTACCGCTCACCCTATATGAAAATAAACTCCAAGTGGATCAAAGATCTCAACTTGAAGCCTGAAACCCTGAAGGTAATAAAAGAAAAAGTTGGCAACAACCTACCAGACATAGGTGTAGGAGAAGACTTTCTAAATCAGACAGCAGCTGCATGGGAAGTAAGGTCAACAGTTGACAAGTGGGACCCCATCAAACTCGCTTCTGTACAGTGAAAGAAACAGTCAAGGAGGTGAAGAGAAAACCCACAGAGTGGGAAGAAATCTTTACCAGTGACACATCTGACAGAGCATTAGCATCAAGAATATATAAACTACTCAAAAAACAAAGAAGTAAGATGACAAATGACCTACTGAAAAGATGGAGTAAAGAACTGAACAGAGTCTTTACCAGTGAGGAATTAAAGATGGCTGAGAAACATCTTAAAAAGTGTTCAACATTAATAATTAAGGAAATGCAAATTAAAACCACTCTTAGATATCATCTCACTCCAGTGTGGCTAGCTAAGATCAAGAAAACAAAAGACAACAGATGCTGGAGGGGTTGTGGGGAAAGGGGAACACTCATCCACTGTTGGTGGGAATGTAAACTTGTACAACCACTGTGGAAAGCAGTGTGGAGAACCCTTAAAAGACTCGGAATGAGTTTACCAACTGACCCAGTCATACCCTCCTGGGTATATACCCCAAAGACTCATCCTACCGCAAAGATATATGCACATCCATGTTTATTGCCGCTCTCTTCACAATAGTGAAGAGCTGGAACCAACTCATATGCCCCTCAATAGACGAGTGGATGACAAAAATGTGGTACATCTACACAATGGAGTACTATTCAGTCGTAAAGAAGGATGGCATTATGAACTTTGCAGGTAAATGGGTGGAGCTCGAAGCCATTATGCTGAGTGAGGTGACACAGTCCCAGAAAGACAAATGGAGAATGGTATCCTTCATTCGTGGATGCTAACTCCAAATACCCCAGATGAAAGGCAAGCTGAACAACAGTATGGTTATATTTTTGTCTATCTGAAAGCAACTACATAGTTATAATGTAAATCTCTCAGTGGGCTCTAGAATCCACCCACCAATTATTTTCAGACTCTGTAATTACTGTATATGGGTGGAGAGTATGTATCCATATTTTAGAGTAATATGAAATTAACAGAGGAAAATATGAATTCCTAAGCATAAAAAAGACTGAGAGAATGATGCAGGACAGTTATGGCAGAATGCATGATCTTGGATGGGATGGGATGGGGTGGGGGTAAGGGATAGGGGAATATGCCTGAACAGAAATGAAAAATGATGTATGAAATACATAAAACATCAATCAATAAATTAAAATATATATATATAGAAGCAAGAAAAACTAAATAAAATTTCTGAGATTGTGAGTCAAGGTCTCACTGTGTGGTGCAGGCTGGCCTGGAACACATTATGTTGCATAGCCTGGACTCACACCATGGCAATCCTTCTGCTTTACTACAGCAAATATTAGAATTAGAGGGTTGTGGGCAGTCACCTAGAAATGGGCCAACATTGTATTGCAACATTACAGTACTCACATTTAGCTGTTTTCATCTCAATTTTTATCCTTCTCTTCCTGTAGTTAACATATGTACATATATAATGCATAGATGTAGTATTTTATATTTTCTTTACCTTTTGTTCTTATGGCAACAAGTAATAATTTTCTCTGGATTTTGGAAAAAAATATTTTTTCAGAATGAGCTAGGAAACAGCCATACCTCTGATGGTGACCTTTAGGATGTTTTCCAATATTTTTGTGCCAAAAATAAGAACCAAGGAAGCTAATTCCAGCCTCAAAATACTTCTGAGGTTCCCTTAGGAAGAATAACAGAAGCTCACAAATAATTTGATCTTGCTGGCTGCTACCTAGCTTATCATAGTTTTGAGGACCCCAGTCAGTATTGACACTTCTTTGTGTAACTGGTGCTACCATGCAATAAACCCTTGACTGAAGCTAGCTCAGCTGCAGCCTGAAAACTGCAAGCAAAGAATTTCTGGCCTTTGGCTTGTACCTGAAAGTGTCAAAATGTGGTGCTGTTATTTCTTATGTAACTGTTTTATGTCCATTGACTAGAAATAGTTTCTAATGTTTTTTTTTTTTTCTTCAGAAGGCTGTGATGCACAGCTGTTGGGAGGATTTTCTAGGATGCTTCTTGCCCTCCATGTGTGATAAGACTACTAGCCTAAGGTATCAATTTGCTTGGCTTTTTAAGATCTGTTCGAACACCAGCAGAAGAAAGATCTTTCATGTTATCTCTGGAAATTCCTCAGTACACACTCAAATACCCATCTATCAGTTCCATCTTTCTAGCTCCTTAGATAATCAGGCCTGTTCAGCACTGATAATGTCTAACAGAAAAGGAAATATTTTCTCAAAACATAAATGCCTAAATATACAATCTTGAGCATGTAAATTCATGTGCACTTATCAGTTTATAATATATACTGAGATATTTCTTTCATTTTTACCAAGTCACATTTGCACTAGTAATATATGAGAAAAGTAGTCTAATCACACTGTGATTAAGTGGTCTTAATGTCCACTTCCTCCAAATTAAAATCACATGAGTAAGGAACCTCAACTGAGAAATTGTTTTAATTGCCTCAGTTGATGGAGGATCACCTAAGCCTTACAATAACTTCTGGGTGGGCAGAAGCAAGATGATCCGTTCTTTGCTTATTGGTCTTCCCTCTCACAGTTAGTTTGTCCTGTTGCTGCTGCTGAGAACTTTGCTGGTAAGAACCAGACTTTCCAGGCTTCCTCCACTGACCAGCAGCTCACCAGGAACCAGATTAAGACTGAGCAACTCCAGTGTAAGCGGCTTGGGACCACTGTGACTCCCGAAGCTCCAGAGTCAGACGCCAAGCAACTAGTGGATTCTCAGCCTCTTGTGTGATTCAGCATTTCTTATTTTGAAATAAGCTACTTAAATGAATCAATATATATTCATTCTACCAGTTTTGTTGTTTTAGAGAACCCTGACTAATATACACATTCTTGATTAACTTAAAATTATTCAATTTTAATCACTTCCCTCATGAAAATTGTAAATTGCAACAACTTTTTTTCCTTATTTTTTATTGAGCTTTTGTACATCTCATATAACATTTCTTAATCAAATTTAGAGCTGTTCCCCCATCCATGCCCCCCTCACCACAGTTCATGCATTCTGCCATATATGTTGAGTCCTGTCTTGTGTCTTTTTCTCAGTCTTCTTTTTAACTTTTTTGATGCAGAAGTTTACAGTTTTGGTCAGTTCTTTGAATAAGTCTTTTTTATTGTTGTTGTTCCCTTTAATTTTGTATTACTCCAAAATATGGATTCTCTCTCTCTCTCTCTCTCTCTCTCTCTCTCTCTCTCTCTCTCTTTCTTTCTCTCTCCATATACCAAAATTACGAACTCTGAAAGTAAACTCTAGGTTAATTCCAAAACAAGTTTAAAGTTGAACTCTTCACCAGTGACCCATCTGACAAAGGTTTAACATCCAGAAGTCACTTTTTTATGTTTAGGGGTTCACATTTTTTCTCTTTATATTACTCTAAAATATGAATATATACCTTCCACCCATATACATTAATTACCATGTCTGAAAGTAAGTGGTAAGCTAATTCCAGGGCTCATTAAGATATTCACATTATAACATCACAGTTGCTTTCATATAGAAAGAAATATAACAATAACATCGCTTAGCTTTTCTTTCAATTGGGGGATTTGGCACTAGCATCCACAAATGAGGGAAACCATTCCCCATTTGTTTATTTTTGGGACTGTGTTACTTCACTTAGCATAATGGCTTTGAGTTCCATCCATTTACCTGCAAAGCTCATGATATCATCTTTCTTTTTTTTAACATTTTTAAAATTTTATTTACTTATTTATGTGTATGAATGTACTGTCTGCATGTAGATTTATGCACTCGTGTCGTGCAATACTGTGGAGGTCAGAAGAGGTTGTCAGATTCCCCTGGAACTGGAGTTCTCCTGGAATTGGAGTTACAGACGGTTCTCAGCCGCCATGTGGGTGCTGGGGATCGAACCTGGGTCCTCTGTAAGAGCAGTCGGTGCTCTTAACCGCTAGGCCATCTCTCCAGCCCCAGATATCATCTTTCTTTACCACTGCATAGAACCCCATAGTGTAAATGTACCACATTTTTGTTATCCAGTCCTCAGTTGAGGGGCATTTTGATTGGTTCTACCTCTTTGCTGTTGTGAAAAGAGCTGCAATAAACATAGATGTACATGTATCTTTTCACTAGGACGAGTCTTGTGTGTATATACCCAGGAATGGTATGCCTGGGTCAGGTGGTAGGCTCATTTTGAATATTTTTTTTTTGAATTTTTAAAATTTTATTTATTTCTGTATGTGTATGAGTGTACTGTCTGCGTGCAAGTTTGTGCACCCGTGTCGTGCAATGTTGCGGAGGTCAGAAGAGGGTGTCCCCTGGAACTGGAGTTCTCCTGGAATTGGCGTTTCAGACGGTTCTCAGCCGCCATGTGGGTGCTGGGGATCGAACCGGGTCCTCTGTAAGGTTCTTTCTCCACACTGCTTTCCACAGTGGTTCTTCAAGATTACATTCCCACCAGCAGTGGATGAGTGTTCCCCTTTCCTCAAAACCTCTCCAGCATTCTATGTCTTTTTTTTTCCTTGATCCTAGCCAGTCTTATCAGAGTGAGATGATATTTTAGAGTGGTTTTAATGTGCATTTTCTTAATTATTAATGAAATTAAACACTTTTAAAGATGTTTCTCAGCCATCTTCCTCATTGATGAAGTCTCTCTTCAGTTCTTTACTCCATCTTTTGAGTGAGTCATCTGTTTTCTTACTTCTTTGTTTTTTTGTCTGGATGTTAATGCTCTGTCAAATGTATCAACAACTTTTTTTTTTTTTTTTGAGAAAGTGTCTCCCTGTATCCCTAGTTGGCCTGAAACTCAATATGTAGATCAGGCTGGACTCAATATCACAGAGATCTGAATGCCTCTGCCTCCCAAGTGCTGGGATTAAACATATGCACCACCATGCCTGGCCTTAATGATTTCTTTTTAAAAAATTTTTTTGGTCTTTTTGAGGCAGGGTCCCCCTGTAGCCCCAGCTGTCCTAGAACTCGCTATGTAGACCAGGCTGGTCTTGAACTCAGAGAGATCTGCCTGCCTCTGCCTCCTGAGTTCTGGGATTTTGAAATATATTAATTGAATTAATTAATACAATTAATTAATTTGAAATATATCATTAGCATGAGAAGGCAATAAAAAATTAGAAATCATAATAAAAATTGTAACTTTCAAGTAATTTTATTCAAGAAATAGCTACACTTACTTGGTAGAAAAATGATACAAATGATCCTATGGCTAACACAGGCTATTTTAAATTTATTTTTCAGCCTTATCTCCTAAACTTAGGTGTCATTCTTTGGAAAGTCACTTTTTAAAATTGCTTCAATTTCAGATTTCTTTAAGCCATTTTTGTAGCTCACATTATTTTACTTACAGTAAGTGATTCCCAGAAACATAATATAATGATTTAGGTCCTTTAAACTTGTTTGTTTTTCTTTTTTTCTCAAAGTTTAGTATGTTTTATTTTGATGTTCTACTGTCCAATTTTGTAAGAAACTTCATTTTTTTTAATTCAAAGGGTATAGGGACAGTGCTTTGTAAAAACCCATTGCTTTGTAAAAATCATCCAAAACCATATTACGATAAAAAAAAAAAACATTTATTACTTCCAGACATTGCAGTCATAAATCTCACCAGGTCACAGTAGAGACAGGTTGTTTCTATTGTACAATGTTTGGGTCATCAGCTCAAAACTCAACAATTCACAGGGCTTCATTGGATGGACTTGCTTCAGGAATCCTTGAAAATTACAGGTTGGGTTATTGCAAAGTTTCTTCCCTCACACATATGGGCAATGATTCTCTGTGGTAGGTAGTACTGCCTTGCCCATGTATTCTCACAGCATTGCAGTTTCAGAGTAGTAGAATTCTTACATGCTGCCTCAGGGCTTCAAAGTGGATATCCAGGTGCTGGAGAGACAGTTCAGTGGCTAAGAACACTGACTGTTCTTGCAGAGGACCCAGGTTCGATTCCAAGCAGACATAATGGCTAACAACAGTCCATAACTCCAGTTCTAGGGGATCTGATGTTTTCTTCTGACCTCCAAGGACATTGCACAACATGGTGCACATACGCACATACACTCACCTACAAAATATCCAAAGAGAATGGACTATCATCTGTATGCCGTAGAAATTACACAATGCTACACATGCTTAATTCTATTGATTTGTACCAGAGCTGCTATGATTAAACCTATATCAAGGAGAGTAGACAGATTCTGCCCCTTGATGAGTATTGTGTTTAATCTGTAGATCACTTTTATATTTTTAATTTCAGGACACCTTTAGGGATTCACAGTTTAACAGTAAATTTGCATGCAGGTAAAAAGAAATATAATGTTACATTCCTAAATTTCATAGCAATTTGATGAATATTTTCATGTACTTTAAAAAAATATTCTTTCTAGGGGTTCTGGAGCCTGCGGTCCTTGGGTGGCTCTCCTGGGATTCAGGGAGCTGACTTCCACAGCCAGAACTGGGGACTAACTCAGCTCCATCCAGACACTTCAGCTGATTCAGGGGTCGGAGGTCAGGGCGAGCATCTCGCGGGCAGAAGGAGGAAGATGGCGGTGGAATCGCGCATTACCCAGGAGGAAATGAAGAAGTAGCAGGAAAGGCAGATCGACCGTGAGAAGACGTGTCAGCTACTGCTGCGGGTCTTCACCACAAATAATGGCCATCACCACAGGATGGACAAGTTCTCCCGGGGAAACGTGCCCTTCAGTGAGCTGCAGATCCACACTTGGATGGACGCGACCTTGAAAGACCTCACTAGCTTAGAAAAAGAAGTCTATCCAGAAGCTAGAAAGAAGGGCACACACTTCAATTTTGCCACTGTTTTTATGGATCTGAAAAGACCTGGCTATTGAATTAAAGAGATTGGCAGCACCACGTCTGGCAGAAAGGGCACGGATGATTCCATGACCCTGCAGTCAGAGAAGTTCCAAATAGGCGACTATCTGGACATAGCAATCACCCCTCCAAATCGAGCACTACCTCCTTCAAGGAGATGAGACCATATTAAATTCTATTTACTTTCTTGAATTTATCTTTCAACCAGTTATGTAAAATAAACCTACAGTAGTGTGGAATTAAAAAAATATTCTTTCTCATAAATCAAAATGGTAGAAAGGCCATGTGAGGTCTTTCCAGCTTTTAGGTTCTTCAGTTTCTTTACTTAGTGTTTTAACATTTCCATTATAGAGATCTTTATTCTCTTATGTTGGATTTCAGCCCATGTATTTTGAAGCTAATATGAATGACATTGCTTCCCTAATTCCCTTCTTAGCATGTTTGCTAATAATTTATAGAAAAGCTATACATTTTTTGCATATTGATTACCCTGCTAGTTTACTGAAAGTACTCATTAGACCTAACAATTTTCTGGTAGAGTGTTTAAGATCTCTTATGTACGGGATTATATAGTTTACAATAGGAATATTTGTCAATTTTCCCTTCTTATTTCTTCTTCTTACTTCTGTTGCCAAACTTTAAGAAATACAGTGAGTCATAAGAAAGTGAACAGTATTGCCTTATTCCAGATTCTAGTAGAAATTTTAGAGGTTTTCCCAATTTAGCATGATGTCAAGTATAGATGTATTATATATAAGTTTCATTATGTTCATGCTTAGTCCATCTGTTTCTAGTTTCTTCAGGGCTTTGTATCAGAAATTGTTCAAATTTGTCAATGACCTTATCTGTAGTTACCGAGTTCATAATTTGATTTGGGCCATTGTGTCTAGTCATCTGATATAGTACACTTATTGATGTTTGAGGGACCAAACTTACATCCCTGGAAGTAGATTGATTGGTTATAATGAATGATCTTTTGATGTGTAATTGAATTTTATTTGCAGCATTTAATTAAAGAGTTTTGCATCCATATTCATTAAGGAGATTGGCTTATAGTTTTCTTTTGGTTATCTGACTTTGCTATCAAGGTAATATTGACTATATAAAAAGAATTTCCTATTATTACTTCCATTTCTATTTTATGTTTGACAAATGTTAGTGTTAGTTCTTTTTAAAAGCTATTGGAATATCCATTAGTGAACTCATATTGGTCTAAGCTCTCCTAAACTGACAGACCATTTATTATTAAATTAACCTTAGAAAATCAATGGCCTTTCTTTACACCAACAACAAGCAACTGGAGAAAGAATTCAAAGAGACCTTCCCACTCACAATAGCCTCAAAAACAATAAGATACCTAGGAACAAACCTAACCAAAGATACCAAAGACCTCTACAACAAAAATTTTAAACCCTTAAAGAAAGAAATTGAAGAAGACCTCAGAAGATGGAAAAACCTCCCATGCTCATGGATTGGGAAAATTAACATTGTAAAAATGTCCATTTTACCAAAACTCTTGTATAGATTTAATGCAATCCCAATCAAAATCCCCAAGAGTTTCTTCACAGGCTTGGAAACAAAAGTATTTTTTCAGTATCATTTTAAAAACAAATATATTGAAGTTATTTATATCCTCTTGGTTTCATTCTGGTAGGTTGCATGAGCCTATAAATTGATCCATTCCTTCTATATTTTCCAATTTACTGGAAAGGAGGCTTCCTACACATGCCTGAATATCCTGAATTTCATCAGTGTGTGAATTAGTGTATCCTTTATAGCTTTATTAGTTTGAGTGTTCTCTGTCTTTCCTTTGGTTAGTTTGGTTAAAGGTTTTAAATCTTGTTCATCTATTTTCAAGATTAAATTATTTGATTCTTCATACTGTTCTTTTGTTTCTATTTCATTAAATTCTGCCCTGATTGTTATTGTTTATTATCCATCTACTGACTTGGTATTTGGCTTGTTTTATATTTCTGAGATTTAAGGTTTGTCTTTCTATGTGACTTGGTGCTTCTCTCTCACAGTTTTAATAACCATTGCTTTTTGTACTCGGTGTTTTAACTATAATATTACATAACAAAACATCTTTCTTGTCTTGTCTCTTTGGCATCCTAATTGTCTCCTGCATCTGAATGGCCCTATCTTTCCCTCAATTTGAGATTTTTTTGCTGGGATTTTATTGGATGCATTTTCTTGTCAGGCTGAACTTCTCAGTCCTCTATGCTCATGATTCCTAGATTTGGTCTTTGAATTACACTTAATATATCTTGTAGTCTCTGTCCATAATTTCTCATTATTTTTGTCTTTGTCATTGAATATTTTCACTCATCCATCCTGTCTTGAAAACCTGCTATTCAGTCTTCCACTTCATCTGTTCTATTGGTGAGATTTCCACAGAGTTTTCTATTTGAGTTATTGAACTTTTCACTTCTTTGAACTTGTAATTTTGTTAAAATTTTAGTATTTGTATCTCTGCATTGAATTTTCTTTTCACATTCTGTGTTAGCTTGCTTAGTTCACTCAATTGTTTGTTTTTATTGTCTTTGAATTAATTCGA
Organism: Rhizomys pruinosus; assembly: GCA_009823505.1. Lineage (NCBI taxonomy): Eukaryota > Metazoa > Chordata > Mammalia > Rodentia > Spalacidae > Rhizomys > Rhizomys pruinosus. The sequence continues at coordinate 883,800 of VZQC01000373.1, forward strand.
GATTTTATTCACACCTTCTTCTATTTTATTGAACATTCTTACAATCATTCTTTTGAATCATTTGTTTAGGATCTCATCTTATGCACTGTCATTGGAATCCATTACCATGGAAAAATAATTTTCAGAAGTGATGTTATCTTAATTATTTACATTTCTTGTGTTTTCACATTGAGGCTTGCATATCTAGGATTAGATTGTTAGGTGGGCATTTTTTTTATTTTAAAGATATTTTATTGAGTTAAAGCATACAAAGAGCCACACATAACATACACAGTTTGGTCACAAGTTAGGAGAATAACTGCACAACCATGAAATTGCAAGTACAGTCTATGCCATAATCCTATCCATCAACTCCAATGATTTCTTCCTATCCTCTTATTTATTACTTTTGTGATAAGAATTTTAAAGTATCAGTCCCCTTAATAATTGTTAAGTGTATAATACGGTATTCTTAACTGTGGCCATTGTTCTATGCAATTATCTATAATACTTATTCATTTTGTACAAGTGAAACTTAAGACCCTTTGACTAATACTGTCTTGTTCATCTGTACCTTAATCCCTGGCAACACTACTCTCTGCTTCTGTGAATTGGACTATTTTGCATTCCACACTTAAACAGTTTTATGTAGTATTGCTCATCTGTGTCTAGCCTATTTTCTTTTCTTCTATGTTCATTCCTGTTATCAGATAGCAGCATTTCATTTTAAAGTGAGTATAGTCATATGTGATATGTGTGTGGCATATTTTCTTTATCCATTCACTTGTCAGTGAGCATTTAGGTTACTTGCATGTTGTAGTGATTTGAATGAGAATGTCCCTCATAGGCTCCAAGTAGTGGGTAATGGTGTTTTGGGAGATCTTAAAAGGAGGAAGCATGTCACTGCAGGCAGATTTAGAGAATTTTTTTTTTTTTTTTTTTTGGTCTTTTTGTTACAGGGTCTCCCTGTAGCTCTGGCTGTCCTGGAACTTGCTATGTAGACCAGGCTGGTCTTGAATTCACAAAGATCCACCTGCCCCTGCCTCCCAAGTTCTAGGATTAAAGGCATTGCATTTCCTCAAAATCCTTGCCAAAAATTATGATTTTTTTCATGATAGCAATCTGACAACGTTGGAGAGATATACCATTATATTTATTTTTATTTTTAAAGTATATTTAATTTTTTGTGTATTTTATACCATATATCTTGATCAAATTTAGACCTCCTCCTCCATTCACACCCCAGTAGCCCCCCCCATAAGATTTCACATCATATATGTTAAAGCCTATCAAATCAAGCTTTTGTACCCACATGTCCCTCAGAGCAAGTTTATCCACTGGAGTCCCTTGAAGATCAGACAAAAATACAGCATAGAACTAGAGAAATGGGCAACAGGCCCAATCTTAGGAGAAACTATTGGCAGCTGATTACTATAGGGTAAGGGAGAGTTGATATTCTTTAAAGGAATAATTTCTTAAAATTTTTTTAATGTTTAATTTTTGTTTATATTTTTAATGTATATTTTTACTGAATTTTCGTGACCTTCAAACAAAACCCTCACAACCCTCTCATTGGATTTCGTGCATTCTGTCATATATGTATAGTATAGACTAAAATTTGGGTTCCCGGATAACCCTCAGTACAAATTCAACCACTGGAGTTTAATCAGCCTATCTAGGGTCTCTCTCTTAAGTAAGATCAACAGTTTCACACCCAGAAGTAATTAGCTGCCAATAGTTCTTCCACTAGGGTTGAAGCCTGCTGCTCATTTACACAGTTCCATGCTGGGGTTTTGTTTGATTGAGTTTGCATGGGTCTTGTGCAGGCTGACATACCACTGCTGTAAATTCATATGAGCAAATTCCTAGAGGCCTGGGCGACTCTTTTTCCTTATGTTCATGCAACAACCTTGGCTCTTAACAGCCCTTCCACCCCCTTGTCTGCAGTGGTCCCTGAACCACGGATGGATGAAATTTGATATCAGAACCCTATCCAGGGACATGTTGTCTGTAATTTCTTATTCTCTACATTATAGCCAGTTACAGGTGTTTTTTTTTTTTTTTGTCTTCATCATACTCTGTTGCATGAAGAAACTTCACGAGTGAGAGTGAAGAGATGCATTTGTATTCCCACTACCCCTGTTCCACCATGTTCCATGAGACTTAGGTGTAGAGGTTCAAATGTAGATTTGTCACTTGGGGCTAGGCATATCAAAGACACTTATTCTCTCCATGTGACCAGTAGTGGAACTCTATAATAATCTCCCTCCATTGCCAAAAATAAGCTTCTTTGATGAGTGTTGACTGGCATACTTCTCTGTAAATATGAGGATCTATATTTAGCATACAGGGAGAAATTACATTTGTCTAGGGATGCAATGGATGTAGGATTTTCTCCAGAATTGCCAGTCATGTATATTTGATTATGTTCACAATGTTAAACATAAGTTCTCTCCCATTGAGAGGGAGACAGCTGTGCCACTAGTGCATTGTTATAGTTTGCTGTGCCCATCATTGTTGTGTATTAGGTTTTAATGCCATTGATTTTCTCCCTTAGCACCTTGCATACTATCCTCCAGAACTATGAGCACTAGTCTTCAGGGAGAAGGCTTCTAGGTCAATTCTACCTCCATTCCTCCAAGGCCTATGTCCAAAGGATATCCTTTCTTCACAATATCTTCTTCAGCAATAGAGTCTTAAATGTTCAAGTTCTGGAAGGTAATCATGGACTATACAAATAGCCTGTGTTATTTTGGGAGACTCTTGGGCTACCATGACCAACAACTGGAAGGGAGGTTTCTTCTATCTGGCACTGTGTTTTTGTTCTATAAACTTCAAGTATACACATGCGCTCTGTTCATATATTGTATGTGTATATTTTGGTAGGGTGACTTTAAATATTTATCTGTATTCATCAAAATATTCATGTATATGTTCGTGTTTGTGTATATGTATGCAGAATATGTTCATGTGCCTTCAGGGGCCAGAAGAAAGTGTTAGAACCCCTGGAATCAGAAATACAAGTTGTTGTGTTGTGAGATGCTTGATGTGGGTGCTGGGAGCCAAACATGGGCCCTCTGCAAAAGCAACAAGGGTTCTTAACCAGTAAGGCAACTTTGCCTCAAAACATACACCTGTATGTTTTAGGTGTATTTTCAGTGGTCAAAGGGTATAGGTTGAAGAAGACCTAAGATGTCATTTCTCCTCAGTGGTTTGGGCTACATGACAGTTGATAAACGCATAACCTTCAAACTCAGTGCATTGAGTTTGCATTTTAGCACTATTTTGAGAGTAATATACCATTTTCACAATCATTACTAATGCATAAGCTCAGTATGAAAACATTATAGCCAATTAAATAGTCAACCTGTAACTCCAGTTATATTGGGAGGTGGTGGTAAAGCAACAAGAATAGTAGGCTGTATACACTTGTCAGTTGTGGGACATTTAGGTTGTTTCCATTTCTTCACTATTGTAAAGTGAGAAGCAACAGACATGGATGTACAAGTATCTTTACAGTGTGATGAGTCTTTTGGGTATATGCCAAGGAGTTGTATAACTGTGTCATATGGTAGGTTCATTGTTAGTTTTTTGTGACTTTTCCACACTCCCTTCCATAGTAGTTGCACTATTTTGCATTCCCACCAGCAGTGAATGAGTGTTCCCTTTTATTTTTTTTTCCCTTTGCAGGAAAATGGCTGAAGCTGGAGGACATCATGCTGAGTGAAGTAACACAGTCCCAGAAAAACAAACGACGAATGGTATCCCTCATCTGTGGATGCTAGTGCCAATTACCCAGTTGTAAGTATTTCTTGTGTAGGGCCCCCTGAGCTTTTGTACAAAGCAGTTGGGCATAATGCATTTTGGAAACAACAACAACAACAACAACAACAACAACAACAGAAAAGACTGCATCAAAGAACTGACTGAAACGGTGAACTTCTGCTCAAAACAGTCAACTTCCCCATGGAGAATACTGAGAAAGACTAAGAGATGAAAAGCATGTTTGGCAGAATGCATGAGCTCTGGCAGGGTGGGGGAATGGGCGGAAACACAGGTCTAGATTTGTTAAAAATAAATAAATAAATAAATAAATGTATGTGAAAAAAAAAGTGTTCCCTTTTCTACACACCCTCGTCAGCATCTGGTGTCCTTTGTTTTCTTGATATCTTAGCCAATCTGATCGGGGTATGATGGAGTCTTAAAGTGGTTTTTTTTTTTTTTTGGTGTTTTTGAGAGTCTACCTTTAGTCCCAACTGGCCTGGAACACACTATATAGACCAAGTTGTCCTTGAACTCACAGAGATCTACCTGCCTCAGCCTCCGGAGTGCTGAGATTAAAGATTAAAGTGATTTTTATCTGCATTTCTTAAATTACTAAGGATGTTGAGCAGTTTTTAAGGTGTTTCTTAGCCATTTTTATTTCTTCATTTGAGAACTCTCTGCTCAGATCTATAGCCCATCATTATTGGGTCTCTTATTTTATTTCATTTTTTTTTTTTAGTTCTTTGTATATTCTGGATATTAATCCTTTGTAGGGTATGTAAGTGGTAAAGGTTTTCTCCCACTCAGTGGGTTTTCTCTTTATCTTCTTAGTTGTTTATTTTGCTGTATAAAAGCTTTATAGCTTAATGAGGTCCTAATTATTGATCATTGAGCTTAATGTCTGAACCACTGATGTCCAAGTAAGAAAGTCTTTTCCTATGCCTACATCTTGAAGGAAACTGTCTACGTAGTTTTCTAGCAGTTTTTTTTTATTTTATTTATTTATTTTATGTGTATGAATGTACTGTCTACATGTAGATTTGTGCACCCGTGTCATGCAATGCTGCGGAGGTCAGAAGAGGGCATCGGATTCCCCTGGAACTGGAGTTAAAGGTGGTTCTTAGCCGCCACCATGTGGGTGCTGGGAATCGAACCCGAGTCCTGTACAAGAGCAGTCGGTGCTCTTCACTGCTAGGCCATCTCTCCAGCCCTCTAGCAGTTTTTTTATATTGAGGTCTTTGATCCACTTTGAGTTGGCTTTTGTGCAGGAAGAAATTTCATTCTTCTACAGGTGGAGACCTAGTTCTTCCAGCACCATTTGTTGAAGATGCTGTCTTTCTTCCATTGTGTATTCTTGGCAGTTTTGTCAAATATCACCAACAGGAAAATATGAAATTAATGAATTTTGCAGTTAAATGGAAAGAACTAGAGAGTGTCATAGTAAGTGAAACAACACAAAGGCACAAAACCAAGCAAGATGTATTCTCCCTCATTTTTGGATTGTAGCATCAATCCCCTATACATGAGTATGTATTCTGGTGTAACACCAGAAGCCAAGAAAATGGGTAGAGTACATGGAGGTAAAGGAAAAGATACGGAAAAGAAGAGGATAGTAGAATTGTTGAGTTGTGAGGGAAGGAAGGGGAGACATATAAGAGGGGCATGGTGGGAGGTGAGGGAACTCAAGAGAGGAATAATGGATGTACTGGGCTGGGTAATGAGGAAAGAGGTAGGAAGGGGAGAAGAAAGAGTAGAGATGACTGGACATTGGGTGGCTAGGGACCCCACAGGGTAATATGATTTCCCCAAGACTCCATGAGAAATACACATACACTATCTGAACATTAATACACAGGTCACATTTATTCTCACTGGTAGGAAATTATTTCCCATTTAGGTATGTGACTCCTAGAAAACCTCTCTCTCTCTCTCTCTCTCTCTCTCTCTCTCTCTCTCTCTCTCTCTCCTACTTTGTTCCTAGACTCCATGGGTTGAGCTGCTTTGATCCAACTCATTTTTTACTATAAAGGTGTCTAGCTTAGCTCAGACCCATATAATGGTATCAGATAGCCACAAATTGAAATTTGAACCCAAGAGCCAAAACAGAAATATCCTCCATTAAGTATTTTTTCTAATTTTTTTCATAGCAATGTAAAACTGATTGACACAACAGTGATGTCATTTGTTACAGTCATATTTATGGCCATAAACATCCTGTTTCCAACATTCCAGGACCTGTTTGCATTTTCACTTTGTGTGTGTCTGGAGCCTTTATGAATTTTTGACCTATGTTATCCATAATTTTACAAATAACTATAATTTATAAATTTATTTTCTTACCTTAAAATTTTCTATCTTCTTTCTGGAATAATGTACATTCCATGACACCAAGATCATTCTGTTTTAGATCACCATTTGTTTTCACGTTTGGACTAGTGCTTACTACTTTAACATACGCATGGGACAAGAAAAATATCTGATGACTCCTTCGTCTGCCTCAACCTGTGTCTCTCAAGTACACACTCTTTCTGAGCTTCCAAGTCATTTAACATCAGTATAAATTCCGTAAACTAAAAATAATAACATGTTCTATTATCATTATCATTACTCTTTAGTAAGATCAAGCTTGGTAGATGTTTTCTGAATTTCTTGACTTTTGAGTGAATGCTGTATTTGGCATATATATATATATATATATATATGCATATATATGCTTATATATTCAGTAAAATGAATAAAAGTGAATTGTATTATTTTGGGGTATGCACCTGAGAAATGAAATCTGCCTCTTTAATTGCTGCAGAGTAAGCTTTGGATAAAGGTTCTTGGTTACTCTGCAAAGAACAAACTCTACATACTAAAATGCAATTTTAAAATAATTTATAATATATTTTCTAGGTGTTATAGAGCAAATTTTCTTACTATCTTTCAGAAGGCTTTTAGCAATAAGCAATAATGAACTGAGATAAATATACCTCATATAAAATTCATAATTTAAATTGTGAAGCTTTCCAAAAATTCCCAAAGGCAAAGAGAAACATTGTTTTCATGAGGTTTGAGGTACTTTATAAAGTTTACCTGTATCTATCTCTGGTTTCTCTCTAGAAATTTTCATTTTATAAATTATTTTGTGAATTATTATTACTTCAGCTCAAAGAGCCCAAGCTTGGTGAGAAGAGAGTCACTGGAGATTTCATTTGATATGTTATGATCTTATGGTTTTCCAGTAGACTTAGAGAATTGTACATATAACATATACACATTAAGTCATTTCAGTAGAAAGTATTCTTCTTGTATGTTCTCTTTCAACTACATCTAAGGCCACGCATATACAATTGCTGCTGACTTGGAGGATAAAAAAATCCTGGTCAAAATTTCAGGAGAAAATTGTTGGCAAGACTGAGGTTTCTAAGACTTAGGTTTTGTAAAATTCATCTTAATGACTTATAACATTGATTTCCCCATTTGTCCAGTTTCCTTAAAGTCATACTGAGGCTAGATTTAGTTTACTATTTTTTGTCAGCTACTAGGTAAAATATCTCACTACATGAATCTTAAAAATGTTCATTATTGGGGCTGGAGAGTTGGCCTACTGGTTAAGACCACCGGCCGCTCTAGCAGAGGACCCAGGCTCCATCCCCAGCATCCACATGGCAGCTGAGAACCTTCTTTCACTCCAGTTCTGGGGGAATCTGACGCCCTCTTCTGACCTCCGTGGCATTGCACGACATGGGTGCACAAACCTACATGCAGACAGTACATTCATACACATAAAAAATAAATAAAATTAAAAAAAATATAAAATGTTCATTATTGAGGCTGAAGATATGGCCCAGCTGTTAAGAGCAATGGCTGCTCTTGCAGCAGACCTAGGTTCAGTTTCAAGCACTCACATGGTGGCTATTACCATCTGTTACTACAGTTTTAGGGGATTTTCTTCTGGCCTCTGTGGGCACTGCATGGCACAGATGCACTTACATACATGCAAGCAAAAATTCATACGCATGACCAGCACATAGTGAGTTTAGAGGTGGCTAGGCAGCCCTTTGGGAAGTCAAGCCAGGAGGTTTGGATTCAAGTATCCAGGTGAAACCCTGCTGCTCTTGCGTGATCAGTATGGGTGGAGTATCCCAGGGTGATCAGCATGGGTGGAGTCTCCCAGCGTGATCAGTATGGGTGGAGTCTCCCAGCCAATGCAGCAGTGGGAGGAGGAGAGGGGCCCAGCCCGAGGGCCAAGGTAGCAAACCCACACCACTCATGCTGAGGTTCGAGTGTCCCAGTGGGAATAGAGGTAGTGAGTCCAAGGTGCAAGGACGAAGAGACAGGAGATTCCCATACAAGCTTCTTCACAGACCTAAAAACAACCTAAAGTTTATAAGGAGAAACAAAAGACCCCGGATAGCCAAAGCAACCCTGAGCAAAAAGAGCAATATGGAGGTGGGGGCACAGGGGTATCGCCATACCAGATTTAAAACACTATAAGAAGGCTACAGTCATAAAAACAGCCTGGTATTGGCACAAAAACAGGCCTGTAGATCAATGGAACAAAATTAAGGGTCCAAACCTGAGCACACCCAGTTTCAACCACCTCATATTTCACAAAGGGGCCAAGAATACTCAATGGATGAAAGATAGCATCTTCAGCAAATGGTGTTGGCATCACCACTTGTAGAAGAATAAAACTAAAGCCCTACCTCTCGCCATGAACAAAAATCAACTCCAAATGGATCAAAGACCTCCTCAATGAGAAAACCAAAACTCTGAAAATGATAGAAGAAAATGTTGGTAGTAGTCTACAAGACACAGGCCTGGGAAAAGTCTAAATCAGACAGCAACTGAGCAAACAATAAGGTCAACAATTGACAAATGGGACCTTATGGCAAAGGAAACAGTCAGTGAAGTGAAGAGAAAAACCCGCAGAGTAGGAGGAAACCTTCACCAGTGATACGTCTGATACAGCATTAACATGCAAAGTGTATAAACTACTCAAAAAATAAAGGAGGAAGAAAAGAAATGACCTACTCTAAAGATGGAGTAAAGACCTGCATGCAGACAGTACATTGATACACATACAGAAATAAAAAAAAAAAAAAAAAGATGGAGTAAAGAGCTGAACAGAGACTTCACAAATAAAGAAATAAAGATGGCTGAGAAATATCTTAAGAAGTGTTTAACATCACTAATAATTAAAAAAATGCAAATTAAGACCACCGTAAGATTTTATCTTACTCCAGTAAAACTAGCTGTGATCCAGAAAACAAAGGATACCAAATGCTGGAGAGGTTGTGGGGGACGGGGAACAATCATCCACTGCTGGTAGGAATGCAAAGTCATGCAACCCCTATGGAAGTAGTGTGGAAAACTCTCAAGAAACTGAAAATGAGCCTACCACCTGATCCGGTCATACCATTCCTGGGTATATACCCACAAGACTCATCCTGTTGCAGAGATACATGGACATCCATCTCTTCCCAATAACAAAGAGCTGGAAGTAACCCATGTCCCTCAACTGATGAGTGGATAGATAAAAGTGGTACATCTACACAATGGAATTCTATGCAGCAGTAAAGAAAGATGATATCATGAACTTTACAGGTAAATGGATGTAACTTGAAGCCAATATGCTAAGTGAAGTAACACAGTCCCAGAAAAACAATGAATGATATCCCTTATTTGTGGATGCTAGCAAAACCTGACTTTGTCCTTGAGTGGATGGAACTGGTAAATGAAAAGCAAAGAGGAGCCAGAGGCTCCCTACCTCCCACAACCCAAGTGACCCCTGAGGAACAGATCCTCAACTGACCTTGAGAAAACAAAAACTTTGGTTAATCTGGTCTAATTGTGTGAACTTAAACATCCAAAAGGAAAGTATAACCAGAAATAAATAATCAGTAAAGCCTGATAAATAGTACTTCAGGTATAAAACTTGAGATCTTAGTAAAAAGACAAAAAGAAAAAAAAAAGCACTGTTGTTTTGCCTATCTTCATTTCTTACTGGCAAGTGCAGCTACTCTGAGGCTTCCACTGCTTTTGCCATCATTCAAACATGAGACACAGCTTTTCAACCTTCCAATATATACTGAAGAAGCATGTCTTTCTAAGAATCCTCCAAACCCTCAGTTCCAGATGGATATTGCTGAGACACCTGGCTTGTGGGCTGAGCAACTACTGGGGTTTCAGCCTCTTCAGCATATAGACTGCCACTGTTGGGCTGCCAAGGATGTATCATGGAGGCCAGTGCAGGAAGATCAAGACAGGACATGGTGCTTACTGGACCTGATTTGGTGACCACAGAAAGGGAAGACCCCAGTGTGGAGCACTAGGGCAGGACTGATGGTTGTTTGGGCTTGCCAAGGAGGAGCCCTCAAACAATTCCTTAGGGAAAACATGACATCTTTCAGCCTAAAAAAGAAAAAAAATAAAAATAACTAAAAATAAATCATAAGCTGAAGATGCTAAAACCTATGATATCATAATCTTGCTACATGTGTGGTATGCATATATGCATATTTTGGAGTTATGCAAATTGTAAGGAACAACAACAACAAAAATACTGGGTCAAAGAACTGATTGAAATGGTGAACTTCTGCCTGAAACAGTAAACTTCTGCATCGAAAATTTTAAAAAGGACTGAGAAAAAGATGAGAAACATTTATGAAAGAATGGATGAGCTCTGGTGGGGTAGGGGACAAGGAAGGTGGAATTGGTCTAGATTTGTTTGGGAAATGTTCTATGAAATCCAAAAAGCTTCAGTAAAATTTGACTCTGAAAAAAAAAAAATGAATGGCACTGCCATCCCCCACAAACAAACAAACAAACAAACAAACAAAAAATCTATACTCTACTAAATTTGAAAGCCTGAGAAATGAATGGATATTTGAAATCTTTGGAATCAGCAAAGCTTAACCAAGAAGAGATTGACAGTTTAAACAGACCCATAACATTTGAGTAAATTGAAGATGTAATAATAAACCTCCCAACTAAAAAGAGCCCTGGCCCAGATGGTTACACAGCAGAATTCTATAAAACATTTAAAGAAGATTTACAGCCATTATATCTTAAACTGTTGTGAAGGATAGAAACAGAGGACAATCTCCCAAATTCCTTCTATGAACTCAGCATCACTCTAATACCAAGCAAAGTAAAAGAGGCAAAGATACAACCAAAAAAGATACAACTCTAAAACCAGGCAAAGATACAACCAAAAAAGAAAACTATAGACCCATTTTATTAATGAACACAGACGCAAAAATTCTCAACAAAATACTTGAAACCAGCATGCAGATCCATATAAAAAAGATCATCCATCATGAATAAGTTGGATTCATTCCAAAGATTCGGGGATGGTTTAACATATATAAATCAATAAATATCATAAAATACATAAATGTACTGAAAAAAATCACATGATCATCTTCATCAATGCAGGGAAAGCCTTCTACACAATCCAGCATCCCTTTATGCTTAAAGTCCTAGAAGGAATTGGACTGAAGGGATCATTCCTCAATGTAATCAAAGCCATATACAAGAAACCCACAGCCAACATCATCCTAAAATGGAGAAAAGTTAGAAGCATTCCTCTTAAAGGCAGGAACATGGTAAGGCTGTCCACTATCGCCACTCCTCTTCAATACAGTGCTTGAAATGCTTGCTAGGGCAATAAGACAAGAAATGGAAATTAAAGGAAAAGAGGAAGTTAAGCTATCACTTTTTGTAGATGATCTGATAGTTTTTTTAATGGACGCTAAAAACTCCACCAGAAAAATCCTAGAAATGATAAATACTTTCAGTAAAGTGGCAGGATACAAAATTAACTTACAAAGATAAGTAGCATTTATATACACCAACAACAAGCAACTGAGTGAAAAGAGCAATATATGGTGGATCATTATATCAGGCTGTAGTCATAAAATCAGCCTGGTACTGGTAGAAAAACAGACCTGTAGACCAATGGAACAAAATTGAAGATCCAAACTTGAGCACACACAATTTCAGCCACCTTATAGTTGACAAAGGGGCCAAGAAGACACAATGGAGGAAAGACAGCATCTTCAGCAAGTGATGTTGGCAAAATTGGATCACCACTTGTAGAAGAATAAAACTAAACCCCTACCTCTCTCCCTGTACAAAAACCAACTCCAAATGGATCAAAGACCTCAACATTAAACCTGAAACTCTGAAGGTGATAGAAGAAAATGTTGGCAGCAACCTACAAGATATAGGCATAGGAGAAGACTTCCTAAATCAGACAGCAGATGCATAGGAAGTGAGGTTGACAACTGACAAGTGGGAACTCATTAAACTCAAAAGCTTCTGTACAGTGAAAGAAACAATCAGGAACGTGTAGAGAAAACCTACAGAGTGAGAGGAAAACTTCAATAGTGATACATATGACAGAGAATTAACATCCAGAACATATAAACTACTCAGAAAACAAAGAAGTAAGAAATCAAATGACTCACTCAAAAGATGGAGTAAAGAGCTGAGCAGAGACTCCACAAATGAGGAAATAAAGATGGCTGAGAAACATCTTAAAAATGTTCAACATTGCTAATAATTAAGGAAATGCAAATTAAAACCATCTTAAGATATCATCTCACTCTAAGACTGGCTAAGATAAAGAAAACAAATGATACCAAATGCTGGAGAGGTTGTGGGGAAAGAGGAACATTCACCCACTGCTGTTGGGAATGTAAACTCATACAACCACTGTGGAAAGCAATATGGAGAACCCTGAAAAGAATCAAAATGAGCTTACCACCTGGCCAACCATACCACTCCTGTGTACATGCCCACAAGACTCATCCCACCACAGAGATATATGCACATTCATGTTCATTGCAGCTTTCTTCACAATAGTGAAGAACTGGAACCAACCCAAATGCCCCTCAGCCAATGAGTGGATAGAGAAAATGTGGTTCATGGAGTTCTACACAATGGAGTTCTATGAAGTAGAAGAAAGATGGCATCAGGAACTTTGCAGGTAGATGGATGGAACTAAAAGTTATTATGTTAAGTGAAGTAACACAGTCCCAGAAAAACAAATGATGAATGGAATCCATCATTTGTGGATGCTAACACTCAGCACTGATTTGTAAGGCAAACTGAACAACATCAATGTTATATACCTCTTTCCCTGAAAACAACAGTGCTCTTATAATGTAAATCCCTTAAGGGGCTCTAGAATTAACACACCACTTATTTTTAGACTTTGTAATCTTGATATGTGAGTGGAGGATATGCAGGCATATTTTAGAGTGGTATAAATTTTTAAAAAGAAAAAATGTGAATCCTGAAATGTGATATGGAAATGACATTTTGTATGAAGATGATATGTTTAGTATAGGTGTGACATATATATATATATATATATATATATATATATATATGTATATGTTGAAGCAATACAGATTGGAGGGAACTACAATGGGGGAAAATTTTTCTCTACACACTAAAAATAGAGATGAAATTGGGCCTGGAGATATGGCCTAGCGGGTAGAGCGCCGACCGCTCTTCGATCCCCAGCACCCACATGGCGGCCGAGAACCGTCTAAAACTCCAATTCCAGGAGAACTCCAGTTCCAGGGGAATCCGAGACCCTCTTCTGACCTCCGCGGTGTTGCACGACACGGGTGCACAGACTTGCATGCAGACAGTACATTCATACACATACAATAAATAAATAAAATTAATAAAAAAAAATTAAAAAAAATAGATAAATAAAAAAAGCTGAAAACCCCCAATGTAGGCTCAAAATTAAGCATATTTCTAAAATTTTGTGGGTTTTAATGTAATTGAATATATAATATGTTGCAGAACATGTTTAATTCCATGGTAGAAGAAGATTTGGAAATGCAAAAGTTATTTAGATCTGGAGTGAATCATACTCTATCAGTTTATGCAATGTTCTTTTACTTAAAATAAAGAAAAATCATCCCTTGGCAAACTACATTAGCTGTTTCATGAAACTTGGAATGTGATACCCACAGTTTACCACCTACAGTTGGAATAGATGTTTCCACAGAGGTAAAATGCTTCATAATATCTTATTGTTTGTTATTTACTATATCAAGACCTGTGATAGCATGGCTCCAAAGAATCTTATCTCTGCCGAGCCTCATTTAAAGATGGACTTCTATAATATTGATTTATTTCTCTTTTTAATACTCCACATGTTATAAGATCCTGCATTTATTGTTCCCTAATGCACCACTGTACTGTTACAGTAGGATTTATGGGTTCTGTAAAATGAGTTATACCTCAGATGTTTCATTGTGATACTTAAAACTAATATACTGTGATAGAATAGTGATTCTAATACCTCAACATCTTGACTGTGTAGAATAATGCTAAAGGAAAGAAATAATCCTTTGTCTAGCAATTGTGGATATTTTTCTAAAACCCTTCATAACTCAATAAATGGTGTCCTGTTGGGGATAATTAGACTATTTGTAATGTCAACATAAATATTTTATAATAGCATAGGTCTATTTGTTAGTGTAGTATAAAAGTAGTTAATGTACTAGATGCATTTCGATACAGGATTAAGTCATGTTCATAGGGGGGCTTTTAAGACACCTAAGTATTCAGGCTAATGCAGGCCAAGGAGGTACAACACACATGCAGAGATAATATGTGAGTTGGTGTGTGTGTGTGTGTGTGTGTGTGTGTGTGTGTGTGTGTGTATGTATGTATGTATGTGGTGTCTAGGAATGCATGTGGGAGTCAGAGGACAATTTGCAGGAGTTGGTTTTCTAACTCTACCTACTACACATCTCTTGGGAATTGGACATAGGTCATCAGACATGGTGGCAAATGCCTTTATCTACCAAGCCATACTTCTAACCCCATAAATGATAATTTCTGTAACATATTCAAACATTATATTTGAAAAATGTGGTCTATCCTTTCCCATGCTGATGCTTTCTGTAGTTTAACATGGAAGTAGATAATTTTCTTTTTAAAAACTACTTTTATTGATGATTTGTGTATTTCATTCATTATCATTCAGTCCAATTTAGTCACATTCCCCTCAACCCCCACAAACCCCTGTTCATGCCTTCTGCCATACGTGTCTTGCAACTTTCTCTCAGTCTTTCCTAAGTTGTTTTTTTTTTTTCTGCAGAGGCTTGTTGTTTTGGGCAGAGTTTAACTGTGTCAGTCAGTTCTTTGACCCAGTCTTTATGTTGTTTTTCCCTCCCCTTTATATTGCTCCAACATATGTGTATATAACCATCACATATGTATCAAAATTATGACCTCTGAGAAAAAACTATATATTAATTCCTAAATATGTTTAGGAATTCACATCCCCCTTTAATTTTTTATTACTCTAAAATATGAATATGTATCTTCCACCCATATACAGTAATTACAGAGTCTGAAAATAAGTGGTAGGTCAATTCTAGAGCCCATTAAGAGATTCACATTATAATAGCACAGTTGCTTTCAAATAAAAAATAATGTTATTCAGCTTGCCTTTCAACTGGGGATTTGGTGTTAGCATCTACAAATGAGGGAAACCATTCACTGTTTTTCTGGAACTGTGTTACTCCACTTAGCATAATGGCTTCAAGTTTCATCCATTTACCTGCAAAGTTCATGATGTCATCTTTCTTTACCGCTCCATTGTGTATATAGATGTACCACATTTTTGCTATCCACTCATTGGTTGAGGGGCATTTGGGTTGGTTCCAGTTCTTTGCTGTTGTAAAAAGTGCCGCAATAAACATAGATGTGCATGTATCTTTGTGGTAGGATGAGTTTTGTGGCTATACACCCAGGAGTGGTATGACTGGGTCAGTTGGTAAGCTCTCCTGATATCTAGCGACCAAATGCAGTATTGCATCATGAATTGATTGTTTTTCTGAAGTGCCTACAAGCATATTTGGGGAGAAACTCTGAGAACAATTCTTATGAGACTGGAGAAATTCCATAAAAAAATCTAGAAGCCATTAAGGAAGCAATGGTTCAGGCAGAGAAATCAGCTGCTGAGATTATCAAGAAGGTGGAAAAACAGGAGAAGAAACGCTTGCAGAAGGAAAAGAATCGACTAGCTGCATTGGCCCTGGCCTCTTCAGAAAGCACGGAAAACACAAGTGCTCCAGAGGAACGTGAGGAGATATGGGAAAAACCCCAAAAGAAGAAAAAAAATCAAAGCCTCAACAGGTTCCTCAGGAAAATGGAATGGAAGAGCCACCTGTCACTTCCCCTTGCCCTAAAGGAAAGAAAAAGAAAGCTCTCCCCATGGAGGAGTTGGTCAGTGATCCTCAAGAGACTGCTTCCTTCACTGTACAGAAGCTTTTGAGTTTAATGTGGTCCCACTTGTCAATTGTCAACCTCACTTCCTGTGCAGCTGCTGTCTGATTTAGAAAGTCTTCTCCTACCCCTATTTCTTTTAGGTTGCTGCCAGCATTTTCTTCTATCACCTTCAATGTTTTCGGTTTCACATTGAGGTCTTTGATGCATTTGGAGTTGATTTTTGTACAAGGTGAGAGGTAGGGATTTAATTTTATTCTTCTACAGGTGGTGATCCAGTTTTGCCAAGACCATTTGCTGAAGATGCTGTCTTTCTTCCATCATGTCTTCTTGGCCCCTTTGTCAAATATGAGGTGGCTGAAATTGTATGAACTCAAGTTTGGATCTTCAATTTTGTTCCATTGGTCTACAGGTCTGTTTTTGTTCCAGTACCAGGCTGTTTTTATAACTATAGCACTGTACTATAGTTTGAAGTCTGTTATAGTGATCCCCCTGTATTGCTCTTTTCATTCAGGGTTGCTTTGGCTATTTGGAGGTCTTTTGTTTGTCCATATGAATTTAAGGATTTTTTTTCCAAGTCTGTGAAGAAACTCGGGGATTTTAATTGGGATTGCATTGAATCTGTATATTAATTTGGGTAGAATGGACATTTTTACTATATTAATTTTTCCAATCCATGGGAGTTCTTTAGCTCTTCTGATGTCTTCTTCAATCTCATTCTTCAGGGGTTAAAAGTTTTTGTTGTAGAGATCTTTGGTGTCTTTGGTTGGGTTTGTTCCTAAGTATTTTATTGTTTTTGAGACTATTTTGAGTGGGAAGGTGTATTAGTCACTTTTCTGTTGCTGTGATAAAACCACCATGACCAAGGGAACTTATAAAAGGAAGAGTTTATTTAAGCTTACAATTGATGGCCCCAGGGGATTAGAGTCCATTGTGGCTGGAGGCATGGTGGCCAGGTCTGGAGCAGAAAGCCAAAGTTCACATCTTGCAATGAGCACAGGAAGTTGAGAAAGAGAGAGAGAGAGAGAGAGAGAGAGAGAGAGAGAGAGAGAGAGAGAGAGACTGCAGACCTCAAGGCTTGTTAAATGCACTAAGCCCAGCCCCAATGACATACTTCCTCCAGTATGGCCACACCTTCTAAGACCTTCCAGAACAGTGCAACCAACTGGGGGCAAAATATCTGAATACTTAAAGCCTACGGAGGACATTTCATTCAAACCACCACAGAAGGTCTCCTTATATTCCTTCTTCTATTGCTAATTGTTGGTGTAAAGAAAGGATACTGATTTTTTTAGGTTTATTTTGTATCCTGCCACTTTATTGAAAATCTTTATCATTTCTAGGAGTTTTCTGGTAGAGTTTTTAGCATCCCTTAGGTAAACTATCATATCATCTGCAAAAAGGATACCTTGACTTCCTCTTTTCCAATTAGTACTCCTTTAATTTCCCTTGCTTGACTTATTGTTCTAGCAAACATTTCAGGAACTATATTGAAGAGGAGTGGTGATAGAGGGCAGCCTTGCCTGGTTCCTACATTACCCTAATACCAAAACCAGGCAAAAAAACAACCAAAAAAGAAAACTATAGGCCCATCACATTAATGAACATAGGGACAATAATACTCAACAAAATACTTGCAAACTGCATACAGATCCACTTCAAAAAATTCATCCATCATGACCAAGTTGGATGCATTTCCTTAATTATTAATGATGTTGAACACTTTTTAAGATCTTTCTCAGCCATCTTTACTTCCATACTGGTGAAGCCTCTGTTCAGCTCTTTACTCCATCTTTTGAGTAGGTCATTTGTTTTCTTACTTCTTTGTTTTTTTATGAGTAGTCTATATATTCTGGATGTTAATGCTTTGTCAGATGTATCACTGATGAAGATTTCCTCCCACTCCGTGGGTTTTGCTTCACTTCCTTGATTGTTTCTTTCACCGTACAGAAGCTTTTGAGTTTAATGAGGTCCCATTTGTCAACTGTTGACCTTATTTCCTGTGCAGCTGCTGTCTGATTTAGAAAGTCTTTTCCTATGCCTATGTCTTGTAGGTTGCTGACACTATCACCTTCAAGGTTTTGGGTTTCATATTGTTATCTTGTATCCACTTGGAGTTGATTTTTGTGCAGGATGAGAGGTAAGGGTTTAATTTTGTTCTTCTACAAGTAGTGATCCAGTTTTTCCAGCACCATTTGCTGAAGATTCTATCCCTTCTCCTTTGACCATTTTTTGCCCCTTTGTCAAATATGAAGTGGCTGAAATTGTATGAGCCAAAGTTTAGATCTTCAATTTTTTCCATTGGTCAATGGGTCCAATTAGTACTCCTTTAATTTCCTTCTCATGCCCTATTTCCATAGCAAGCATTTCAAGCAGTATGTTGGAGAGGAGGGACTATAAGAGGCAGCCTTGCTGAGTTCCTTCCTATATGGGGAATGCTTCCAATTTTTCTCCATGTAGGATGATAGTTTGCTATGTATGGCTTTGTTTATGTCCAGGAATGTTCCCTTTATTCCAATTCCCTCTAGAACTTTAAACATGAAGGGATGCTGGATCTTGTCAAGGGGTTTATCTGCATCAATAAAAAGTCATTTTTACTGAAAGGAACATGACATCTGTTAGTCTACACAATTTTAGTAATGATATTGCTATCTACTATTTAGCTGACACAATGGATGAGTTTAAAAACTGCTTTTGGAACATATCATGGAGCTTTTGATATCTTGAAAACATTCCTTTGAAATGATCAGACAGGGTTTTCTTTTTGAGACTTCTGTGGTATGTGATTTGTCAACATGCTGTGACAAGCCCAATATGCACTTTTGGCTGGACTTTATTTAGATAATGTAGAAGGGCATTAGTTTTTCTTGGGAAGTCATGCACATGCAAAATTAATTGAAGAAACGAAATGATTTCTTCTTTCTCAGCTGCAATTCAAATGACTCAGGTATAATACAGTGCAGTCAAGAAAATCCATGCTATACAATGGGCAGCATTAAAAAGTAGCTACTCAGGGGGCTGGAGAGATAGCCTAGCGGTTAAGAGCACCGACTGCTCTTGCAGAGGACTCCAGTTCCAGGGAAATCCGAGGCCCTCTTCTGACCTCCACGGCATTGCACAACACGAGTGCACAAACCTACATGCAGACAGTACATTCATACACATACAAAAATAAATAAAAATTTTAAAAAAAGTAGCTACTCAGAGAAGAATGTGCGGGTGGTCAAATTATCATTAAGTAAATCCACAATTCCAAACAAAGAATAGTTTCCCTCTACTCAGCTAGCACATTTGGAGCTGAAGGAGCTCATTTCAAACTTTTGTATTATTTTCTTCACACTATGAACATGTTTTCTGAAAAGTTGTTTTTTCACCAATCATATTGGTCATCCTATCAAGTTGAATGACAATTTTTAAGCACAACGATTTTTTTCCAAACATTAGTTTCTCTGCTTTAAAGAGATGCAGAGTGGTAAACATCTAAAGAACATATATTTTAGACAATTTAGGTGTTTTTATTCTTTTTCATACATAGCTCATGCTTCACTAATCATCAAAAATGATGTTTTGTCAAAAACCATAGAAAATTCATTGAGTTCCTTATTGTAATCAAAATAATATTTTCTTTTTTGGAGTTATTCACATTGTTCATTGAGTCTCTAAATGTTTTTAATCATCTGAAATATGGAAAGTCTACCTGACTATAATAATCACATTCCTCTGCTTAACTCAAGCCCCAAACCTAAGAGCTACTATTACTTTCTTTAATCTTGTTTTGCGTAGTTTGATTTAAGGGTACAAATTTGAATAATCTATTGCTCAAAGAATAGAATGGAACTGTTGTTCAATAAGTATAAGGAGTTTTGGTGTGGTGCTAGGAAAATGCTTAGCAGATAAAGTGCTTATCAAACAAATATGAACATTAGGGTATAGATGTCCAGTGCTCACATAATGGATGAGGTATGTGGCAGCCTACCTGCAGTCCCAGGTACCTAGATACAGAGACAAAGGATCCCCAGGGCCAGATGGCCATTTAGACTATTTTAATTTGCTAGCTCTGGCTTCAGCAAGAGACCCTGTCTCAGTAAATAAAGTGGAGAGTGATCAAGGAAGGCACCAAATTTGACCTATACTATGCATATGCACAAGCACATGCAGGCACACTGTGCTACTTTTATGCTGCTGTGATAAAACACTGAGACTAAGGCAACTTATAGAAAGAAGAGTTTATGTGGCTTACAGTTCTGAGAGGTAGAGTGTATAATGGTGGGGGAGTCATGGTGCCAGAGGCCAGAGCAGAAACAGAGCATCAAATCTTCAAGTAGGCAGAGGAAGTAGAGGGAGACAGACGATCCAACAAGGCTTAAGAACCCTTAGCGCCTGGCTCAGTGACGTGCTTCATCCAGCATTACCACACCTCCTGACAGTTACTTGAGCCTCTCCAAACAATGCCACCAGCTGGGACCAAATGTCCAAATACTTGGCGCCTCTGGGGAATACTCATTCAAACCACTATACATACTACACATGTGTGCCACTCCGGAACGGACATAAGCAAAGAAATTCTGACTTGATTTTAAACAGAACGATGACTATATGTATTGATAGAGCACCATACATTTGAAAAAGCTAGAAGAAAGATTTAAATTTTTTTCATAAAATAATGTTTTCTATTGGAGGAAACTGAAATGGTTTAAATATTACAGTATATGTGTAGATATTAAAATATTGTATGTGTTATATGTATATAATATTTGTGATTTTTATGTAGTAGTTAAAATAAATTTTAAAGTTATTATTTCATTTTACTGACCATTATTTTTATTTCTATTTATTTTCAAACTCCCTCAAGTTAAGAACTAATTTTGTATTCAAGTATTGCCCATGTCATAATAAGTCAGGCTGTACCTACTGATAGCTAATGGACAATGTATTTCACATGCACTAAAGGTTCAAATCAATTCACTATTAAGCATCATCTTTGCAACTTCCTAAAAATTAAGGAAGCCCAAAGTTTGGATAATATGGTCAGTGTAAGCATCTACTTTCCACAACTCCTGATTTGGTAGCAAGTAATTAAAGAGTAAGTGTCACTTCCTAACAAATAACACACTACCACATTTTAAAAGACATTTTGGGAGCCATTGAGGGGAGAAAAAATTTTTAAGTGATCAAATTAGGATACAAATTAGAATCTACATTTGTTTTATTTTTGGAGAGAATAGTTGAGAAAATCCTGTGCCAAGAAATATATTTTCCCCCTAAAATAACTTAGTTTCTGGAGAGAAAAGAAACAGAAAATTCCATCCTTCAAAGAATACATTCAAAGGTGAAACTTGTAGCCTTTCCACACCATGAGGAAATGCTTTTAGTGTTATTCCCTGAAGTCAACTAATGGATTGAAAAAAAGACTGAGGAAAGTGGACACCAGAACAAACCTGCTGACAGACACCTGCACATGTACCCTTGCCACACAGAGGCCATGTAGGGTTAACAAGGGATTCTGGAGATGTTAAGAGCAGATAAAGCAACATCCTTAGCCACCAGAGAAATCACCATTAAAACTGTTTTGATATTTCATCTAACTCCACTCGGAATGACTAAGCTAGAAAAGCAACAGATGATGACAAGTGCTGATGAGGATATGTGGAAGTGAAAACATTCTCTGTTGGTGGGAGTGCATAGTGATGCATCTACTACACTAATCAGTGTGGAGGTTTTTCCCCCAAAGCAATAATAGATTGCTTATATGATCCAGACATATAACTCTTGGGCATATGCCCAAAGGACTCCATATCCTTCCACAGAGACAACTGGTCACTTATGGTCACTGTTACTCACTTCTCAACAGTTAGGAAATGGAACTAGCCTAGATACCCATCAACTTATCAATAAATAAAGAAAATATGGTACATTTACACAGTAGAATATAATCTGGCTGTTAAGGAAAGTGAAATTCACAGGTAAATAGATGAATCTAGAAAAAATCATGCAGAACGAGATGCTATAGACCAGAAAGACAAATGACCCATATTTTCTCTAATACGTGAATGCCCACTTGAAATAATTAGGTATGTGTCTTTCATGTGGAATAATCATAGAGGTCAGGAAACTAGTAAGAAGCTGTAGGGGAGAGGGACTTCTAAGGGAGGGGAGGTAGAATGCATTGATACAAAGGGGGAAAGGAGAATAATGAAACAGGAGGTGCTAAACTGTGAGAGCAGGCAGAGCAGGGATTATGGGACGGGTAACTAATGCTAAAGACATTTTCAAAAATCCATATGGAAACCTACTACTGTAGAATTTTTCTAAAAAAAGGTAATTTAAATGGAGTTACCCTGTATCAAGGGAAAATGCCCTTATCAGACAACACAACCTAACAAATAAAAAGCCCAATGCCACGGGTTACCTGTTTCAGAGTTGTTGGCCCAACAATTTCCACTTGCCTCCCAAATTATTAGCTATCTCTACTGCTCTTGCTCACTCCCCCAAATTGACAGAAAGAACATATTGTTCAAGTCACTGCACATTTTTGTTGTAGAAAATGGAAAAATCAAGCTGGTGCTGATCTCAAAGCTCCAATTCTTCTGGATAGCTTTCATAGTGTTGGAAGGCATAATGTAAGATGCTGGAGGAGAACAACACTCCATCTTAACCAGCTCTGAACAGAACTGGCCTGTTGAGATATCCTCAGAGAAGCAATAGTGTCATGAATGTTATGGGAGTAACCGACCACTTTCTGATTTGATCTAAGGCTTCCTCCACAATACTTGACACCATTATCTTGGCCAAGAGCTAGATAGATCATCTGCTTATTATAACCTACTGCTATTATTCTGCTAAATGTATGTGGTATTAAATCAATCCCCAATGATTTATCATTATACCTATAGATTGGTGCATTTCTCAACACTCATCAATAAATTTTCTTTTCGCAGTAGATGAGGATTAATGCAGAGACCTACAAGTGGTCAGAGTCCACATAATAAAGACTGCAGAGCTCTCCGCCCTAAATGGGATACCTATACCATACCCCCTCCCACACACACACTGATTCTGGGGCCACTGTGGAACAGGAAAGGAGAAATGTTCTAAGGACTAGTGGAGTGGATGACTACAAGGAAGCAGTGTTACCTGGCTATATAATAGAGCAACTAATTGTATGTATGAATAGTCAGTATTTGTGACAGCATACACAAGATATGCTCAAGCTCAAGCCAGAGTTGGGGAGCTTGGCATGCATCCATCCCTTAGCTATGAATCAGTTTGCAATTGATAGCTGCTAGGGGAGGGAGAGAGTCTGTTTTCTCTAAGGGTGTGGTGTCTGGTAGATTAACCACATTTTAATGGACAGCCATAAGCTAATATGTATTAGTAGTACAGATTGTACTCCATGTTTTATTTTTTTGAGCAAACAAATTTGGGAAGGTAGGGAAAGGGGGCACCAGGGAGGAGTTGGAAGGGTGAATACAACCAAAATGCATTGTATAAAGTTCTCAGAGAATTAAGAAAAGTATTTTTAAAGGTGGAAATACAATTGCAAGCCAAGTGTACCTGAAATTTTGAAATGATTTCTGAACATGACTCAGAGTAAGCATTTCATCCCCAAAGGGAAATGGATTTAGAGCCAGGGAGACCTGTGTTTTTCTGTGTGCAAGCTGTATGTCTTGAGGCAAATCACTTGACTTCCATGCCTTCAACTTCCTTTTGTTTAAAAAAAGACCTCCCCCCAAACATCTTGTTTAATGGAATCATGACAATTACTAATGGCATCATATAAGATATAGAGACTTACAAGAAGTTAAAAAAGTAGACCAGGCTGGCCTTGAAATCTTTGTGAGTTCAAGGCCAGCCTGGTCTACATAGTGAGTTCCAGGACAGCCGGAGCTACAGGGAGACCCTGTCTCAAAAAGAACAACAACAACAAAAAAGAATCTTCTATCATTACTGTTGTTCTAAACACTGAGAAAAGAGCTTAGTTAATAAGAGATCCATGGGGAGGAAAAAATAGAGACAAAGACACTTGCAAAAACCATCAGAGGGAATCCACATAGAAAATGTCAAACACCGTGGTTAACTCTGCCCTTGGTGTCATCTCCAAAGAGTTGCTGTGGAATACCGTCTTGGTACTTCTGTATGGATTGCTGAACCTTACTTTCAGTGCAGTGCTTATGATCAGCCCATGGACTGAATGTTTTATATTCTTGCACTGATTTTTCATCCTCAAGAACTTGCTGGAAGCACTATGCAAATGCAACCTCTTCTGGTGTTGCTAACGTCTGTCTATTTCTTACAAGTCAGAGGGAATATTTATATCAAAATATCACTTGAATTCAAAGAAAATAATTTCTCCCTTGTTTGTACCAGAGGATAGTGAACATTTGTGAATACTTCTATGTTTATTTGCAGAATTCAGCTTATACCTAGTTTTAAAAGCTGCACAAATCCTCTGCAAATATTTGTAAAAATGCAGATAGGCTTAGAACATTCCAAAATGAGGACCTGTAGATGAACATGACTTCTGAATTTCAGGTGGAATAGATCCCCTGCAAAGAAACATGGTTTGTCACTAAGTGGAGCAAACTGGGTAAAAGCAAATCTTGGAATTGTGATGGCTTTGTAAACAGGCTGAACTGAAGCAAGGATTTTGAGATTAAATTAATGCCAGCCTTAGCGAGAATAATTTGTGCTCTTGAGCAGCTGCAGCTGTGAAATCACCACAACATGCTCTAGTTGGATGCAGTTCTCTTGTTCTGATGCCTAGTACATCTCTGCTCAGAGATTCACACATACAAATGGGTCACTCCAGGGAAAAATATGTATTTCTGATACTCACAAAAGGCTTTAGATTTATACATCAGCAAATGACTTGGAATAAGGTTCAGATAAAGTGCAGTATTTCTATCTGTAGATTGACAATTCTTGGCATTTAAGGGGAAACAGTTTTACTTCCAGCAACCCTCAGAAATAGAAAAAGGTTAAGAGACATCTTTAGTAAAGAACACTATTTGGTCCATTTTTTTCAGCTTTTTGCTAGAAAAAAAAAATATATATATATATATATATGATTCAGGTACATCATTTCTTATCCAGAAAAATGTCATATAAATGTCATATATTGAAAGAATGTCATATTCATGTTACAGGGCAGCAAACATAGGAGAAATTACTAATCTGTGACTGTGACAGGAGCAAGGTATGCTACCAATCCCTCTTGAATGAAAATAACTAAATGAGTTTATGACAATTAAAGGAATTCTTTTTAGAATTCTTAGTTTTCATTGAGTTGATTTTAAGCTTTTAAAATATAGATTCTAGCTGTGTGTGGTAGTGTGGTAGTGCACATCATTAATCCCAGAACTTGGCAGGCAGAGGCAGTTGGGTCTCAGTGAGTTCAAAGCCAGTTTAGATATGGTGAGTTCCAGGTTAGCTGGGACTACAGGGAGACCTTGTCTCAAAAAGACAAATAAATAAATAAATAAATAAATAAATATTCTTAAATAAAGCTATATGCCTCTATTAGTCTCATACATTTAATACTGAAATGCCCATGACATTAAAGGATACGCAGTATGTGTATCCTTTTATGTCATGGCCATATATATATTAGAAGCAATAAAAGCAATCCAAGGCAGAAGTCAGAGAGTTTCTCTTTGAAGTGGAGAGAAGTCTGCAAGGATGCCCAGATGACTCCTGGGTACACATAAAGTTGTTTCTTGATCTGTATATGAGTTATATTGAAGTGCTCACTTAACGAAAGCTGTATGTTTGTGTGCTTTTCGTACTCTAATGAAACCATTTTTGGACTAAGCAGATTCTGTAAGCCTTTCTTGAAAATCACATCAGCATCTACTTCTATCATGAGTCCTATGGCTTTAAAAATCTTAATATATCACTAGTAATATAGCATGATGACTGACATGTGCTCTAAGTCTTTATTATGCCAAGCATGTGCATTTGAAAGGCTCAGTATCTCCTTTAGTACAAGAGTCAAATATGCATGTTAATACAGCTTCTAAGAAACTGAAAACTCAAACCTGCCTAGGACCAAATAAAACAACCAGGAAGAAAGCTTAAGGGAGATTTGGAAAATCTATAACCTGTTTGAAAGGTAGAATTTAATAATATTTTTGCAAAATTTTTATTACAAAGAAAATGTACATCTGTATCAGGAGAATGCATAATTATTTTTTAAATTAACATAATTACAGTAAGCATATTGTGTGGTAGTGATTTTTTTCATTCAGTACCACTCTGGGGTATCAAAATGTGTGAAAACACCTTTACAACTGAAGACTAGTTATTCAGGAAAAGGGAACTTTCCTGAGAAAATATGATGCATGGTTTTATTTGTGGTCTTTCATCACCTGAGGGGACCAATTTCTGGTCATTGTTATTCACAGAGAGTCTGTATATAGTTTACCATTTTGTACATATATTTGGAGAGTCCAAACAGACTCCCTTTCCACTTTGGGTGGCTCAAGTGCAGGCTCACAGCATAATGCTGATGCTTGTCTTCTCATGAGGGAAGTTCTCTCAGCTGTTGCCACTACTGACCAAAGAAAGAAGAGTCATATAAGGATTTTTTTCTGAAAAACTTCTGCTTTCCGGGATTTTTATTGTATTCTTAGAAGAGCTTACACCCTGTGACACATTTCTTCTGCAAAATACATATTGGTTAAATATCTACATGAAGGCTAAGCTAATGGCAGTAATATAAATGGATAATTATTATCATATATGTAGGCATATATACATACATCTTCTAGAACTCACCATAGTTCTCTCTGCATACTAACAGCAGTGCTGGCGACTGTATGCACATTTAGAATCCCATTCCACCTTTATAGGTGGCATTACTTAATTGTTCTCAGTTCTATATACAGCCATCTGCATATAAAACAAAGAACTCTTAACTTCCTAATGTTCAGCTCTGTTCAACTTTGTCTAAACATCCATCTTTCCATAGAACTTTTCTTCAGTTATTGCCATAATTAATGTTAAAATGCTAAATGTTAGAAAACATTACTCATTTACTTTTTTTTTCTCATTTACTTTTTATTGGGGGACATATGTCTTCAGCAAAGCTGTGACATGGCAGTCACCTGGTGGTCCTGGGTCTAAGCAGCAGTGTTTAAGGTGAGCAGGTGGGTCTGCCTGCCTGAGACCCACATTCCAATGGGGGAGAATGAAAATAAGTAAGTATAAGAAATGCTTGCTGATTTTGATCGTTTTTTAGGAAGGAAACCCACAGGGAAGGTGATGGGTAACAGCAGGTGTCTCCTTATGCACTTGCAGTCAACAGCCCTCTCTGGGGTACAGTTTTAACAATGGACTCTGGAAGGATTAATCAGGAAAGAGGCATAGAAAGAGCAAAGGCCTTTGGTCTGGGACATGCTTTACATACCCAGAGAAGAGCAAGAAGGGCACCCTGCATGATCCTGAAGGAGGTGAGGTGAGAGATTCCAAAGAGAACAATGGAACACCACAATGCAGTTCTGCTGGACAAGGAAGCTTGCTGGAAAATCATCAACAGAGAGGCTCACAGTGACTTGGGCTTTGAGGAACATCGCCTGTGTATACAGACAAAAAATGGCATGTGCGATTTGGGATGAGGCAGGAATCCAGGTCAAGGATAACAGAAGGTTCACAGAAGTTTCAATTTCAAGTAGACTGTTTTATGTTTCATAAGTAACGTGGAATGTTTGTAAAATGGACATCCACTACCTCTCTTTCTCTGAGCCCTGTCTTTAGAAATTAATGGCATTAATAGCTTAGTAAATTGCAACTGTTACTGACAAGTTACTAGTAATGTGTCCACATAGATTACTTCAGAGACATTCTTCATCAGTCACAAGATGGAGATGAAGCCAGCCTTGTTCCTTCGTTCTCTATTGAACGAAGGACTTTTTTTTTTTTTTTTTTTGGTATTTTTGAGACAGGGTTTCTCTTTAGTCCCAGCTGGCCTGGAGCTCGCTGTGTAGACCAGGCTGGCCTTGAACTCACAGAGATCTGCCTGTCTCCACCTCCTGAGTGCTGGGATTAAAGGTGTGTGCCACCACCAAGGTCAGAAGACTCTTAAATTAATCCCCAACTATGGACTAAAACCATTTTATTCTTAAAATACTAATGAAATCTTGAGAAAAGTCAATGATAATAATAACATGTTAACCTTTAGGGCAGGCAGTGCTCACTAGAACATTGTCTCTCAAGTTCCTTCTTTTAATCAACAAATGTGTCGCAGGAAATAGATCTCTGCTTATCTTCTCCCTGCTTCAGCTTTATAAATGAGAGAACTGAGGCTCAGAGATGACTTTTACAGCTAAAACTTATCAAAAGCGGGACAAAAATAGCCCCCAGATTTTTGACACTAAGAGCATTTCCTCCGACTAGTGTGTGGACTGCTCATTGTAGGAGATAATGCCAAAGGATTTGGGGAGTGACAGCTAAACTGTGTGTCTTGCATTGAGTTGAGTGTTTCCCTACACTCTGATGCTGTGCCCACTCCCCAGGGCTACATCCAGTTCTATTCAGCCCTTATCACTACCTTGCTTAGAGGCAGAATTTGGGGAATATAAATGTGAACTCATTATAAAATGAATTCTGATGACCTTTTAGTATTTGTTGTGTATGAACTGTAAGCAGCGGTTAAAGATGAAAAGGAATTGGCATTGAGCCTTCTTAATTATTGTTCCCGTTTCAGACCTTTAATATAGTGCTGGCTCTTGCTGACACATCTAAATGAGGTTTACAGAACCTGGAGCTGTGAATTCAGTGCTCATTAACAGAGGACTGACAGGATTGTAGAGTTTTTCCTCTACCATTTTAGAAAAAAAACATCACCATACATTTCAGATTTAGATGTTTTATTTTCCATGTGGATTGCCCGCTGATTTGGAATTATTGTAAGTGCACTCTTGTAAAGGAGAGCCTAAAATGAGATCATGGAAGCATGGCAGGGGAGAGAATGGAGGCTGCGCTTGGTTAGGCTTTCTCAGTTCTGTAAGACAGAGCTGATATGACCAGTGTGAGGATGCAACACACCATTGTAAATTGCACTATCCAAGGAGCGTTAAATGTACAGCTCATGGTCTAGCGAATTCTACCTCCGCCATATTATTTTGTTTCCTTTCCTGGCTGTACATCTTTAAATGGTCATTTGACTTCTAGGGTTCTCTTATTTGAGACTCACCTGCATATCACTGCCAGATTTGATTTCTAAAAAGGAAAATCTGGGCACATTTAATTCCCTAAATTCTGTCACTGGTGACATATTTTACAGTCTGTATAGGATCTATTTATACACACTGTTTTGTTGGTTATTTATTTATTTATTATCAAGTTAGAGCAATCAAGTCAAATAGTCGCAGGAAAAAGGTAATCAGATAATTGGTGTATTTTCATAACAGATGGGAACATAGATTTCCTGTATTCTCTGTGTAGAACAGAGCACAGGGAAAAATGAAGAGACATATGGCCAGAGACATGTAGATGAGGACTTGACTTCCAGGGGAAAGATGTCATGACTAAGCCAAATATGGTATCAAGTACTAAACAAGCATATTAGTCAGATTCTGTGACATATAAATAAGAAAAGGTGGGGCTGGAGAGATGGGCTGAGCGGTTAAGAATGCTGACTGCTCTTGCAGAAGACCCAGGTTTGATTCCCAGCACCCGCATGGTGGCTAAGAACCATCTTTAACTCCAGTTCCAGGGCAATCCAACGCCCTCTTCTGACAACACAGGTGCGCTAACCTACATGCAGACAGTTCACTCATACACATACAAAATAATAAAAAAGAAAAGGTAATGGAAGCTATGAACTTTGAGCAAGGACTGAGAGAGTAAGAGTTTTCTACAGAGTCTAACAAGAAAATACTGGTCTGTGCATGACACCATGTGAGTTACTAGTGTACAGCGAACTAGAGAAGAGTAAGCAGAACTTAGATTCTCAATGAAAAGCATCATTTTATGAGTGCACCCACTTCTGTTATCAGCCCCATCTTCAGTGACAAGAATTAAAACCATATGTACCTATTTATAGCGATCATTCTTGCATGTAACTGTTTATGTTTAGTCTGTGGTTTTTATTTGAGCTCCTTCTTCTCTAGCCCATATGAAATGTGAGCAATAAGTATAGATTGGTGAAAATGTGAAACGTGTTCAAGGTATATGAACAGAGTCCACAAAGAAAGCGTGTCTCACTTCGGGCATGGTGGCACACGCCTTTGATCCCAGCACTCGAGAGGCAGAGGCAGGCGGATCTCTGTGAGTTCAAGGTCAGCCTGGTCTACAGAGTGAGCTCCAGACCAGCTGGGACTAAAAGGGAGACACTGTCCTAAAAAAAAAAAAAAAAAAAAAAGAGAAAGCATGTCTCATGTCCATTTCTTCATCTGACTTTATTCTTATGTGAATAAAAGAGATATTACAGATATCCAAGGCTTTTTATAGTTTCTTTGACTATATGGTTGATACCAATCAGAGGTTCTCGTATTTCAACAGTTTTCTAAGATCCTCTGACACACAGGCAGTAGTCACAGCCTTCATACTTAATTCTAACATTATGACCAAGATAATTATCAAACGGATAAAAGGTTTCAGAGTAATATTCAGTTAAGATAAATAGTTACAAATGTGACTATCCTTAGTACTGAGTTCCCAAAAATCTCAGAATAAGTCAAGGTTACTGTCGAGTTTGTCTATTAAAGAAACAGTTATTGGTGCCTCAAAAGATAGCCACTATACTTGATTGTAAAGGAGAGTTAGATGAATAAACTTCCTGCTTCCAATAGGTCAGTAGAGGTGGCAAGGAAGTATATACATTTATTTATTTTGTATGTATGTGCATGCATGCACATGCCATGGGGAACACATGGAGATCAGAGAAGAGCTTTCAGAACTTGGTTCACGTCTTCCTCCTTGCTGAGGCATGGCGTGTGTGTGTTGCTGTTTCTGCTACACTGTGTACCACAGACCAGCTGCCCCATGAGCTTCTGTTTGATTCTTCTGTTTTCACCTCCTGTCTCAACATAAGAGCATTGAGATTACAGATACATAGCACTGCATCTGTATTTTTGTTTAGATTCTGGAGATCAAACTCAGGTCATTGGGCTTACATGGTAGATCCTTATAGTCACTGAACCATCTCTTTGGCCCCAGTATATAAATAAGCAATTATTACAAGGGAAAGTACAACATAATGAAAAAATGTTCAGGACATTAGGATGATAAATTTTTCAAGAGAATATTGATGTGGGACTAGCAAATATGATAAATGACCTTTGCATCTTAAAGAATAGGCTGAGGAAAAGTACTTGAAAACACAAGAAAACATATCTATGTTTTAATCTACTACAAATATAAATTCACACAAATTTATGAATGTAAATGCCCCTTTTAGACTGTTTGAAACCCGGGAGGAAGTGCATGACCATATGGAAATAATCGTACAAACTCCTGGGACCTTTCTTACATGGATCTACAACAATGGTATCAACATGTACAAGACCTATGCAAAATAGCCAAGCAGACAAAACTGCAGCACAAAAATATGGAAGAATTAGTAAAAGAATTATTGGAAGCTGATTACTGTTGGGTGAAGAAGAGCTGATTTTCTTTTTTTTAATTAATTAATTTATATATATATTTTTTAATCAAATCTAGACCCGTGTCCCCCCATCCCCCTGCCCCACCAGAGCTCATGCATTCTGCCAAACATGCTTTTCATCCCTTTTTCAGTCTTTCTCAATAATCTCCATGAGGAAGTTGACTGTTTTGAGCAGAAATTCACTGTTTCAGTCAGTTCTTTGATGCAGTCCTTTCTGTTGTTGTTGTTGTTGTTGTTGTTTCCAGTATGCATCACTCCCAACTGCTTTGGAAAAAAGCCCAAGGGGCCTTGCACAGAGCTGACTTTCTTAAAGGGAAAGACTCTGTATAGGCTGACTAGACCACTGTGGATGAACTTGCACTGAGGAACATCTGGGGCTACTAACTGGACACACAAGTCCTTCATAACAAATGATAGAATGTATGAATTCCAGGGGGGGGCAGTTATAGGAAGGGAAGAGGGTATAATGAATATTAAGAATTATTGAGATGTTCTGTTTGAAATACATGACAATTCAATAAAAATTAAAAATTAAAAAAGACTGTTTTAGATAGTTGGATGCTGTGGTCTAAAAGTTTGTGCCCATCCCCATTCATATGCTGATGTTCCCGTATGCATAGTGACAGCAGTACTGAGAAGCAGCTACTTAGGAAGGTGACGGGATCATGAGGGTACATCTTTCATGAATGGATTGATAGCCTGATAGAAGTGGTTTCAGAAAGGTTGTTAATCTCTTGTATCCCATGAGAACATACTGAGAAAGCACCATTGGACCAGCAGGACCTCACCAGGATGAAATCCTTGATCTTGACATTCTTCCAGAGTTCTAAAAATATAGATACACTATTTATAAGTTCCACGGTTTATGGTATATTAGTCATAAATTCCTCAGTTTATGGTATATTATTTTTGCAGGAACACAGTGAGTTATTGCTCCTAAGAAAAATTATACAGATTGTCCCATGGCACATGTTTATACAAACTTCCTCTTTGTTAGACTTTTCTAGATCTAAGTTAGCAAAGATCCAACTTTAAAATACATTACTGTAAGGAGTCTCTCAAATGCTTCTAGTGTATAATACAGACAGAGATATCCTGTTCCAGGAGCTTAATAGGTCTATGTAACTGAGCCTACAGGAAGGTCCACAGATTCGTCTTAGGGATGTCATCTTGAAAAGTCAAAGGTATGTTGGAAATGTATTAAGTTATGAGATTATTTTACCTAATATAAGTGTGAGGATGGAAGCAAAGTATATTTTTGAAACATTTAGAAAATAATATGGCCAACTGAGCAATGTCAATGTGATCTGAAAAAAACTGTGCTCTTATATTGTGTATCCTTTAAAAAAAAACACCCATGTTTAGAGCTGTGAAGCTTGTGGCTTCACCTGTTAAGCTTATAGGTAAGAGTCTTGTTTTAACTTGGTCACAAAGACATAGTTTATTCCTTATTAAAAATAATATTGAACAGCTTTGAATAAAGCACTAACTAGGAAAAAAGAAAATAGTATGACCTAGATTTACTGCTAGGTTGTATTGGATAGGATGGGTTCAGATGCAAGCTATATTCATTTTTCTGTGATGGCTCATGGGAACCTGGAGACATGAATTATAAAAGCAAATTCAGGAAAAGAACATAAAATCTGGATGTTTGGCACACATCTATAATCCCAGAACTTGGGAGGTGGACACAGGGGGATCATCACAAGTTTGAGGCCAACCTGCTCTATAATAGTGAGTTCAGAATGGGACCCTGCCAAACTGTCCCCCCCAAAGATAAGGAATCAGAGGTACTGATGCTTTATTCATGGGAATATTATCAGGAAGCAATTACTTTGATGTATAAGTTTAAAAGAAAGATGGATATTTGGAAGTTTTAGTTACACAAATGAGATTTTAGAAGACTTTTGTGCAAGGTGAGAGAATCTGTGGATCTGTCCAAAGCATAGACATTCAGATAGTCCTCACACAAAACAGGCAGAGCTCAGATGCCAGGAGAATAAGAGAGAGGACTGCCTGAGCCCTAACCCACCCTAATCCAATTCTCCAACAAAAATAAACCCTTTTCTAGGCAGAACTAGCTGTTGGAAAATATAATTAATGACTTAATCCAAATATAACTTTATTCTTTTCTCTAGTTGTCCATCTGTCTGTATTTAATAGAGGTTTTCTTCTCTGATTCCTTACAGAGCATTTGTACAACCTGACTTTTGTCTTTAGACAAATTCACAGAGTGATTTTGATTTATATTTGGTAAAAGCATGGCCTTATATAAGTTTATGTTTATAATATATTTGGTAAATTATATAAGTTTAGTGTTCTTTTTCTGGTCAGATTCAAAATTCCAAATCAAACAGCATCAAAATCTCTTGGCAGTGGCCTTTTACAGGTGGAAAGCTTATATAAGAAAGGAGGTTGTAATTTATCACCATCACCTACCCATGCTGGCCACTTGACATTCTATCTGCTCTAGAACTGACCAGCAGGAAAAATAACAGAGTGGGAAAGTAATTCATTAGCAAGATAACTTCTCTCTTTCTCCTGTCCTAAGGAATTAGGGTTGGCTTCTTGGTGTGGTGGACCATTTCACTAGATAATTGAAAGTTCCATTCTAGGTCCCTTCACTGTAATGTTATTTTAACCTTCAGAAATACAGACCTCCTGGACAAAGGAAGTTAGATGAGCATCATGAACACGGTGAACCAACTGTACCTTTTTCTCAGGTTCCTAAGCCCGTGTCCAGGTTCATTTCTTGCATTCTTCTTGGCCTTTCTGTAGTCCTATTGACTAAGGCTCAGGACACCTCACTATGGTTCTTTCTCTTGTTTGCTAGATCTGGTGCATAAAGAATACATACTAACTCTTTGATGCTAGCTTTTGCATAGTGCATAGTTGCATAATGACCCAAAGGTTACAGATATACTTCTATACTACTATCTGGCACTAATCTTTCAGTGTGACTCAAACTCCACACTGATCCTATGAGATATAAATTGGAACCTCTTCAGGTGATCTCTTTGAAGATTTGAATATGAAATGTTCCTCACCGACTCATGTGTTTCAATAAATTGGTGCCTAGCTAGAGACACTGCTTTAAACAGTTCTGAAACCTTTAGAATATGGTACCTATATGGTGTGTGTAGGACACTCAGGGGCATGAAAAGGCTATGCTTGCCTGTCATTAGTGTCTACATTTCTATTTCCTGTATGCTGCCACGTGCTCTCATCATCATGGAACCATCACTCCGAGTCTTCACCACCATGATAGACTGAAATATGCAGAAACCATGAACTGGATGCTCATGCTTCTATAATGTTTTGTGTTATAGCCACAGGAAAACTAATTAACACATCTCACTAGGTGTGAAAGAGGATACACAGTCATGACAAGACTTTGTCCAAAGAGATTGGTTAGAACTTCAAATATCAAGCCACAGGTATCTCTAAAAATACCCTCACAACTGAAACTCCAATTCCAGGAGAACTCCAGTTCCAGGGGAATCCAATACCCTCTTCTGACCTCCGCGGCGTTGCACGACACGGGTGCACAAACTTGCATGCAGACAGTACATTCATACACATACAGAAATAAATAAAATTAATAAAAACATTTTTTTAAAAAAATAGCCTCACATAATCATCTGGTCTTCTCTTGGTGCCAATCTGCTTTATATCCTTAGTCTAGTAAATGTGCTAAAAAATCAAGAACTGGTTTCTAAAACTTCCTTTAACTTCTTGATTTGGTGATATAGCCTTGTGTTCTCCTATCTGTTATATAGAAACATCTCAGCTGCAACTTCATTTTCATATCCAGACTATACCAATTCTCATTTAGGAAGTAAAAAATGATAATTTGGAAGAAAGATGCATAGAAAATGTGTACAGTTCTAGACCCTAAATGATATAGTGGAATCAGTGTAGCTCACACGTTCCAACTGAGGGAATGCTCTCAACATGGATTCCTAGTCAACTTATTTGAACTCTGAAGATCTACAGAAGGATTTAGAAAATTCTCATCATTTTACATCGAGCATTAAAAAGTCCAAAGATGAAAATTCCAGGACACAAATACCAAGTCACAGATTTCTGGGGAATCCTGGGAAATATAGTATTCATATTACATAGCTTTCAGTGTTTCACTGTTTTATCTATTGGAATAGAAGGCAATGAAGGATGGACAGTATGTAACATGGTAGGCATGCACCAGTGGAATGAAGAAAATCTCATGAGGGAGTAACTGTTCTTTTAATAATGGACATAATTATGCTTCTATGGCTTTTACATAATTTTTGTTTGTTTAGAGTTGTATTGGCAGCCATGGAATATAGCATGCTAATATTATATATTGTATTTCATACAACCAAGAAGTGAGGCCTCTCACTTCACCCTTCATGATTAAAACCCTCTGTGGGAGGTCAAATATATCAGGTTCTATTCAATGCTAAGAAACTTTAATTTTCATTAGCATTTTAGAAGGCTTGATGATTATTTTTAAACTGACTATACTTTATAGTGATGCCTTATCCAAGGTTATTTTTCCAAGGGAATCCTGGACAGATATAAAGATTGTTTGGACTACAATATAAGCATGAAAATATGTCTTGGATATTAAGAAGCATTTGCTTCATGTTTAAAAACATTTACTCATATTGCAAAAACAAGATTAATTGATTTGTTGATTAGTGAGGACAAGGGCAATGCTGTCAGCTATAGACTGAGTCCTTACCATGTTCCTAGAAGTGTTCCACAATGGTTACATGGATCTATTCTTCTAATCCTTACAACAGCCCCGCTAATATCTTCATTTTATAAATGTCAGCACTAAATGACAAAATAAATAATTCAAAAATTTCTCTAGTACACCAAATAAGACATTTCAGAACATTATCTCAGGTAGTTGGAACACCCAAGCTTGAGCCTTAAACCTCTTTCACTGGTCTGACTTATTCAGAAGCAGAAGTTTAGTTGAGATTTGACATCCAATATTTGTTATCTGAATTGAGCAATTTCTTCAACTTTCATTGTTCTCAAATTGAGACACACAAAACAAAAAAGACTATCATTACCTCCTGGCTAGATCTTATACTAAAAATAAAAGATGAATTTGTGCCTCCTCTATCCCCAGGAGCACACTGCTATGAACAGACAACCCACCTCCCCACACCTAGTAACAAACCTTTGCGCAGTTAAAAGATAAAATTGTTCTTTGGGTAAGTTGGCCACTGAAGCCTTTTTTGCAGATGATTTTTTTACTGTTAACAGTAAGATCAGATACTGGCCTTGGATACAATCAAATGTAAGTAGTACTAGTAGTTCAGACCATGCACATTTGGGGAGAATAATAATTTAGTACCATGGAAGACCATGTAATTTAAGGACCCAAAAAGACAAGGAAAAATAAATAACATTTGTGTGATGTGTAAAATGACTCTTCCTTTTCAATTTTCTTCTTTGACAGAAACAGTATTTACAGAATATTATGTTTACTAATACCATGATGAATACCTGCTCTCCTTTATTCTTTAATAGTATATTAATATCCTCTTATATAATGGATACTCTAACATCAGTTCACACTCTCTGTTAATATCATACTTGGAACATTACAATAATACATGCTAACTCAAACAACGTTTATGTTATCTACTCTAATAATTTAGCTGCTACCAAAAGCTGAATGGTTGTGTACAGCTTTTTTCCCTCGTCCTATTTTCTTTCATGGGTTTCTGCTTCTGTTATGGTAATAATGACTAGAAAGAAAATTATCTCTTATCATTAATACATCACATTGTTCATAAGATCAATACTGTGGCATTCATAGATGACCTGATTCTTTGTGAGGATTTGTTAACAAAGCAAGTCTTTGTTGAGATTGCCTCAAATTTGGTTTGTGATGAAATTGGATGTCAACAGAAGGGCCTTATTCAAGAGTATCTTTAGTATCTTCTCAGCTTGAA
The DNA here is from genome assembly GCA_009823505.1 of Rhizomys pruinosus. Lineage (NCBI taxonomy): Eukaryota > Metazoa > Chordata > Mammalia > Rodentia > Spalacidae > Rhizomys > Rhizomys pruinosus. The sequence continues at coordinate 921,366 of VZQC01000373.1, forward strand.
TGTTCTTTTTCTTTCTTGGAAAACTTGTTTTTCGCTTTTAAAATGCAACAAGCATACCCTCCTCAGATACATCAAATATCATTTACCAAATGACAGGAAAAACTTAAAATTCATTTCATAAAAGAAAGGATTATTTTAAGTTATAATAAGACGAAACAATTTATTAACAGCAATATGAAGACTGATTTTCAAAAGAGGAAACATAATCACCTGAAAGTTAAAAAGTAGAAACAAAGCAAGCAGATCTTTCCCACAAATGTATTTTGTCAAAAGCCGAAACAAAATTGAGATTGTATATTATAGTAATACGTGTCAGGACCAGCAGAAAAATTGTGAAACTGTGTGAGGAACTCAGTGGACACATTCAGCTTACAATTTGTTGACCTAAATTCTCTGACCTAAAATCTCTAAAAAATGTCACAAGTATGTACAGTGATTAGAGATGTACTTAGCCCAGAGGATGAACTAACAATGTGTATGAATGGCAAAAGTCTATTTTACTTGAGCAAGGACCTTTTCTGTTCCATGTGATAGAAGCTAAACTCTGGAATTTTAAACCAAAAATTGGGGCACTCTCCCTCCTGATGACTCCAAATCCAGAGTTACAGTTTCATTTCTGAAGACTTAGGCCACAGCAATACTCCTCTCTACACATGTATCCCCAGCTCCACAACGTGGAAGGTGTTTCTGCTACCCAGGCTTCATTGATAATGTTGGAACTCCACCTCAGGCATTACTTGAGAATACTGGGCTTCAGTTGGTCCCTACCTTTAACTTGCTAAAAAAATTAGTAGATCTATTCTAAGAGCATATGCTCAGAAGAAAGCAACTTCCATGCCTCCTTTCCTGGAGACTGCACAAAGGGGGAAGGTGTCACTCTGTGAAAATTTGTTGCAGCCAAATCCAACAATGACACAGGTAAAGAATTTCTGCACAGGGAAAAGTGTAGGATGAGAGAGAGAGAGAGAGAGAGAGAGAGAGAGAGAGAGAGAGAGAGAGCTGTAGTTAGTTCTTGAGGAGATAGGTTCTGTTTGGCAAAGAACATAGAGCACTTTAAGCAAAAGAGAATTATTTAAAAGAATAGAGATTTATTTCTAAATAATAAAGGAGCCCTGATTGCTCTGATAGTAGTGTCAAAATAACAACTTTAATCCCAGCACTTGGGGGGCAGAGGCAATTAGATCTCTGTGAGTTCAAGGCAAGACTGGTTTATACAGCAAGTTATAGGCAGCCCAGAGTATATGGTACTCAAATCAAGTAAACAACTAAACAAACAAGCAAAAGCAGAAACTACGGAGTAATAACAATAAATGAAAAGTCAGACCAACCAAAAAATTAATAACTAGAATCAGAAAGAATATTGCTGTGCATTGACACTCATCCCTCTGATCCCAGACTGCAACTCATAGCCACTGAAGTGCAATGAGGAACAGTCAAGCTAGTATGTGGGTCAAAGTGAAAGTAAATGATAAAGAGATCCATTAGAAAAAAAAAAGTTCTTGATCATTACAGTCTCAAAGCATGTAAAGGCAGTTTAGGACTAAGAATAAGCTCTTCTGTTCCAGAGATGATTCCTAGGAAACTGTGTAAAAACAAATCCTAATTGTCCCTGGAGGTGTGGAAATGGTGCATGCCCCAAATTTCTCCTTTTGATGAGAAACTGCAGAAACTCTAAGCTACTAAATGTTAGCTTGTTAAAATCATAAAGTCTCCAAGTTAAAGGCACATCCAGTTGGGTTGGGAGCTTAATAAACTGGCTAAGAAAGCTTAAACAATTTAGAGGGTGAATATCTTTTCATGACCCAGAAGAGAACATTGTCAAGCAAAGATAAAAGAAAAAAAATACTGAATACATGATATTGGGTTAACAAGTTGCTAAATATATAGTCAACCAAACAACGATAACAACATTGAGAAGTAAGAAAGGGAGGATTAGACAGCAAAACCACAGTGCAGTGGCCAGGTGAGCCGAAACTGCCTGGAGGCCCCCTCACCCCTGTGCAGCATGGGAGCACCTATAAAGCCCCAACCTTGGGGACCAGCATGCAAAGCCCTGTGGGCAGAGCTGGACAGGCAGGCAGGTTGGGAGCTTAATAAGCTGGCTAAGAAAGCTTAAACACTTTAGAAGGGTGAATATCTTCTCATGACCCAGAAGAGAACATTGTCAAGCAAAGATAAAAAGAAAAAAAATACTGAATATATGATATTGGGTTAACAAGTTGCTAAATATATAGTCAACCAAACAACAATAACAACATTGAGAAGTAAGAAAGGGAGGATTAGACAGCAAAACCACAGTGCAGTGGCCAGGTGAGCCAAAACTGCCTGGAGGCCCCCTCACCCCTGTGCAGCATGGGAGCACCTGTAAAGCCCCAACCTTGGGGACCAGTATGCAAAGCCCTGTGGGCAGAGCTGGACAGGCAGGCAGCAGGACAGCCCCTACCCCCATCCCCTTCAAGCTGGTGGTTCTGTGTTGCAGTGGGTACAGTATTACTGATTCTAGGCTGTACAGCCAACATTGAAGAACTGGTTGGCAGGAATCAAAGTGAGCGACCAACCAGTCCTCCATATTAACATTAGAAATTAGCATCAGAATCCAAACAACAAAACAAACCCACATGCCCAAAACACAATGAAAAGCAACAACATGGGGAAGGCTCATAATAAATCCACACCAAACACTACCAGTCCTATAGAAGATCACTACAAGGAGATCTCCCTGGAAGGAAATCAAGACAACCAAATCACAGGCTATAGAAGAGCAATCATTGGCATATTGAAAGAAATCAAAGACTATAAAGAAAAAAATCAGAGAACTAAGGAGAGAATGAAAAACTCAGGAAGTAAGTAGAAGGAAAGAACAATAAACTCCAGAAAGAACTAGAGGGAGAAAATGACAAACTCCAGAAGGAAGTGGAAACATTGAAAAGATCCCATGCTAAAATGAAAAAAGAAACTGACCAGCAAAGCTACAAGAAGAGAGAACTGAAATACTAAAGAAATCACAGGATGAAATGAAAAAGGAAATTGAACACTCATCCAATCAATACAAAAAGATGAGGAAAAGCCTCAGAAGCAGAATGGATGAAGCAGAGAAAAGAATATCAGACCTGCAGGTAACACAGAACAACTAGAATGCTCAAGTAAAGATTATGAAAAATTAAACATACACACACACACACACACACACACACAAGTGTGGAACAAGCATAAAATGTGGGACACTATGAAAACACCAAATCTCTGCATCATAGGGATAAAGGAAGGAGAAGAATCCCAACACAATAGTATTTATCAAATCTTCAACAGAATAATAGAAGAGAATTTCCCCAAACTGAAAAAAGACAAACCTATACAAACACATGAAGCACATAGAACACCAAATAGACAAGACCAGAAAAAATTCTCCACATCATATCATAGTTGAAATACTAGATGCTCAAAGCAAAGACAAAATACTGAAAGCCACAAGAGAAAAACAAGTTACATATAAGCATAAACCCATCAGAATTACAGCTGACTTCTCAGTGCAAACAATGAAAGCCAGAAGAACATGGACTAAAGTAATTCCAGTGCTAAACAACTTTAGATGCCAACCCAAATTACTATACGAAGCAAAAATGTCTTTATAGTTGAAGGAGAAAGAAAATCTTTCATGACATAAACAAAATGAATGAATACATGTAAAAAAAAAAACCCAACACTTGAGAAAATACTCAAAGAAATTCAAAAAACAGAGGAAAGGAGTAGCTATCCCCAAGCAACTAAAGAGACAAATCAATAAAAGTACAACAGCAGAAACAAAAATCAAGACCAAGAATGCAAACAAAAAATAAGGTGAAAGGAAGCAATACATATCTCTCAATAATAACATTAAATATTAATTGTCTAAACCCTCAATCAAAAGACATAGACTGGGAGAATGGATTAGGAAACAGAATCCATCTATATGCTGTCTACAAGAAACCCATCTCACCCTCAAGGACAGATACCAACTTCAAATGAAAAGATGGAAAAAATATTCCAAGTAAATGGTACCAAAAACAAGCAGGGATTGCTATTCTAATACCAGACAAAATAAACCTCAGACGAAAATTAATCAGAAGAGACAAAGAGGTCCATTGCATCCTTATCAAAGGAACAATTATCCATGATAATTTCACAATCCTAAATGTTCATACACCTAACTCTGGTGCACCAAACTTTATAAACATAATTCTGTAGAACAACATGATATAGATTAAATTGAGCACATTAATAGTGGGGGAATTCAATACAACACTGAGCCACTTGGATAGATCAACTGAACAAAAAATAAACAGTGAGACATCAGAACTGAACAATACACTACTCCAAATGGACTTCACAGACATCTACCTAATATTCCACCCAAATATCAGAAAATATACTTTCTACTCATTGTCTCATGGAACATTCTCAAAAATCGACGATATACAGGGACACAAAAGAAATCTCAACAAATAAAAAAGGAATAAAATTATTTCATGCATTCTATCAGACTACAGTGCAATAAAGCTCAATGTGAACACCAGAATAAGTCCTACTAGCTACAAGAACAGATGGATACTCTACAACACAATCCTGAATAATGAATGGCTCAGGGAAGAAATAATAAAATAAAAGTATTGATTGAACTAAACAAAAAAGACAATACAACATAACAGAACCTGTGGGATACTTTAAAAGCTGTCCTAAGAGGGAAATTTATAGCCTGAAGTGCCTACATTAAAAAAGCAAAATCAAAACCAAACCAAACAAAACAAACAAAAAACCAAAAAGGGAACAAGTAAATGATCTAACACTGCAGCTGAAAACACTTGACAGACAACAATAAATGAACCCTAACCCAACAAACAGGAAGAAATAACAAAAATCAGAGCAGAAATCAATGAAATAGAAACAAAGGAAACAATACAAAGAATAAATGAATCCAAAAGCAAAGCTGGTTCTTTGAAAGGATAAACAAGATACGCAGACCTCTGGCCCAGTTAACCCAAAGAAAGAAAGAGAAATGCCATATCAATAGTATTTGTAATGAAAAGTGAAACATTAAAACAGACAAAAAAAAAAAAAAGATCCAGACAATAATACAAGAATACTTCAAAAACCTATACTCTACTAAATTTGAAAACCTAAGAGAAATGGATGAATATCTGAAATACTGGGAATCAATAAACTTAACCAAGAAGATATTAGCAGCATTAACAAACCCATAATAGTTGAGGAAGTTGAAAATCTAATAAAAAACCTCCCAACTAAAAATAGCCCAGGTCCAGATGATTTCACAGCATAATGCTATAAAACATTTAAAGAGGTCTGAAAACCTTTACTATTCAAAGTGTTCAGAAGGATACAAACAAAAGGAAATCTCCCAAACTTCTTCTGTGAAGCTAGCATCACTCTAATACCAAAACCACATAAAGACACAACCAAAACAGAAAATTATAGACCCATCTCATTAATGAACATAAATGCAAAAATTCTCAACAAAATACTTGCAAATAACATACAGATCCACATCAAAAAGATCATCCATCATGACCAAGATGGATTCATACCAGAGATACAGGGATGGTTGAACATATGTAAATCAATATATATCATAAAACAGATAAATGGACTGAAAGACAAAACCACATAATCATCCCAACTGATGCAGAAAAATCCTTTGACAAAATCCAACATCCTTTACAGTCCTAGAGGGAATTGGACTGGAAGGATCATTCCTCAATGTAATCAAAGTCATATACAAGAAAGCCACAGCCAACATCATCCTAAGTGGGGAAATGACAGAAGCATTTCCCTTAAAGGTAGGAACTTGGCAAGGCTGTCCCCTGTTGCCACTCCTCTGCAATATAGTGCTTGAAACACTTGCTAGAGCAGTAAGACAAGAAAAGGAAATTAAAGGAGTACTAATTGGAAAAAATGAAGTCAAGCTATCCCTTTTTGGAGATGATATGATAGTTTACTTAAGGGATGCTAAATACTCCACCAGAAAACTCTAGGAAATGATAAAGACTTTTAGGAAAGTGGCAGGATATAAAATTAACTTAGAAAAATCATTAGCTTTTCTTTACACCAATAGCAGGTAACTGAAGAAGGCATACAAAGAGACCTTCCCACTCACAATAGCTTCAAAAACAATAAAATACCTAGGAAAAAACCTAATCAAAGACATCAAAGATCTCTATAACAAAAAATTTAAACCCCTAAAGAAGGAGATTGAAGAAGACATCAGAAGATGGAAAGACCTCCTATGCTCATGAATTGGAAAAATTAATATAGTAAAATGTCTATTCTACCCAAATTAATAAAGAAATTCAATGAAATCCCAATTCAAATCCCCAAGAGATTCTTCACAGACTTGGGGAAAAAATCCTTAATTCCATATGGAGAAACAAAAGACCCTGAATATCTAGAGCAACCTTGAGTGAAGAGTGCAATACAGGAGGGATTACTTTACTAGACTTCAAATTATATTACAGGGATATAGTCATAAAGACAGCCTGGTACTGGCACAAAAACAGACCCATTGACAAGTGGAACAAAATTGAAGATCCGAACTTGAGCTCATACAATTTTAGCCACCTCATATTCCATAATGGGCTGAATTACTACTGGGGTTTCAGCCTCTTCAGAGTATAGACTGCCATTGTTGGACTACCCAGGCTGTATCATGGAGACCAGTACAGGTAGATCAAGACAGGATGCGGTGCTTACTGGACCTCATTTGGTGACCATGGGAAAGGAAAACCCCAATATGAAACACAAGGGCAGAAGTGATGGTGGTTTGGGCTTGCCTCCTTTTCAATCTATTGCTTGAAACTCTTGCTAGTACAATAAGACAAGAGAAGTAAATTAAAGGAGTATTAATTAGAAAAGAAGAGGTCAAATTATCCCCCTTTTTAGGTGAGGTGATACTGCACCTATGAGATCCCCAAAATTCTACCAGAAAGCTCCTAGAAATTATTACCACTTTCAGTAAAGTGGCAGGTTACAATATCAATCTACAAAACCAGTAGCCTTTCTTTATTCCAATATCAAGCAATTGGACAAAGAGTATATGGAAACCCTCACATGCACAAAATCCTCAAAAAAATTTTCAGAATAAACCTTAGAGCAAAGACATTAAAGATCTCTACAATGAACATTTTAAATCTTGATGAGATTGTGCTCATTGGAAGTGGGACAATAGGAGAGTGGTATTTTTAAGGGAGAAATGGGGAAGATGGAGATCATTTAAGTGAGGAAGTTTGGGGGCTGGAGAGATGGCCTAGTGGTTAAGAGCACCAACTGCTCTTGCAGAGGACCTGGGTTCGATCCCCAGCACCCACATGGCGGCTAAGAACCGTCTGTAATTCCAATTCCAGGAGAACTCCAGTTCCAGGGGAATCCGAGACCCTCTTCTGACCTCCGCAGCATTGCACAACACAGGTGCACAAACCTACATGCAGACAGTACATTCATACACATACAAAAATAATAATAAATAAATTTATTAAATGAGGAAATTCTGGAGGGAGAGATAGACAAGAAGAGAGAGAGGCAAGATAAATAATGCGTAGCTAGTATAAGAAACCAGAGAGAATCATATTATTTTGAAAACCTACTGACGTATTTAAATATTTCTACATGAGTTCATATGTACAGTTGAAGGCTACAAAGCAAGAAACAGTACCAGACAGGAGAAACCTTCCTTTGAGTTGTTGGCCAGGGTAGTCCAAGAAACTCTCAAAATTATACAGGCCAGGGCCACAGCCCTTTACTGCCTCCCAGAACTCGAAGGATAAAGTCAGAACAGGCTTTGGAGACTGGATCTGGAGCAGTGGAACTGGAACTGACCTGGAAGCCACTTCCCCTCTTATAGCTTTGGAGAACACGATGCAAGCTGCTAAGTGAGAACATCAATTGATGGTCCAACCTCAGCTTCAAGGCCAAATAAGCACATTAATGACTGGTACAATGAACTTTTATCTTGGCGGGGGGTAAACAAAAGCAACCTACTTGGACTTAAAGCCCACTCAGTGGGAGGAAACTGATGAGTGGTACTGTGAACATTGCCAAATACACATGCCTGGAGAGGTCATAGATCTTAGAGAAGACCCCCAAGACTGTCACATCCCTAGACAAATATGATTTCTTTTTATGGATCCTTATATTTACAGACAAGTATCTCAGTCACCATTCTAATCAAAGACATGCCAGAGATTATTATAAAGTTCCACAACTGGCCACATACCAAGATTGTTTGTGAATTGGCCAAGGCCATGTGGCACATCTACATGCAACCTTTATACCTAAGCCTCATGGAACATAGAAGTGGTAAAGAGACCACTTAAAGCATCTCTCAATTTTCATCAATGAAACTCCCTTATGCAAAAGAGGGCCAGGAAAATAAAAGGTCACAAATGGCCAAAGCCTAGGGAGTAAAAGTCTGCAGAATGTGAGTCCTTGGACAGGACTCCTATATTAAAACCCAAATATCCAGGGCTTAGGGACCACTGGGGAAGAGAAGGTGGAAAGATTTTAAGAGCCACAGTGAGGCTCATGACCATATGGAAATAAAGCCCTACAGGCTCCTTGGACCTTGCTCATATGAACCTATAACAATGGTATTAGCATGCATAAGACCCATGTACACTCAAGCATACAAAAATGCAACATTGAACTATAGAAATGAACAGCAGGTCCCAATCTTGGTTGAAGAATTATTGACAGCTGATTATCACTGGGTGATGAAGAATTGATTTTTTTAAATTTAATTTTAATGTTCTTCATACAAAAGATTTCAAACAATGTATTTTTTATTTTTGGTCTTTTTGAGACAGCTCTGGCTGTCCCGTAACTCACTATGTAGAACAGGCTGGCCTTGAACTCACAAAGATCTGCCTGCCTCTGCCTCCCAAGTGCTAGGATTAAAGGCGTGAATCACCACGCCTGGCTCAAACAATCTTAATGACCTTTATACCCACTTCCCAATCAGGACTCTCCCACAGACCCTGCACTAAAATTCATACACACTGTCATTTGTGCAAAGGTCCATTGCCAAAACAGCTCAATGGAAGAAAGAGAGCATCTTCAGCAAATGGTGCTGGCAAAACTGGATCACCATTAGAAGAATAAAATTGAACCCCTACCTCTCACCCTGTAAAAAAATCAACTCCAAATGGATCAAAGACATCACTGTGAAACTCCAAACTCTTAAGGTGATAGAAGAAAAAGTTGGTAGTAATCTACAAGACATAGGCATAGGAAAAGACTGTCTAAATTAAACAGCAGCAGCAAAGGAATTAAGGTCAACAATTGACAAGCGAGACCTCATGAAGATATATGACAATCAAAGAATTGTATTTGATGCATTTTTTTTATATTTTTTTTATTTATTTATTTTTATGTGTATGAATGTACTGTCTGCATGCAGGTCTGCGCACCCGTGTCGTGCGATGCCGCGGAGGTCAGAAGAGGGTCTCGGATTCCCCTGGAACTGGAGTTCTCCTGGAACCGGAGTCACAGACGGTTCTTAGCCGCCATGTGGGTGCTGGGGATCGAACCCGGGTCCTCTGCAAGAGCGGTCGGCGCTCTCAACCGCTAGGCCATCCCTCCAGCCCCTTGATGCATTTTAAATTGACAAACACACATAGAAAATACTCTAATTGACAGGGTGAAAGGTGCTGACTTTTCCTAAATGAAACATTTTCTTCTTAGAAAAGAAATCAAAAAATTATAAGATGGTTCAAACAGCTCAAAGAAGAAATAGAAATTATGAAACAAGAAAGACAATAAAAGATATCGTGTATATAATGAAGATATTCTGTATGCCTTCACTATGGTATTCTTCTGTGTAGGTAACTTGAAGTTTAGGTCCTCGCATGGTGCCCAAGAGCTTTAAACATGTTCTGTTCCTTTTTGAAAATTTTTCGTTAACATTTCTCAAGTGATCCAATTTTTCTACTTGTCTTTCAACTATGACTTTCTGTAGTTTACATAATCTATTCTATTGGTGAGGCTTTCCACTGAAGTTTTCGTTTGGCATTTTTTTTATTTATAGTATCATTTTAGTTTGCATTTTCTTCAGCAATTCTTATTATCTGCACAGAAGAATATCACAATCAAGAGATACTGAATATTTTCATTAAAATCATAGAGCTGTTCATCCAGCTACAAGCGTACAGAACACATAACAGAGATCAGAAAAGAAATTCTACATGACATATTATAGATAAAACATTAAAACCACAGAATAAAGAAAGTGTGTTGAAAACTCAAAAGAGAAATGTCAAGTCACTTATAAAAGCAGACCCACCAGAATAAGACGACTATCTTAAAATTTAAAACCAGAGGGCCTGTCGAATATAATCCAAGTTCTAAAAGTAAGTGTTACCTAAAATGCTATACCATATTAAATTGAAGGAAAAATAAAATTTTTCCAGGATAAAAATTGATTAAAGATTTAGAATTACTAAGTTAGTTCTACACAGGACTATAGGGGAATACTTCAATGTGAACAAAGGAAAAAAACACTCACGTGGGTGCAAGGAACAAATAAACAATGCAAGGATAGATTTAAAGAGGTTTGAGAAAATAGCACAAAATCAAGGAAATGACAAGAGTGCTCTTAATCACACAAATCCATCTGTCAAGCCCCTAAATTGACTTTAAACCACCCATCCTGAAACCAGACTCTCACTGGAGGAACTCCATACCCAGAAGGTGAGACAGAAATCCAGAGGCCAATATGGCTTGGTTCCTGAGATACTCCATAATCCCAACCCATTGGCTAGGGAACACCTTGGGTCACTCCCCTGTCTCCAGGCTAAACTGTCCTAGCCCTGGACCCAGAACCAGACCCTTACAAGCCAGCCTAAAGGAACCAGTAGGCTTACCATATGCAGAGTGAGGTTCAAATCAAACTGATTGTTACCTGTTCTGGGCCCCTGAAGAAGCTCCAGACTAGAAGGGCAAGAACCATCTTTTTGTTGTCTATAAGAAGCACACCTCAACTTCAAAGAGAGGCTCCATCTTAAAGGGAAAGGTTGGAAATAATATTCTAAGCAAATGGAACTAGGAAATAAGCAGGAGTTGCTATTCTAATATCAGGCAAAATATTTCAAATTAAAACTAATCAGAAGAGATGAAGAAGGTTACTACATTCTTATCAAATCAATAATTAATTATGAAGATTTCACAATCATGAATATATACACACCAAACACTGATGCATCGGACTGCATAAATACGATACTGTAGGACTTTAACGAACAGATTAATCCTAACACATTAAAAGTAGGTGACTTCAACACCCCAATGTGCCCATTAGACAGGTCAGATGGACAAAGAATCAACAAAGAGACATCTGAACTGAACAATACAATACGCCAAATGGACCTAATAGATATTTACTGAATATTTCACCCAAACACCAAAGAGTATACCTTATATTCAGCACCCCATGGAATCTTCTCCAAAATGGACCACATACTGGGACACAGAACAAATCTCAACAAATACAAATAAATTGAAATAATTCCATGCATTCTCTCAGACCTCAATGCAATAAACCTCAATATCAATACCAGAAGAAACCCTACTATCAACAAGAACTCATGGAGACTAAACAACAAACTCCTAAATAATGAATGCATTAATGAAGAAATAAAGGAATAAAAGTATTCTTGGAATTAAAAGAAAAGAACAACAGAACACAACAAAACCTGTGGGATGCTCTGAAAACTGTCCTAAGAGGAAATTTATAGCCAAGAGCTTATATTAAAAAAAAAAATCAGGCTGGGCATGGTGGTGCACACCTTTAATCCTACCACTTGGGAGGCAGAGGCAGGCAGATATTTGTGAGTTCAAGGCCAGCCTGGTCTATAGAGTGAGTTCCAGGACAGCTGGAGCTACAGGGAGACCATGTCTCAAAAAGACCACAAAAAAAAAAAAATTGGAAAGAGAATAAATAAATGACCTAACATTGCAACTAAAAACACTTGAGAGAAAACAACGAATGAATCCCAAACCTATCAGACAAGAAGAAATGACAAAAATCAGAGCAGAGATCAACAAAATAGAAAAAAATATACAAAAAATTAATGAATCAAAGAGCTGGTTCTTTGAAAGAATAAACAAGTTAGATAGGCCTCTGGCCCTGTTAACCAAAAGTAAGAAAGAGCAACTCCAAATCAACAAATTAGAGATGATAAGGGAAAATCACAACAGATAATGAAAAGATCCAGGCAATCATATAGGAATAATTTAAAAATCTATACTCTACTAAATTTGAAAGCCTAAGTGAAATAGGTGAATATCTGAAACGAGGTAAAGCACCAAAGCTTAACCAAGAAGAGATCAACAGCTTAAACAGACCCATAACATTTAAGGAAATTGAAACAGTAATACAAAACCTCCCAATAAATAAATTCTAGGTCCAGATGAATTTACGGCAGAATTCTACAAGATATTTAAGAAGGACCTACAACCACTATTACTCAAATTATTCAAAAGGATAGAAACAGAGGGAAATCTCCCAAATTCCTTCTATGAAGCCAGCATTACTCTAATACCAAACCAGGCAAAGATACAACTAGAGAAGGAAACCATAGACTCATTTCTTTAATGAATATTGCCACAAAAGTTCTCAACAAAATATTTGCAAAGTGCATATAGAGACACACTTGGTCATCCACCATGACCAAGTTAGATTTATACCAGGGATGCAGGTATGGTTCAACATACATAAATCAAGCAACATCATAAAAATCATAAATGGACTGAAAGGCAAAAACACATGGTCTTAACAACTGATGTGGAAAGGCCTTTGACAAAATCTAACATGCCTTCATGTTTAAAGTACTAGAGAGAACTGGGCTGGAGGGAGCATTTCTCAACATAATTAAAACCATATACAACAAACTCACAGCCAACCTCATTGTAAATAGGGAAAAACTGGAAGTATTCCCTTTAAAATCAGGAACCTGGCAATGCTGTCCCCTATCTCCACTCCTCAATATAGTGCTGGAAATGCTTGCTAGAGCAATAACACAAGAAATGGAAATCAAAGGAGTACTAATTAGAAAAGAGAAGGTCAAACTATCCTTTTTTGCAGATGACATAATAGTATACCTAAGGGATGTCAAAAATTACACCAGAAAATTTTCAGAAATGATTAACAGTTTCAGTAAAGTGCCAGGTTACAAAGTTAATCTGGAAAAATTAGTAGCCTTTCTTTATGCCAGCAACAAGCAATTGGAGAAGGAATGCAGAGAGACCATCCCATTCATAGATTCATAGTAGTCTCAAAAACATAAAATACCTTGGAACAAATCTGAACAAGGACACTAAAGATTTCTACAATGAAAATTTAAATCCTTGAAGAAGGAGATTGAAGAAGACACAAGAAGATGGAAGGACCTCCCATGATCATGTATTAGAAGAATTAATATAGTAAACATGACTATCATAGCAGGGTGTGGTAGAACATGCCTTTAATCCCAGCATTTGGGAAACAGAGAGGCAGGTGGAACTCTGTGAGTTCAAAGCCAACCTGGTTTACATAGTGAGTTCCAGGACAGCTGGAACAGAGGGACCCTGTCTTAAAAAGACAAAGCAAACAAAAACAAACAAAAAATGACCATCATATCCAAAGCAATATATAGATTCAATGCAATTCCAATTAAAATCCCCATGACTTTCTTCACAGAATTAGAAAATAACATCCTAAAATTCATATGATAAAACAAAAGTCTCTGTATAACCAAAGCAACACTGAGCACAAAGAGCAGTGCCGCGGGGGATTACCACACCAGTCTTCAATACATATATCTATGTCTTTTTGAGATAGAGTCCCCCTGTAGCCACAGTTGTCCTGGAAATACCCATGTAGACCAGGCTGGCCAACACCCACCTGCCTCTGCGTCCCAAGTGCTAGGACTACAGGCATGAACCATTCAAATTTTACTACAGGGCTATAGTCATGAAACAGCCTGGTAATGGCACAAAACAGACCTGTACATCAATGGAAGAAAATTCAAGATCTAGACATGAATACATACAATCTCAGCCACCTCATACTCGACAAAGGGGCCAAGAAGCAGTGGAGGAAAGACAGCATATTCAGCAAATGGTGCTGGCACAACTGGATTACAACTTGTAGAAAAATAAAACTAAACCCCTGCCTTTCACCCTGTACAAAATCAATTACAAATGGATCAAATACCTCAATGTGAAACCTGAAACTCTGAATATGATAGAAGAAAAAACATTGGTAGTAACCTACAAGATATAGGCATAGGAAAAGACTTTCTAAATCAGATAGTAGCTGTATAGGAAATAATATCAACAATTGACAAGTGGGACCTCACTAAACTTAAAAGCTTCTGTACGGCTAACAACACAATCAAAGAAGTGAATAGAAAACCCACAGAGCTGGAGGAAACGTTCACAGTGACACATCTGACAGAGGTCTAACATCCAGATTGTATAAATTACTCAAAAAGCAAAGGATCAAGAAAACAAATGACACATTCAAATATGGAGTAAAGGGCTGAACAGAGACTTCACAAATGAAGAAGTGAAGATAGTTGAGAGACATCTTGAAAAAGTGTTCAACATGGCAACTAATTAAGGAAATGTAAATTAAAACCACTTTCAGATTTCATCTTACCCCGATAAGACTGACTATGATCAAGAAAACAAAAGATACCTACTAATGCTGGAGAGGTTGTGGGGAAGGGGGAACACTCATTCACTGCTCATAGGAATGCACTTGTGCAACCCCTATGGAAAGCAGTGTGGAGACCTCTTCAAAGGCTCAAAATGAACTTACCATTTGACCCGGTCATACCACTTCTGGGTATATAACCAGAAGATTCATCATATTTCAGAGATACGTGCAGAACCATGTTTATTGTAGCTCTCTTCACAATAGTGAAGAGCTGGAAGCAACCCAGTTGTCCCTCAACTGAGTGGATAATGAAAATGTGGTACATGCATAGAATGGAATTCTATGCAGTGGTAAAGATGATATCATGAAACTTGCAGGTAAATGGATGGAACTTGAAGCCTTTATGCTAAGTGAAGTAACACAGTCCCAGATAAAAAATGACATATGGTTTCCCTCATTTGTGGATCCTAACACCAAACTCTTATATGTTAGTCAAACCTGATGCTGCTATAGATATAACTTGAAGTTTATGTCTCTATTTTCCCAAGTTCTAAGATTATGAGAAAAAAAAATCTCTTCTTTGAAAGTACATTAAAACATACATCAACTTGCTATGTAACATGGGAACATAAAATTATATTTCTTTGTGTCTACATGCAAAATTACTGCTAAAAGGTGAATTCCAAACATGTTTTTGAATTAACCTATAGCTTATTTTCAGACTTTGTCATTTTGGTATATATTTGGAATATATATATGCATATTTTGGAGTAATATAAAATGAAAGGGGAAAATAACAGAAAACAAATAGAAGTATAATAACTAAGCTGCACTGTTATAATCTTCAAACTAAAATTATGTAATTATTTCTTAGAGGATAAATTTGAAATTCTATGTCAAAAAAAGGAAATACTATGTCTACTATAATGTCTGGTCATTGATTACTGAGAAAACTATACTGCCATACTTTAGCAATAATGTAAACTTTATTAATTCCACAAAAACATATTCTGTATGAAATATATAAAAATTCAATAAAATAAAAATTATAAAAAAAGAAGATACCAGAAGATGGAGAGACCTTCCATGCTTATGGTTAAACACTTACTCATGGCTGGTGGGAGTTTACACTGTTCAAGCCACTATAGAAATCAATGTATATACTGCTAAGAAAGCTAGAAATAGTTATACAATATGACACAGCTAGGAAACTCAACGTCATATATCCTACTGTGGCCATTCCATTTGGCTGGAGCATTTAAGAGAGTTGGCTTCAGAGGCCAAGGAGAGGCTGGCAACACCCAGCTCCCTGAGGCTGGAGTCCTATTGGCTTCCTGCTCTCCAGTGGATAAAACCTGCCTTGCAGATCCGCCTTTGATGCTTTGAGCAAAACATTGTCACATTTCTGTAGAGATCTGGGGAACACACCTCAATGTCCATGGCTAGCACCCTGACACTCCCCAAATCCCATTCCCACGTTACAAGGTCCTGTGAACAGTATAAAAGGCCCTGACTATTGCCAGTAAAAGGAGTTATTTCTCTCTTGAAATTTCTCCCTTCCCCTTTCTTGGGTCTTTATCTCTACCTTTCCAGGGCTCCCAGATCCTTCTCCCTCCCTGTCTCTGCTGCAGTTTGAGACTCAGTGTATTGCCTGGCTGGGACGCTGGATGACCCACAGCCACTTGTAGAACAGGGAGGAAGCAGTAACATCATACTACAGAGGTACTTGCTCATCCATGTCCATTGCTACTCTATTCAAAATACCAAGGAAATGGAAGCAGGGTGGATGGCCACAGATGAATGAAGGGATAAGGGAATCATAGTTTATTTACATAGTGGAATATTAGTAAGTGTTTAACTAGAGTGAATTTATGAAATTTGCAGGTAAATGGATGGAGCTGGAACCAGTTACTCCCAGTGAAGTAACTCAGACCCAGAAAGAAAAACTTCACCTGTATTCTCTCATTTGCAGATTTTATCTTTGAGTCCTTAATTATATTTTCATTTAATTTTTTATATTTTGGGAAT
Organism: Rhizomys pruinosus; assembly: GCA_009823505.1. Taxonomy (NCBI): domain Eukaryota; kingdom Metazoa; phylum Chordata; class Mammalia; order Rodentia; family Spalacidae; genus Rhizomys; species Rhizomys pruinosus. The sequence continues at coordinate 938,074 of VZQC01000373.1, forward strand.
TTCCTGAATATTTATTTATATCATTTCCACCCTTGTCTCTCCATCATCCAACTGGCTCATGTCCTCCCACTCCTCAATTTTTGACTTATTTAATTGTATATGTAAAATAGATGATAGATAGTAGAAAGAAATATAGATAGATAAATGATAGATCACCTACAGAGTCATTTGCTTACGTTCACAAATGTTTAGATCTGACCACTTACTTGGATCAGCTATCAAAGATCTTGTCCCTAGAGAAAACTGTTTCTCCTTTTCTTAACACCATGGATTTCCTATAGCTGTTCCTCTAGATGTGATATCCTGTTGAATCTCCCTCATCCACACTGGCATGCCCACTGCTCTTGTCATTATGTAGGGCTTGTTTAGGTAGCCATACTATTGGGATTTCATGGATGCAGCTTCCCTCTTAGATCAGGAAGTCACTATCTAGCAGTAGGCATCCTACTCCTCTAGTTTTTACAGACTTTCTGGATGAAATATTTAGCCTTAAGAAAAGGAGACCCTATCAAAACATGGATGAACCTAGAAGACCTTGTAGTAACTAAACCAGAGCCAGGATGGTAAACATTGTAAGATCTCACTTAGGTTCAAGATGGAAAATATTCAAAATAATAGAACCACGGAGTAGCAGACTGAAATTACCAGGGTAAATGGTGAGATGTTGGCTGAAGTGTACAATGTTTCCATTAGCAATTAAGTTCAGGAGAGCTAATACATGCTACTGTGACTATGGGTACTGTTATAAGGTTCATTTGTTAAGTGAATAAATTGTAAGTTTATTCGTCTTCTTTCACATAAGGTAATTATGTGAATAGATAGATATGTTGTTAGATTGGTTTTGTTGATTATTACCAAATGTTTATGCATAGCAAAACATGCAGTTGTAAACTTTAGAATATGTAATTTTTATTTGCCTATTATGCCCAAATATAGGTTAGAAATGAAACAATCAAACTTAAAAGAAAAGATTTGAGCTGAAAGACTATTCCAATAGACATAGAGATGTTGTCCTTTGTGACATAATACTAAAACAGAGACAACTGAAACAAAAGGATGAACTTCTTCAATCATATAGAAAGCCTCTGTGAAAATGCACAGCAAATATCACTCTTGATGTTCAGATTTCATCTTAAGATTGAGACCATGGTAATATGTCCATTGTTGGCACTTCTATTCCATCTTAAACTAGAAGAACTGGTCTGTGGAATTTAACAAGGGAAAAAAAATCCAAACATTCTGCTTGTAAGATAAAATAATATTTACAATGTTGTAAATATAACAATGTTTCAAAATTTTATTTATAAAGCTTACATAATTCTTTTTTTCAAAGCCAATTTTTTGTTGAAGCATTGTGCATTTCATACAAAATTTCAAATAAATTCTAGACCTGTGCCCCCCTCCTTGACCCCCCACCCCACCAGAGCTCATGCATTCTGCCAAACATGTTTTTCATTTTTTCTCAGTCTTGCTCAAAATTCTTGATGCAGAAGTTTACTGTTTCGAGCAGAAGTTCACGTTTTAGTCAGTTCTTTGACCCAGTCTTTTGTTGTTGTTGTTGTTGTTCTTGTTGTTATTCCTTCCAATATACATCGCTCCAAAATATGCATATATGCATGCCAAATATCATAGGTTTTAGCATCTTCAGCTTATGGTATTTTCTTTATTAGGCTGAAGGATGTCATGTGTGAAGTCTCCTGCTTAGCAAGCCCAAACCACCATCAGTTCTGCCCTTGTGTTCCACACTGGGGTGGACCCTTCCCATGGTCACCAAATGAAGTCCAGTAAGCACTGCATCCTTTCTTGATCTTCCTGTACTGTCTCCATGATACACAGCCTGGGTAGTCCAACAATGGCAGTCTATACTCTGAAGAGGCTGAAACCCCAGTAGTAGCTTAGTCCACAAGTTGGATGTCTCAGCAGTCCCCATCTGGCACTGAAGGTTTGGAGGATTCTGGAGAGACATGAGTCTTCAGTCCATATTGGAAGGCTGAAAAGCTGTGTATTCTCATCTTTGAAGGATGGCAAAGGCAGTGGCAGCCACAGGGTAGCTGCACTTGCCAGTAAGACAGGGAAAACAAGTTTGCTTTTTTTTTTTTTTTTTTTTTACTTTTTGTCTTTTTACTAAGTTCTCATGTTCTCATGTTTTATACCTGAAGTCCAATTTCTCAGGCCTTACTATTTATTTATTTATTTATTTATTTATTTATTTATTTATTTATTTATGGTTATATTTTCCTTTTGGATGTTTAAGGCCACACAGCCCAGATTAACCAAGGTTTTTGTTTTCTCAAGGTCACTTGAGGATCTGGACCTCAAGGGTGATTCAGGTTTGGGCCAGTGGAAGGGGGAGCCCCTGGATCCATTTGGCTTCTCAATTTCCAGTTCCATCCACTCTAGGACAAAGTCAGGTCTTGCTAGACCAGGCTTCCCTTTTTGAAGCATGAGCAGACTTTCCTCTTTGTAGACTGGACACTGGCTGAAGTCCCATTAGTGGATCTCCAAGACCTCCCTGCACAGGAAGACTGGTGACTCACATTTGCAGGACATTTCAAAAGGTGCCCCCATGCATAGTCCCCTGGGACTTAGTTGACCTCTGAGGGCAAGGAGCAAAGTTAACCCTTAAGTTCCTCAGCCAAATTGGTATGGGCATTAAGTATGGTCATTAAGCATCCAGAAAGGCTAAGTTACACCAGCCTGATACTTTAAACTACTGTGTAATATTTTAGAAAAGGCTTGGACAAAAGCTCAAGCAGCCTTGTATAAGAAATACTAAGAAGGATTCCCATAAAATAAATATTGTGGTGAGACATAATGTCATGACAAACTAGTTTTTTCCTCATTCTTTTGATCTTATATTACTCGAAAATATGCATACATAGCCTACACCCATATACTAAAAAGTGCTAACTCTGAAAATAAATGGTAGCTTAGTCATAATTCTTATTATAATATCTTCTACTTTATCTTGAAGAAATTGAAAATTTAATCCTAAATTTTATTTCGACGTTCAGTGAACCCATAATAGCACAATAGTCATAAAAATGATGAGTGCAGGGCTGAAGAGATGGCTCAGCAGTGAGGGGCACTGGCTACTTTTGCAGAGGACCCAGGTTTCATTCCCAGCACCCACAAGGAGGCTAACAACTGCCTGTAAGTCCAGTTCTATGGGATCCAATACATTCTTCTGACCTCCATGGGCATTGTGCAACATGGGTGCATTTACATACATGCAGGTATTACATTTATACAAGAAGATAAAATGATAAATATTTTTTTAAAAAAACAAGAGCAAAATTGGAGGATTTCCACTCTTCAGTCTTAAACCTTAACATAATGTTATATTAAAATTGGTTCTGGCATGAAGACAAGCATGTAGATCAAATGAATACATGGAGATTCTCAAAATACCTTTATATGTAAGGTTACTTGATTTTTTAAGGATGATATTTGGAAGTTTCAAAAGAAGAATAATCATGTTCATAAATTAGATGGCTGGATACTCACATGCAAAAAAAATTCTCTTCTTCATGGCTAAAAAAATCTAATTACTAATTAATCAACACCTGAATGTAAGAATTAAAATACTAAAATCTCTGAAGTGGTCACAGGAATAAATCTTAGCTTAGGCAATGCTTCCTCAGAAGAAATAGTGTACAGATAAGTTGGAGTTCAGAACATTTTAACATTTTTACATTCCGAAGTAGACCAAGCAACTGAAGAGATAACCCACAGAAATGGAGAACAGTTAAATCAGATTTATTTCTATGTCCTCTTTGGAGATTTTAGTATTTAAGTTCTTACATTCAGGTGTTTGATTATGTGCTTGGTAAGGAACATATATTCTGCATATAAAATGAATTCTTACAACTCAATAAAATAGGCAAATGGCTAGAGCAGAGAATTCCCTTGAGAAGATGTACATATGGCCTCTGAACACACAAGTTATTCTCAGCATTGGCAGTCCTTACTGAAGAATCTCAGTAAGATTCTATTTTGCAGACACAAGAATAGCTCTAATGTAAAAGACATTAACAGGTACTGGCAAGAGTGTGGAACTTGAAACCTTCAACCTCTGCTATTGGGAATATAAAAATTCTACAACTGCCTTTGAAAATAATCTGGAAGTTGTTCAAAATGCTAAATAGTTACCATAGAATCCAGAGAATCTACTGCTAGATATGTACCCAAGAGAAATGAAAATATATACATACAAAAACAGACACATGTGATCACAGCGGCAACATTCAGAATGCTCAGTGACTTGTAAGGGAACATTCAAAGGCACTTATTCCTACCATGGAATGTTGTTAGGCCATGAAAAAGAAAGATAAACTAACATGGCTATGGTCTGAATCAAACTTAAGAACACTGTGTGCCATGATCAAAAATCATAGATTATATGAAGTCTTTTTAAGGAAATGTCCTGATAAAGGCATCAAGGCTGCAAGGACTCAAGGTGGCCTTGAGCACTATGGGGGGATATGGCAGAGTATTAGGAAGAGGGGAGGAGCAACTGGCCATCAATAGAGCTTCCTTTGAGTGGATAAAATTATAATATTTTATTATGATTATATATTATATTATTATGCATTTACTATACTAGCAATCACATGCTTAAAATGTGTGCATTATTTGGAATACTGATTATACTTTCATAATCCTGTAAAAATGCCAACCATTTTTACATTGATCTCCAGAATATATAAACTACTCAAAAAACAAAGAAGAAAGAAAACAAATGACCCACTCAATAGATGGAGCAAAGAGCTGAACAGAGACTTCACAAGTGAGGAACTAGAGATGGCTGAGAAACACCTTAAGAAGTGTTCAGCACCACTAATCATTAAGGAAATGCAAATCAAAACCACTTTAAGATATCATCTCACTCCAATAAGGCTGGCTAGGATCAAGAAAACAAATGATACCAAGTGCTGGAGAGGTTGTGGGGAAAGGGGAACACTCATCCACTGCTGGTGGGAATGTAAATTCATACAGCCACTATGGAAAGCAGTGTGGAGAACCCTTGGAAGACTTGGAATGAACTTGCCACCCAGCCATACCACTCCTTGGCATGTACCCACAAGACTCATCCCACCGCAGAGATACATGCATGGCCATGTTTATTTCAGCTCTCTTCACAATAGCAAAGAGCTGGAACCAACCCAAATGCCCCTCAACTGATGAGTGGATAGAGAAAATGTGGTACATCTGCACAATGGAGTTCTATGCAGCAATAAAGAAAGACAACATCATGAGCTTTGCAGGAAAATGGCTTGAGCTAGAGGACATCATGCCGAGTGAAGTAACACAGTCCCAGAAAAACCAAGGACGAATGGTATCCCTCATCTGTGGATGCTAGTGCCAATTACCCAGTTGTAAGTATTTCCTGTGCATGGCCCCTGGAGCTTTTGTCCAAAGCAGTTGGGAGTGATGCATACTGGAAACAACAACAACAGCAACAACAACAACAACAACAACAACCAAAAGGACTGCATCAAAGAACTGACTGAAGCAGTGAACTTCTGCTCAAAACAGTCAACTTCCCCATGGAGAATATTGAGAAAGACTGAGAAAGAGATGAATAGCATGTTTGACAGAATGCATGAGTTCTGGTGGGGTGGGGGGATAGGGTGGGGGACATGGGTCTAGATTTGATAAAATATAAATAAATTAAAGAAAAAAGTTCAATTAAAAAAAATGCACACCATAAGCTAAGCATGATGGCTGATGACTATAATCCCAATACTCAGGAGGCTAAGGCAAGAGGATTGACCTGAACTTAATACTCATGGACTATATAATGAGCTCCAGGGCAGACTGGGATATGGTGCAAAATCTTTTCTGTAAAAAAACAAACAAAAAAAGCTAACCATAGAAATAGCACATGTATTCTGATTTCCATTATGTCACTGATTATATATTAGAAACTTATTTAACCACATATAAAACAGTTATCCCTGGTTGTTCATAGCATCTAGTGATTCTATTTTCTCTCATATTTCTAAAATGATTCTTTTAAAAATTAACAAGAAAATAGTTATATTTTCTCAATTTAACCAGTGAAGCTCCTTACAGAATAGAATGTGATGCAAACAGAAGACCACAACTAGTCAAGCTTCAAAGAATGGGAACCACCAGAGTGTGTATCCCTGGATGGGGCAGTTCTTAATCAAGTTTAGATCCCCTCTCCCTTCCAGGCCCCATAGATGGTAAGTCATATCCAGGCACACATTTGCACTCAGATATTCTTCAGTGCAAACTCATCCACTGGAGTCTTGTCATCCCATCTAGATGTCATAATTAAGTCATACTCTTCCCTCACCTAGTAGCAATAGATTTCCCAATATTTATCAGTATAGAGCCATCATGGCATCCATTTCTCTCCTCCCCTCTTGATCCTTGTTTAATTGAGTTGGCATGTATCCTGCATTCTTTTAATACAATACATGTGTAATTTGGTCCAGTTAGAAAGTGTATATGTTTGCCTTGATATTAAACCTAATGCCTGGATATTGAGTACAGAAAGTCATTCATTCACACACATCTACCTATACCAAAGAGAAAATAATCAATTTTTTTGGTCTTTTTGAGACAGTCCCAGCTGTCCTGGAGCTCACTATGTAGACCAGGCTGGACTTGAACTCACAGAGATCCACCTGCCTCTGCCTCCTAAGTGCTGGGATTAAAGGCATGCACCATCATGCCCAGCTAAATGTAAACAATTTTTATGGGCCCCCAAAAGAACTTCCTTCCTCTACAAAGCAAAGCAAATAAGCAAGCAAACAAATCCCTTAATCCCAAATGAACTGCAGAAAGATTTGAATATATGGTTCTCATGTAAAGTATTATGTTCCAAACCAAGAAAAAATATATGGGGTTAATCATTTGTATAAATGTGTGTGTAGTGTATGGATGTATATTTGCTTGTGTGTTTATGTCTTTGTGAAAATGCACATGTACACATGCATGTGGAGGCCAGAGGAGAGTGTTGGGTGCCTTAATCTATTGTGCATCACCTTATTTTTTGAGACAAATGACAGGGTTTCTGGACCCTAGAACTACTGATTCAGCAAAGCTAACTGGCCAGTGTACTGCAGAGATCCTAATTCCATCTCTTAGGATTAGAATTCTGGGTACATGGCATCACACCTAGATTTTTTACAAGGTTGCTGGGAACTGACTGAGCCATCTGCCAGCTCTTTTTCCTTTTAATTTTTTTAGAATGTTAATAAGAAGTTGATTATCAGTGATGTTGAACACTTTTTAAGATGTTTCTCAGTCATATTTACTTCCTCGTTTGTGAAGTCTCTGTTCTGCTCTTTGCTCCATCTTTTGATTGGGTCATTTGTTTCTTCAACCATGTTTATTGAAGCTCTCTTCACGATAGTGAAGAGCTGAAAGGAACCCAAATGTCCTTCAACTGATGAATGGATAAAGAAAAAGTGGTACATCTATACAATCAGGTTCTATGTAGCAGGAAAGAAAGACTACATCATGAAATTTGAAGGTAAATGGATGGAATTAGAAGCTGATACGCTAAGTGAAGTAACACAGTCCCAGAAAGACAATGTATGATGTCCCTTATTTGTGGATCCTAGCACCAAATCCTTATTTGTAAGGCAAACTGAGTTTTTGTTTTCTTTTTTAGTAAATATAATATCTGATGGTATATATATAAATATCTGATGGTACTAAATCATACATCAACTCGTTATGTAAGTTATGTAATTTAGGAATGTAAAGTAATATTTCTTTTACTTGCATGCAAGTGAATCCCTAAGCATGTTTTGGATTTAACCTATTGTTTATGTTCAGGTGTCATAATTTGGGTACATGTGTGTAATGTATACATGCATACTTTGAACAATATGAAATTAAAGGGAACAACAACAACAACAAAAGACTTGTTCAAAGAACTGACTGAAACGGTAAACTTCTGCCGAAAAAAGTAAACTTGTGCATCGAAATGCTTAAAAAAAAAAAAAGACCAAGAAAAGGATGCAAGACATGTATGGCAGAGTACATGAGCTCTGGAAAGGTGGGGGGCATGTAAGGGAGAATGGATCTAAATTTTATTCAGAAATGTTGTATGAAATGTGCAAAAGTTCAATAAAAAAAATTTAAAAAAGGATTGAGCCAAATTGTTATGTGGGAGAAAAGAGAAATCTAGAGAGGTAAAGAATAAAACCTATAGGTTTTATGAAGTCTGAACCCAGAGCCTGTGAGAACAGTGCTGCTTAATGCCTTCTGCTTTGAGGAAAGGGCTATGAGATGCCTACAGTGAAAGACCCTGCAATGAGGCAATGGAAGCTGTTAATCAGGAAGTAATGAAACTGAGAGGTCTGTACCTGAAGGCCAAGCAACTGTTTACTCGGAAAACCAGAGGCCTGAACAGTGAGTATTTTACAATAGTGGCCTGGAATAGCAATCAGGCCTTGGGAAGTCTCATTCCACTATCGATATTCCCAAGCACCAAGAAGTATAGTAAAAGAAGACTAATTGGATGCCCATGCTTTGTCTCAAGTATGAAAATCTAAGCAAACCTTTCCTACATGAAACTGAGTAGAACCTGGAAGAGTGTTTTAGTGTAAGGAGGGTATAGTGACTCCTTAAGGAGATAACAGGATGTGCCACCTAGTCCTCCAGGCAAGGACTAAACCATTTTGATTTGGAGCAATAAAAGGAAGTGATGAAATTATCCCTGGTTCTCTGGACATCTCCTCGTCGTCTTAAAAACATCTATACATCAATTGAATGATGTACGCTGTTGTTTCCATTTAGCAAGTGGTGTTTCTAGCATCTGCAGGTTAAGTCAGGATGTAAAATTAGGCAGGAAATATGATGATTATACTTCTGAGGTAAATAATTTTTGTGCGCCACACATTTTTTTCTTTCAAAAAGTAGTTTTGCTGAAGATGATGTAGTGTTCTGGATTAGCTCCCAATGCAATAGAACAGCATTACTGGGAAAACTGTGAAGTTCCAATAGTCTGAAATAGAGTTAATACTGATTCTCAGCTTTGAGATGTGTACTGCAATAGGGTATTAACAACAGAAGAAACTGGCTGACGCCATATAGAAACTCTTTGCATATGCCAAAAAGGATTAACAATAGAGAACCTGGATAAAGACATATAGAAACTTTCTGCAAGCTGTTTACCGTTTTTCTGTAAATTTTAATTTTTCCAAATAATTTAAATATGAACTGTTGATAGTGACTATGACTCACCCTTGTTATTATTATTGACGCATTATATTTCCCAAAAATATCCTTAAAGTTTTAGTGAATAAATTAATTCAGGTGAAGTTTAAACAGCGGTGTAGATTCAAAATATTACCACATGGTTTGTGGGAGCATTCATTCTAAGGACTGCTTAGTCTAAGGAAAACTCATGAAATAAGATCTGTCAGTTAACATTTAAATTCGATGAACATTACCAGTTACATCAAGTGTTTGCAACTTGGATTTGTTTTTAACTGGGAGTTTCTTCTTTTATTCTTTTTTTTTTTTTGCTATGATTTTGAGAAATATAGATATGTAGTGATTTTGCTTTCACTTTTAGTTCAGTAGTCCATGAAAATGCAGGCAGAAAAGATGTGTACATAACACAGTGTACCATGTGTTCTTTAGCAGCACTTTCTAAGCAACTATGCTGTTCTACCATCAGGATAAGATTTCTAACCTTCATTCTTTCAGTTTATCTACTCTGGAGGTGAACAAATGCCTCATAAAACAGCACAATGGTGCAATTATCACCTTAGTATTAGAGGGACACCAGAAAGTGCTAAAATCCTACATTCAATAGAACATTTTATGGTTAACTATAAACTGGCAGTGGCCTTAAGGTATTTCCTGCAGTGTTAGTGATGATTCATGCTAGGCATCTGACAGACATGGAAGGGAGCCCTACACTCACATCTGATAGAGCTGGTATCTGGAGATGAGCTGAGAGTAAATTGTATGAAAGATAATGGCACATCAAGCATCCAGCACCATACTTCAATAAAGCCCTAGCAACTTAACGTGTTTCATGGCAAAATATGATGTTCCAAGTTAAACAGTACTATCTATGATTTTCAAAGAGTTCAGCAAACCCAGAGCACTGTTTTTAACAGGTGAAAATATGCAGCAGGCACCCTTTCCAGTTTTTTATCAGTACAAATAGCTTGAAGGATAATTGTAGGTTCTCAGATGAAATTGAGCCTAAAGGTGCATCTTTAATATCTGCTACATCTTTTCCCTACTCTAAATTCTGAAATTCTTATTTTTAACTTACTTTAATTTTCTGTTAAATTTAGGCCCTCGAATATTTCTCTTTGTTTTGTACAATGCAGAAAAACACTTAGGTAAAGTGTTGTTTTATGAAAACACTAACAAGATATTGTTCTCATTGTCTTCATGAAATGTACTCTTTAAACAGAATCCTTTGCACAAGTTTTCTGGATACTTAAAAATTTTTGCACTTTTCACTTAATATTTCATAATTAAAATATTCACTTTTCCCATAGATTTTAGAATGATTTGAGACCAATAATATCATATTAAGTTGTGCCAGAGTTGATTGAAATGTTCATCTATTGTAGAACATTTTTATTTCTTTCAACATTTCTTAATTGTAGCTAATATTGCTACTGGCATTTTTATGAAGCTATCTTTTTGTGTAACTACTTTCTTAGTAGTTATTTCCCTGATGTGAGACAATTAGCACAGAAAAATGGCGTGTTCTAGCTCTTGAATTACACATCTATATAGTTTTTAATGTGTTTTTCATTTTCCTACACTGCTGCCACTCAGACATTTTTTTTTTTAATTTTATTTATTTCCGTATGTGTATGAGTGTACTGTCTGCATGCAAGTCTGTGCACCCGTGTCGTGCAATGCTGCGGAGGTCAGAAGAGGGCGTCAGATTCCCCTGGAACTGGAGTTCTCCTGGAATTGGAGTTTCAGACGGTTCTCGGCCGCCATGTGGGTGCTGGGGATCGAACCCGGGTCCTCTGTAAGAGCGGTCGGTGCTCTTAACCGTTAGGCCATCTCTCCAGCCCCGCCACTCAGACATTTAATGAAACACATCATGTATTTTAACAGATCATGTTTCCCTTACAGTCCTCCAGATACCATCCAAATAAACATTCTCTTATTTTTTTGTTACATAAAGCTAAAGTCCTCTTTATTTCATTTTATTTTTGAAGATCAAACATATCTGAGTAGGAGATGAGCAGTCTTTATTTTTTATATTTAAAAAGGCTCTATTTAAGCTATACCTAAAAACTATATTTAAAATACTGTACTATTGGGGGCTGGAGTAATGGCTCAGTGATTAATAGCACTGGTTACTCTTGCAGAGGACCTGGGTCGGATTCCCAACACCCACATGGCCCTTAACAACCATTTATAACTCCAATTCCAGAGCACCCAATGCCCTCTTCTGAACTCTGCAGGTATTGCATGACAAAGTTAGACTAACATACATGAAGGCAATGCACTCCTATACATAAAATACACTACTTTTTAAAGAACTGTACTATAATAGGTCCCTCATTTAGTATCAGTATTTTATTATAGTAACTCTGAAACTTCACTTAATATTGGTTGATACAACATTTCTGCCTTTTGTCTATGTACTATGGAAACCAATTTCAATGTTCATAGTGATCTAAAATTTGACTTAATTTGTGACTTTTATTTTGTTTAAAAACAACACATAAATGATGCTCATGCCAGTTTAATTTTTATTTGCTAATGTAAAGCTTCAGAGTGATATACTGAACAACAACAAGCACTGCCACATAATTAATTGTAAGAAATCATTTCAATTAAAGTAGATTATAATTATGAAATAACTGACTATTCTTCTGAGTATCAGTGACCCAATTATAGAAAGTGTAAGTGTTGTCTTAGTCTGATCCTTGAAATTATAATGACTAGAATTGCTACCATTATTATTAGATAATGATACATTGAGAGTGATTAATGAGCTGTGAACAATGCAGTCATTCTTTGAAAAATGAAAACATTAGGTAAACAATAGGACCTATTTTAGCTAGAATAGTGCATTTATTCATATACTCTCAAGGTGTACTTGGTTTCATTTAGCTGACTACCTCTGTCTTGGCCCTTCTAAATTAATGGGATGACCTTGTTCATGGTGGGAGTAGGTGGGTTTATCCTTTCTCTGCTACATGAGGCTGTGCATTGTGTAGATATCTCCCAAAAATCTCTGTGACTATAATCTTCCCATTTTTAATTCCATAATCAAAGGAGAAAGAGTAATTGTTAGTATCCAAACTAGTAGTTTGCTGAAAAAATAGAAATGCTATAGTTTTTCTTGAAACACACACACACAGATACACCCACAAGCAGCAGGTGATCATTTTCAGGTGTCTTTGACCACTACTAAGTTTTCATAGGATCTCTCTGTTATCCTTAGAAGTGTGACTGATGGTCTTCACTTTGCTAAATTTCTAGTGAGAGAAAAGACAGTCACTTTATGCCTCTGTAGTTTTCTAGTTTTAGGCTAGACAGGACTTCTGGATGGGAAAGTGACAATCAAGTCTTCCCAGGTGAAGAAATCAAGAAAGCTTGATTTCAAACTAAGGGACACTCCAACGAATCCACTGGAACTGAAAATTCTTTGAATAAAGTGTCTATGTGTACAAAAAAAAAAATCTCATTGGCTATCGAATGAGATTGAACTGTCCACAATAGAAACAGCATGGAAATCACTTTATCCTGCAGATAATTCTCACATTCTGTCTCTAAATTTGTTCACTGGAAATGAAAAAGAGATTATTTCTATAAAAAAGGGACATGGGTAGTTTCCCCTCTGAAATGCTACAGTGAGGGGTGGCCTTAATGATTTTTATCTGTTCATCTACTCTTTTATTTATTGAACTTTTGCAACTTTGTGTAGTATATTTGTGGACATTCTACTTTGCTGGAGCACTTAGGAAGCCAGCTGGAAACCTCAGCCCTCAGGCCTGAGCCCTGCTGATTTCGTGCTCCCTAAAGAAACCTGCCCCACCACTGCCTTTGATGCTTTGGGCAAAACATTGTCACATACTTGTAGTGACCCGCGTAGCCTAGCACCCTGTATATGCTGTAAACTCCTGTACATTCCAACTCCCATTCACATCTCACAAGGTCCAGTATAAATACCCTGGGTTATAAGAATAAAGTTGAGTTATTCCTCCATGGAATTCCTCCTGGCTTGTTCTTGAATCCCGTCCTCCTTCTCTGCTTCTCTCCAGGATTCTGGGTACCTTCTCCCTCCTCCTCCCTTCCATCCCATCTGGGCCAGAGTGCTACAGGGAATCTGCAGTCACTAGCAGAGGTCAAAGGAGGAAGAACACTGAAAGGCTACATCTGGTGGGGCAAAAGCCTTTCGGAAGATAAGACAATAGATAGGTAAGGTCTGTCCACGCCCCCCCCCACCCCCCGCCGTCCCCAATTTGGGTTCAGACCACATCATTAGCCTGGTCCAAGTGAGCAGGACAATGAACTTCTCCAAACAGTGACACAGTGCAAAACACTTTCTGTGAGTCTGGGCATCCTTACTTGGACCTGAGGTAGAATATGAGAATTTACTATCCTTGATATGTCCTGATTTGTTGTTCCATCTGAAGTTTCTCACTAACTTGCCATGTTCCTTCTTCCTACTTCACAGGCTGTTTATCCCTTTGTGTCTGGAGGACCTTAACTGTACAACGTATGCTCACTGTGTACCAAGGAATAAACTAAATACATTACCTCTTCTCACAGCCAGGCTCTATGCTAATTTCCATTAAGCCCACTTGACAGATGAGGAAATTAATATTTTGTCAGATTATGTGACTAGATCAAAGTTGCATGGCTAGTTATAGATGGGGATGGAATTTATACCCACCCCTAATTTGTGCCAGCTATCAACTTGTCACTTTGCTCACCTGAATAGCTATAAAAACTGGTGAAAGTGTTTATGATTTTCCTGACACATGAGAGAAAATCTTATATAATGTATAATATAGATGTAGGTAGGAGAAAGTGTTTGTGAGCTAGTGAAGGAGAAGAAGGGATCTGACAAGTCTTATGGTTTGCACAATAAAATGATGAATGACTTAATTATAATAATGGACAAAGTATCTGAATAAATGTTTCTCTAGTGAACATATGCAAGTGGCCGGTAAGCACGAAAAATAGATTTTCAATGCCATTAATCATTAAAGCAACTCAAAATCCTGCTGAGATTGTACTTGGTACCCACTAGAATGACTATGATTAAAGAAATAAGGATGTGGTGTTGATAGGAATGTATGATAGTGCAGTTAGTTTTGAAAGGAGTTTGGTAGTTGCTCAGAAGGTCAAATCTGCTATGTGACCTAATCCACTTCCAGTCATATAGCTAAGTATTAAAAACAAAACTTGCAAGCTCTGCTGGTGAATGAATGATTGACCAAATGTGGTTAATAATTTAGTGGGCTGCTACTCATCCATGAAAGGGAATCAAGCGCTGATCCATTCTCTAGCCTGGATCAACCGTGAAAATGGAATTCACTGAATGATTATGTTTATTTAAAACCCTAAAGTGGAAAATCCACATGGATAGATCAGTTGTTGTCAGGACTTGTGGCAGGTTAGAATGGGGAATAAACAATAACAAAATCTTTTCTTTTTTTAAAATTTTATTTATTTATTTTTGTATGTGTATGAATGTACTGTCTGCATGTAGGTTTGTGCACCCATGTCGTGCAATGCCACGGAGGTCAGAAGAGGGTGTCGGATTCCCCTGAATTGGAGTTAAAGACGGTTCTCAGCCGCCATGTGGGTGCTGGGGATCAAACCCGGGTTCTCTGCAAGAGCAGTCGGCTCTCTTAACTGCTAGGCCATCTCTCTAGCCCCAACAACTCTTTTTTTTTCTGCAGTAATAATGATATTCTGGAATTAGATTATGGGAATAATGTCAGATTTTGTGAATGTGTTAGAGACCACTGAATGCCATACAGGGAAAGGGTAGTTTTTAGCATATGTGAATGTTACCTCAATAAGTAAACTGAAAAAGCTAGAAAAAAGTTTAAAAATAGCTAAAATTTCTTTTGGTTTTATTTCTATTTACAAAGATGCCAAACCCAAAGAACTATAGTGGATGGTATGAAAATCACAAGTTTCATGTTCTCAATAGAAATGAAATCTCAAAACAAGAAAGAAAACAAAATATGACAAGTTATGTTATGTTTGGATTCCAGAGTATATGGTAGAAAGTAGAATTTTATGAAAACCAACATCCACAGAGATTAATTGCTCTATGATATATGCACTACATCCCGAGGAAAATAGACAGCCATCCCCAGTATTTGCACAGGATGGCAAATTATGCTTCAGGACTAAAGATCTAGGAGCAGAACAGTGGACAGACATACCCAAGGAGAGATTACACGAAGGAGGGCCTGTAGTGAAATCTGTGATGCTGATTCAGAGAGAAGGCCTTGAATTCTTATGCCAGCACTGTAGCTAGAGCTGGATGGAAGGTTTAGGGCTACTCTTGAAATAGAATCCACAGTGCTTGAATGAGATCAGATGTGGGGCTAGAAAGAGGAAGAAGAATTGAAATTATGTTGTCTTCTGCTTGGGTACTTAAATAGGCACAGAGCTGTGCCCATTTATATTGGAAATACACATCATTAACTCTGACAACTGAAGATAGATATCTGTATAATTTTTTATTTTTATTGAAAATTTGCAAACTTCACACAATTTGTATTGACTATATTTAAACTCCTTTCCCTACTTGTTTCTGCACTTATGCCCCCTGCCCAGTTTCATGTACTCTGTTATATATATTAAGGGCTATCAAGTCAAATTTGTGTACTCAAATAACTTTTCGTACAGGACCATCCACTGGAGCCTAGTTAACATGTCCAGTATCACAATTTTAAATAAAATTCTCTTCAACTCCTAGCAGGTATTAGTTGCTAATAGTTCCTCAGATAGTGTTGGAGCTTTTTACCCATTTCCCCACTTCTATGCCAGGATTTTGTCTGGCTTGAACTAAAGTGGGTCTTGTGCATGCTGTCCCATCACTATGAGTTCATATGAAAAACTGCCCATATATCTGGCAAACAATGTTTTCTAGTGATCATAATCCAATTCTGGGATAAGCACTGCTCAGTACTGGTTTTGTGCATATTAGCCAGTTGTTGAGCCTTTGTGTTAATCTTCTGCATGAGAAAGCTTCTCTCATGAAAGCTGAGGGACACATTAGTTTATAGTTATAACAATAAATCATTAAGAATCAGTTTAATTGAACTTTTGTACATTTCATACCATATTTCTTAGTTAAATTTAGACCCATTCCTCCTTCTGTGCCCCCACCCTGCCAGAAAAAAAACCCAAATTAACAAACAAAGATAGACCAAAATAAGAGAGAATTAAAAAATGCCAGAAGTTTATTTCCACCAAGGGGACTAAATATTCAAGATGTGTCCGTTTTGTAACTTCGAACCATTAATGTCCACAACATTCTTGGGATAAGATGCTAGATCTGTGTGCTGCTGGGAAGGTACAGAAGCTGTTGGATAAGCCTATCCTTAGTTCTTTACTAATCAGTTCATTCATACATTGCAAAATCTGAAAAGTTTTGAGAAACTATCAGGACTCAAATGAGTATAATTCTCATCATTTTGTTTGTAAAAAAAATGGATATGTTTAGTAGAAATTGTCTTACAAATTTCTACAGAGCTTATACATTTTACAAAAAAATTGTATTTGGGGAGGAGTGAAGGGGGTCTTGGAATGGTGGAAATAATTAAAAAACAATACTCATGTCTGAAACTTGAAAAAAATAAGAAAGATGAAATAAATCTAAAATAAGGAGTCAGCTTAATATTGTGTCTATTTAGCAGAATAGCAATAGTAGACTTTCTCCTAACCTGTCTAGCCACAGGTTACTAGGCCTGATATCAATATTGGGTATAGACTTCAATTTCTGCCACTATTGCATTGGTGGGATATTTTGTAGTTGTTGTTATGGTGCACAGTGTTCACAGCTGGCAAAGACTGATGATTACTTTTGTATTCAAGCAGCATGAGTATCACCTTTCAGGACTATGAAAGGTAGTTAGCAGAGATGAAGCTTTGAAGTCAGTATCAGGTTGATTTCTCCTTCTTTGTTCTACTACTCATGTATGTTGTACCTTCAGAAATAGAGTTTAACCTTCAAATATGGGGGTGGGCATCAAGAATCTAACTAAGAAAGTGAAGGACTTGTATAATAAAAACTTTAAGGCACTGAGGAAAAATATTGAAGATATCAGAAGATGGAAATACCTCATTTGCTCATGAATCACTATGATTAATGTTGTGAAACTGTCCATCCTACCAAAAGCAGTCTCCAGATTCAATGCAATCCTCTCAAATATTCCAATAACATTTTCACACCAATTAAAAATATATTACATTGACATAAAAACACACATGATAAATAGAATAAAATTGAAGGCCCAGATTTAAGTTCATCAACTTACAGTTACCCAGCTTTTGACAAAGGAGAAAAAAAAAACCACACATGCTAAAAAAGAAAGCATGTTCAACAAATGGTGTTGATCAACCTGGATCATGACATGTACCCAAATGAAACTAGAGTCCCTACATCTCAACCCTCCCCAAATTTCAACTCCTCATGGATCAAGGAATTCAATATAAATCCTGACACCTTGAATCTGATCAAGGAGAAAGAAACTTAACAGCACATACATTAAGACCAACAACTGACAAATTGGATTTCATGAAACTAAAATCCTCCTGTATTTCATTGGGAGCCATCTTCCCAGTGAAGGAGTAACCTATAAACTGGGGAATAATAAAATAAAATTTTTTATTAGCTATAGCAGGCAGAAGGTTAGTATCTAGACTACACAAAAACTCAAAAGTAAACATCAGATGAACAAACTCAATTAAAAACTTGGGCAAGGGCTTTTGCAGGGAGCTGCCAAAGACAGTGGAGGGTCTCTAGCCCTGGACAGACAGGGCCATTTTCTGCAGACATAATGTTCAAGTAGGTACTCCTGGGCCAGAAGTTAGGATTGTGCACTTCAAGGGCATTTATGTTTTCTGGCAATTTCCACAGAAACAAGCTAAATTACCTGGTCTTTCTCAAAAAAATGGATGAACACCAATCATTCATGAAAGTGGAATCTACCACTTTCAGGCC
Source organism: Rhizomys pruinosus (assembly GCA_009823505.1). Taxonomy (NCBI): domain Eukaryota; kingdom Metazoa; phylum Chordata; class Mammalia; order Rodentia; family Spalacidae; genus Rhizomys; species Rhizomys pruinosus. The sequence continues at coordinate 956,258 of VZQC01000373.1, forward strand.
TTAAGCCACATCTTTTGGCACACTGTGGGAGACACGCTGTCCCACAAGACAGAGCCAGGCCTGGCTGCACTAAATACCTCAAGATGTTCTATGATATCCCTCCAGTCAATGACAAGAACAAAACCAGATGGTGGTCCCTGTCACCTTAAAGATTGTGGGCCTGAAGCTTACTCAAAGTTTGGGTATGTGGGTATCTGGCTCTTGAGCTTGGCTGGAAGTACCAGACTGTGATAACTACTCTGGAGGTGAAAAAGAAGGCCAAGTTCTGCTACTAGAAGAAACAGCTTATGAGGCTATGGAAATAACAGTAAAGAACATGGAGAAGAAAATCAGCAAATTCAAAAAGATTCTAAAGACCAAAGGATTCCTACTGTGAGCCCAAGAAAGCATTTATGCTTCATGCCCACCTGGCCTCCCCTTCCTCTACTCCACTGCAGCCTTGGTATATGGGAACAAAAGGTGCCTTACTGGCTGCTACTGTAGGAGAAGGGCACTTTAAGCAGCCCTGAGAACTGTGCAGACTTAGCTTATTACCCACTATGATGAGTTTTGTTAGAGTGGTAATCGCCAGTTACTTAACTGGGTCTCCTTCAGAATTTGAGTGAGTTTGGATCCCACCTGGGAGGGCTGCCTGCCTATCTGGTCAAATGTTATATTCTGAAGCTGTGAGCATGGGACCCACATTGCTCAGTGTGCTGGTGTTAGAGGCACACACTGGCAAGATACAGCCAAGGTCATGGACACTGCATCTCTCATTCACAACACTATCATCAAAAAACAAAAATAATTTTTTGCTACATAGTATTAATACACTATTTACTAATAAATTATTTTATTTTTATGGGCAAAAATACATTGGGGCAAGGAACTGAACATGGAGTTCTCAAAAGATGAATCTCAAATGGCTGAGAAATATTTTTAAATGTCCATTTTCTTTTTTTAAACAAAACAAAATATTTAATACACAAACTATACTCTGGGGCTTCTATAGGAAAGCAATAGTTGGCATTATTTCTGAGTTTCATTAGGGAAATGAAAATTTATTTATATATTTTTAATATTTTTATTGAAGTTTTGTGCATTTCATACATCATTTATCAGTCCAATTTAGACTCATCTCCCTTTGCGTGCCCCCAACCTACATGCATTGTGCCATCTGAGTCTTTTTAAAGTTTTTCAAAGCAGAGTATTATCGTTTTTGGTAAAAGAAGCAACACACATTTCTCAATAATAGCCTTAAATATTAATGGTCTAAACTCCCCAATCAAAAGACATAGATTGGGGGAATGGATTAGGAAACAGAATCCATCTATATGCTGTCTACAAGAAACCCAATCTCACCCTCAAGAATAGGCACCAACTGAAAGTGAAAGGATGAAAAAAATATTCCAAGCAAATGGTAACAACAAGCAAGCAGGAGTTGCTATTGTAATCTCAGACAAAATATAACTCAATGTCCATTTTCTTTAGCTATTCAGAGAAATGTAAATAATTAGCACTTTGAGATTTTGTTTTACCATAATTAGGATTGCTAAGATATAAAACAAACAAATTCTGACAAGGATTTGGGAAGGGGAGCTCCTATTCACAGCTGGTGGGAGTGTCAACAGGTGCAACCATTACAGAAATCGGTGAAGAACTCCTCAGAAATCTTGAAAAACATCTACCACATGATCCTGTCATACCACTCATAGCCAAAGGACTCTTTATCCTGCTACAAAGATACCTGTTCATCCATGTTCATTGCTGCCCTGTTCACAATATTCAGAGAACGTAAACAACTTAAATGCCCATCAGTTTGTGAATGGATAAAGAAGTAGGATACAGAACAGAATATTTTTCAGGTGTTAAGAAGCTGAAATTATGAAATTTTCAGGTAAATTGGTGGAACTAGAAACAATCATTCCAAGTATGGTAACTCACACTCAGAAAGACACATGTCTCATGTTATCTCTGATAAACTGATGCTAGCTTTCAATACTTAGAAATGCATACTTCAATTGAAAAATCCGTACATGTCAGGAAACTAGTTGGGTATATGGGAAGGGATATCAAACTCTAAAGGACTTTTGAAAAGTCATATAGAAACCTACAACTATAAATGCATCTTAAAGTACATACACATAAATATAAAAAGAGGTTAAAAGGAGTTATACTATATCAAGGGGATGTTGCCCTTACTAGATATCATAGGCTACCAAAGAAAATGCTCATAGCCACGACTGGAATCCTTCTTTAGAAGCTGTTGGCCAGGGTTCCCATAGATTCTCAAACATATTTATGTGTTTTGAATCCTAAATGCTTTCAGGACATTACAGTGAAATTCTCTTTCTCAGATTTAGAAAGCTAAAGCTGAGGCATAGGTGAAAGTCATTCTAAAGCCAAGACATGCTTTCTTCTGAAAATTACTTTGAATTTTGTCCTTTGATTTTTTTTCACTTTGTGGATGATTCTTTGTTATTTTGAAAATGAAAACAGTCCTCAATTTTCTGCCTTCAATTTCAAATTAGAATCTAGATTTTGGGAAGATGCAATTTCTTTCAGAGAAAACATTATTTTTGTTATTATTATTATGGCATTATCCTGAATATTTTATACCCTGTGTCTCCCTACTTCTCAATAAATCTCCAGAGGCAACACGTTTTGAGCAAAATCTAAAAACTCAGGCATTCAGAATGTACAATATAGATAACCACGAGTGGCATGGCTAAGCATGGCAATAATTGGAAAATATTTAAGTAATTCTTGATTTTCCTCATTTATTCAGTGTGAAACCCTGACAGTGAGGGCTACTGATAGAGGAGCAGGTTACAAAGATGTGTATGAATTTTTTCCTGGATAAAATTAAAGGTTGTAACAGGTCGTGGCTGGAATTCCTACTGACATAGACTGAAAGTGAACAATACAACATAGTTTAGTTTTAAACAGGCCATTGAAAAGCCATATATGTTTTCTAAATCAGGCAATGTTTAAGTATTTCTGAGTCTTTGATATGAGAATAAATGTCTCAATTTTCTCAACTATGAAATGAAGAATTAATGTGCTATTTCAATGCATAGAGAGATGTAAATCGTTTAGAACTTGGAACAGTGCCTGGTATACACTAAGGGCTCAATGTACATGAGTATTAGTATAGAGGTGAAATGAATGGACTGAAACCTAGCCTGGAATCTCCTGAATGTTGGTTTGGGAAACACTCAGGTAGGAACCATTGTAAGCTGTGACTAAGCCTGTACATCCTACCTGTGTATGTTTTCATAATGTGTGCTTGCATGTGCATATTTTCATTTCATAACAAAGAGTAAATGTCCCATTGTTCAAAGCATGTACTACTCTCTGCTTTTCTGTTTAGAGAAAGCCCTTGCTTACAGTAAACAATAGTATCTGTAATGGGTCTATTTCTCTGATATCATAATTTCATTTGGGATTTCCAGTTTGAAAAGGAACATCAAGACTAGCTCATTCAAGTGATATCCTGGGGTAAAAAACACAAAAAGAGAGTTAATTGGACTTTATTTAATTGACTTGCCAATTGATTGGAGAATAATGCAGACTCACTGAGTTTATTTAATGGATTTTTTCTTCAGAGTAGAGGTCTGGATATTGCTTCCTGGGTCTACATTAACTCCATACATATAATGACATATTGTACTAAATATATATCCAAACATACATACATAAAATATCATGAACTATTTTTTTCTCAAAATTAGATATCTATTTAATTTGTAAGGTAAATTTAAAAGTTTCAAGCCTGCAACATGCACCTTACAGAGAGTACAGTGATTTGAGATCTAGAAACATCTTTTAGAGAATTTTATACTCATAATAGTCATTTTGTACATTTCTTAAGAGGGGAAAAACCCATTATGAAGATTCTTCTATCCTTTCCTTTGTCTTTGACTTGACAACAGATTGTAGTTTGGGAAGTGAAGTAACTCATTCTGTTAGGATCTAGAATCAAGGCTCTGGTTCATTGTCATCTTCTTTGGAAGATTTCACACAAAATGGACAAAAAGGCTAAGGGATTATCAGCAGGAGACCTGCCCATGAGTGAAGGCTCAGGATGGAATGTGCATGATGCACTTTGAGCAAATAGTCCATTAAGGGAAGGGATTTTTAACTGAGAAGCAGTGGGATACTTGGGTAGAAACTTTGTGAATAGAGAAACAATTTGAATATAAAGAAGCTGAGTATAGATTTACATAGACAGTAGTGATACAGAAACTAAAAAAAAATTATTTGTCTTTATTTTTGGTATTTTTGAGACAGGAGAGCTTGCTCTGTAGACCAGGCTGGCCTTGAACTCACAGAGATCTGCCTGGCTCTACCTCCCTAGTGCTGGCTGGGATTAAAGGTGTGCACCACCACGCCTGGCTCATTTGTCTTTTCAAAATTGGCACATAACTCAGTGGCAGAGCATTTGCCAGACATATACATGTGGGCTGGTTTGATTCCCAACACCACTGAAAATAATATGACTTATATTTTAAATATAAGATAGTGTTCTGTGGGGCTGGAGAGATAGCCTAGCGGTTAAGAGCACTGACTGTTCTTGCAGAAGACCCGGGTTCGATCCCCAGCACCCACATGGCGGCTAAGAACCATCTGTAACTCCAATTTCAGGAGAAATCCAGTTCAAGGGGAATCTGAGACCCTCTTCTGACCTTCGCAGCATTGCACGACACAGGTGCACAAACCTACATGCAGACAGTACATTCATAAACATACAAAATTAAATAAAATAAAAAAAATAAAAAAAGATAGTGTTCTGTGATATATAACAGGTTAATAGTGATCAACCCTCTGGAAATGGAGCAGCAAAATGGTGGGATATCTTTATAAGCACCATCACACAAAGGTATTAGTGCTAATGGTAACTTTGGTTGGTCATTCTTGTGGTAGGCAATGGAGTTCCTCTGAATATCAAGGAGAGTTGGTCTACATAAGAAACACAGTAACACAGTCAATGATCCAGGCATTCTGATGTCAAGTGGCACAAATCTAAATTGAATTAAAATTCACATGAAACAAAATAAAACACATCACTTCACCAAATGAACTAGATGCATTAAAGTATCTCTGTATTTGGCAATGATATACAGAAACTTGAAGGAGAAATGCTAATGTATTGCTCTCATTTTGCTCAAAAATGAGAAAAGAGAGACTTCACAAAAATAAGGTGTAAGTAATAGGGACAGAGAATATAGCTCAGTTGATAGAGTGCTGGTCTAGCAGGTAAGAAGGCCCATATTTGATCCATACTACTGCATAAATAAGGCATATATGGTCAATAGCTATAATCTTAGCTCTCAGAATGTGGAGGTGGGAGGATCAGAAGTTCCAGATCATCTTTGATTATATAGTGAATTCATGGTCAACCTGGGATGCATAAGACTGTATTTCATAGATAGATAGGATAGATAGACAGATAGAAAAAAAAATATATATATATATATACCTATGTAGATATATAGATATAGATAGATATAGATAGATAGAAAGAAGGACAGAGATAGATAGATAGATAGATAGATAGATAGATATAGTTGCACACATATATACATACATAGAGTGTGAATACATCACTTTTAGGAAGGACAGTAGTGAAGACCCCAGTATTTACAGAAGGCTTGGCTGGTAGCATCATTCTCACAACTCCTCTGTGACACCATCTGTCATACTGTCATCAGTTATCTAATCTTCAATTAATGCTTCATAAAACAAATGACAGAAAAATAACTGCCTCTTACTTAGTGTCTGGCTACTAATCCTCTTTCCACAATATCTAAAACTTTTCTGATTCTTTTGAGTTCTGAAAATGAGAAAGGAGTAAGTGGATTTATTTACAAGTAAATTACTACTGTCTTGTGTTTAATAATGCTAGAAAAGCAGTGGGGAGTAAGAAAGGACCAGGGAAAAGAGAGAAGAAAGAACACAGGCACAGTCTATGTTTCTCAGCTTTAGTGAGATATAAAAGATGTGTCACTAATGATAGAGTTGTATGCTGCATCCTTCTTCCTGAAATGATTTTTACCCCTCTTCCCAGGTTTATTATTTATATTTAAATACACTATTTTGGTGCAGATTTTGGTCCCTAGAAAGAGTGAGTGGAGAATACCATTTCCCTATGCTTTGTGCTCCCACACAAGCCCAATGTGGTGGCTTGAATGACAATGTTCCCTATAGGCTTCAACTATTCAGACATTTTGTCCCCAGTTGGTGGCCTTGTTTGGGGAGATCTTAGAAGGTATGGCCATGCTGGAGGAAGTACATCACTGGGGGCAAGTTTAGAGAGTTCAACAAGCCTTGCAGGTCTCCAGTTGCTCTCTCTCTTTCTCTCTCTTTCCTGTGCCTGTTTGAAGATGTGAACCTCGGCTTTCTGCTCCAGCTCCTGCCACCATGCTTTCCTCCACAATGGACTCTAATTCCCTGAAACCGTCAAATAGCTAAACTTTTCCTTTTGATTTTATCATAGTAACAGAAAAGTGAGTAATACAGTCCCCACTGAAGGTAGTTTGTTTTCACCTTTAGTTTTCTAAAAGTTTTTCAAAGTGCCAGATAAACATATTCAGTGTAGTGATTCAAAAGAAACATATGTCATGTTGTACACTGCGCCATTCATGCACTTGATTCATACCTTGGCTCCCAGAGATCCTAAAAGAAATGCAAGCACTGCTGTGAGTTATAATTCCAGGAATAGGATCCAAGTTGAAATGTCTTCAGTGTTTTACTTAAGATTTTCTTATCTCTTTTCATTCTTTCTAACAATAATAGAGTGAATATTTATAATATTGCTTTCCATATCTAGCATTATTCATTGAATTTTTTTTCTTTATTTTTTTTTAAATTTTTCTTTAATTAATTTTATTTATTTCTGTATGTGTATGAATGTACTGTCTGCCTGCAAGTCTGTGCACCCGTGTCGTGCAACGCCGCGGAGTTCAGAAGAGGGTCTCGGATTCCCCTGGAACTGGAGTTCTCCTGGACAGACGGTTCTTAGCCGCCATGTGGGTGCTGGGGATCGAACCCGGGTCCTCTGCAAGAGCAGTTGGCACTCTCAACCACTAAGCCATCCCTCCAGCCCCCCATTGAATTTATTAATACAATCTCTACTCACATATTTGGCAATTATTCATAAATACTTGGAGCACTTGGGATATATTGTATGCATTTATGCCTGTATAAGTTTTCAGAATATTTCCAACACTTCATAATGCACAAGTTATATACATATTATGTATATCTGACATGTATATAAGAAATAAGAATATTCAATTATAATATATAATTTTTTTTTTTTTTTTTTGGTCTTTTTGAGACAGGGTCTCCCTGTAGTCCCAGCTGTCCTGGAACTCACTCTGTAGACCAGGCTGGCCTTGAACTCATAAAGATCCGACTGCCTCTGCCTCTCGAGTGCTAGGATTAAAGGTGTGCGTCACCACGCCCGGCATAATTTTCATATTGTACCAGAATATGAGTCTTTTCCATTCTTAGCAACAAATAACTGTTTACAAAATCTGACACTTCTGTCTTACATCTTAGCTGATTGTATTAGTCAGGGTTCTCTGAAGAAACAGAATCAACAGGACGAATATATAGATACATACAAGTTATTGATTTGCTCACGTGACAGAGCTCAAGGAGTCCAACAATAGCCGCGCCACACTGGAGAGGCCAAGAATCCAGGGAACTGCTCAGTCCACAAGGCTGGATGTCTCAGTAGTCCCAATCTGGTGCTGAAGGCCGGATGGATTCCAGGAGATCTGCCAGTCTCAGTACACTCTGGGATCCGAAGGGTTGATCACAGCAGCAAGCCACAGGAAAAAGGGACCAGCTCCCTTTGCCATGGCCTTTTATACTGCCTACGGGCAGAAGGTAATGCCCACATTTGGGGTGTCCAAATGTGGGCATTCCATCCAGCTTGAGGCAGTCCAATCCGAAGATCCTTTTTGTCCTATTTGTTCCTTAGTCCAGTCAAGTTGACACCCAGGATTAACCATCACACCGATAGAATCTGAAATTTAGAGATGATGGCTGGAACTTATGATTCCACTGAGAAGTCAAGTTTGAGGACTATTGACATAAATGGACTCACATCCTTATTTCATTCACTTAAAATAAGGGTTATCTGTAGGTGCAGATCTAGTAGTCTCGGAAAAGAAATAGGGCCAGGGAAATGGCTCAGCTGGTAATGGCATTTGTTGACAAACTTGATGACCTGAGTTCTATACCCAGGACTACATGTGAAAGGAGAGAAGTGACTTAAACAATCTGTCCTCTGACATGTATGCTATTGGATATGTTTGCCCACAAATATACACACAGACACATATACACACCTATCAAATGTAATTAATTTTTCAATGAAAAGAAAATAAATCTAGGGATTGGAGAGACAGTTCAGCAGTTAAGAGCACTTGCTGTTCTTCCAGACAACCCAGATTGTGTTCCCAGAACCCACATGCTAACTAATTGTTGATTCCAGTTCCAGGCATCCAACTCCCTCTTCTGGTCTCCATGGGTATTACACACATATGCTGCACTTTACATTAATGGAGGAAAACAATAAAATATGTGAAATAAAGATAAATAAAAGTAAAAATATGTGTAAGATGAAAGAAAAGAAAGCCATAGATGATAACTTTTGTTCCTGAAAATATTCTGAATTTGGAAGTCCTGACTTTAGCTTTTGTGCCTTCTCTGTTCCCTGATGTCTTTTCACACTTTAAAAACTTTGTGTTCTATAGAGTTCTGCAGGGATCTGATCCTTCTCAGATATCACAACTTTCTGATTAAACTCTATATTTATTCCATGCATTGTACACATCCTCAATTGATGGGTACTTAAATCCCACACATTCTCTGACAGCTCTCCTCCTCCAGCTGAATCTGGCACTAATGTTGAAGCTGAATTTATTTTCTGATGTTCTGAGAAGAATGAGTAGTAAGTGTGCAAAAACAGTGAAAGAGATGGACATGTGGACATGATGCTGAAATCCAGTGCCAAGCTCAGCTCTATCAGGTCGTCCATCAGCATCTCGCCTCTCAAATAATGTAGAGACAATACGGATTTCATACGCTGTGCCAATTTGTTATTTTCTCAAAAACATCTTTAAAAACACTCTGAGATATTCCATGACCCTGTTTTCTTCAACAAGTACAATATAATTAATCAGAGTTCTCTCTTGCACAAAATTCCACCTGGAACTGTCATTCACCTGTATCAACTGAGAATACTTGAGAGCTTTCTCTTATTCTTTGTCCCCTTCCCACAACAATTTCATACATAATCAGTGCTTAATTCCACAGCATAGTTTTATGATGCAACATATCTCTGATCAGCAGCTAGCAATCACAGAATAATAAGTGCAATCACATCAGACTGGATTTTGTTGTTTGTCTGAGAAGGAAGCCTATTGGAGACTGTACCTGCTGCACATGTGGAGATATTTTCAGTTTGTCAAATATCGGTTGTCAATGACTTCCAATAAAACTGCACTAAAACAGAGTTACTGTATTTCCTTGAAAAGCTGAATCAATTTGTCTGCCAATAATTAATTGTATTATTGACTAGTGGGCATATACTGTATTACAGAAAGAAGAAAATGACTATGTGTGTATATATTTGTATAATATGTGAAACATTAATTGAACATATAATTGAAATTGCATAATGTTCAGTCTTTTGGTGTGTGTGTGTGTGTGTGTGTGTGTGTGTGTGTGTATGTGTAACTAAGGACTGAACTTATGGGCGCATGCCTACTATCCTTAACTACATATTTACCTCCATTCTGATTCATTAAATTAATCTCAGTTATTTGCAATTGTTCAAATTTATAATCCTCATAGAATCTGAAGTAGGAAAAACAGAGTTAATGAATTTTTAGATGTTGCCTCTCATCTTGTATGTTTAGAAATGCCTAAATCACACAATTCAATACTATCTGGAGATAAAAGCTATGCTATTCTGCTACAATAAAGTTTTTGTCCTTCACGTCAAAACATAATCTATACTTCCTATGAAAATTTTATGAAATAACTTCTCATTCTGTTCTATGTGAAGAAGACAATTGCATTGTTTTTCAATGTATCTCTAGGCCCCATTTAATCAGTTGTAAATAGGACATTATCTTTTTATCTGCAAACTTATAACTATTTTATATAGATCATTCATTTGAAATGCTTTAACATTGGTTTCTATGCTAAAAACTAAGAGAGATTTCAACTTTGTAACAGAGACAAAAACCAGATAAGAAATTTGGTGCATGAGGCAGTATCATGGGGAAATTTTGGAATAGCCTGCTTACAATCTAGTTCTGTTCATACTCTGACTTATCCTCTTCCCTTCATTACACACACTTACATCTTCCTTGACAAAAGCTATTATTCATATTAACGGCAACTCTTCATAGAGGAGAATCACAGGGGGCACAGGGTTGGTGATGAGCAATCAGAAATCCCACATAATTAAATGATGGTTTGGTGGTTTCAGCTGAGAGTGTTTCCAAAGATTGAAGGGACATCAGAGGCATGTTGACAAGATCTTAGTCTACTCTGCATTGTCCTTATAGGAAGTCTGTGATGTCTGTAGAAGGACCAGTGTTGCAGCTATGAACACTTTCAATGTTCCCATTAATTGACAAATCTAGGGTCTTTGGATATTAATGTGCTGGACTTACAATGGTCTTGGTTTTCTAGTGCATTCTTTGAGTTCAAAGAATTCAAAGGAAATTTTATTATAGTCTTAGGATTCAGTAATTATCATTGTTCTAATGTCCAGGGACCTGTAATAATTGTCTCGTTGTTGTGACAAAATATCTGTGAAGAAGCAAGCTTAAGGGAAGAAAGGTTTATTTGGGCTCACAGTTCAAGGGCAGTCAGTCCATCACAGAAAGAATGTTAGGTAGTAGGAGCCTGAGGCAACTGATCACATGGTGTTTGTAGTCAGGAAACAGAACAATGAATACTATATTCAACTCACGTATCTCCTTTTTATCCAGTCTAGGTTCCCTGCTCATAGGATGGTGTTTTCTATAGTTAAGGTGATTTTTCCCACTTCATTTAACACAATCAAGATAATCCCTCATAGCCACTCTAGAGCCTAATCTCTTACTGGCACATGCAAAGTCTTATCACTTAGGCGATTCTAATCCTGTCAAATTTACAATTGTATTAGTTACTTTTCTGTTGCTCTGATAAAATACCATGACCAAGACAACTTAAGGAAGGAAGAGTTGGTTGGGTTTATGGCTCCAGAGGGATAAGTGGCCATCATGGGGAGGCTTGGTAGGAGGCAGTCAGAGAAAAAAAGCTAAGGGCTCACATTTTCAAGCCGCCTCATTTTAATGGCCACAAAAATCAATATGAACAATCGCAGGGACTTAATACAAACAACATTTCTAAATGTCAATAATGCATTGTGCATTGGTAACAAGCCCTAATAAATGAACAGTTACAAGTGCTGTGAAGTGTGGAAAACAGGGTTTGCTCTCTACCCTTGTAACTATGAATCAATCACAACATCCAACAATTGCTATTCACTTAACATGGAGTAGTGATGAGGAGCATCTGGCTTTTTGCTTTCTTGTATATCTGTCTCCTTACTGGCTTTGTATGCTTTTGTTATAAAACTATATATACATCTTAAATGCCATTTTGCCCATTTATTTTTATTTGAGTATCTTTAAAGATAAGTATTGAATTTTAATTAATGTGTTAAAATCTAATAAAACATGACCATTTAAAGGATAGAGTCCTTGTAATAAATATGCCTATGAATATACAGATATATACATATGTGCAAATATATATGTGTGTACACATGTATGTGTGTGTACACATGTATGTGTGTTAAGAAAATCAGTATATAAGTTACCTAGAAACCTGAACTATGCTGTTTCATTTTTTAAAAACATCTGTATAAAGTAATAAATTCCTATTTATTTCACTCTTTTACAATGGCTATGAGACACTTATTGTATTTCCCTCATATTGCATTAGTTTTATCTTTGTGATAGATATTAGAGTGGACTAACTTTTGAGTAATATTAACATCATCCTTGACACTCATGCATCTCTAGCTTACTGGATATAAATGTATTTAATTTAGAATTATGGCTTATATTCTCAACAAAGTATTTATGCCAAATTAAGGTTTTTCATTACATTTATAGTTATTTTCTCCCCCACTAGAATGTTGCTTCTCAAAGAGAAAAGACTGGGCCGAATATTTTCCTGCCACTTAGACAATCTGCAAGTCCCTTGTGTAACTTTTTGTTTTTGTTTTTGTTTTTTTCGAGACAGGGTCTCCCTGTAGCCCCAGCTGTCCTGGAACTCACTCTGTAGACCAGGCTGGCCTTGAACTCACAAAGATCTGCCTGCCTCTGCCTCCCCAGTGCCAGGACTGAAGGCGTGCACCACCACGCCCGGCTTGTGTGACTTTTCAGTGCCCTCTGCACATCGCTCCTTATTTCATCTCGCCCCTATCAGGTATGTGCCTAGAGCCTTCTGCTGTCTGCTCTCCTACATTTACTTTACTTTCTCATATGCATTCTCTCTCTCTCTCTCTCTCTCTCTCTCTCTCTCTCTCTCTCTCCCTCCCTCCCTCCCTCCCTCCCTCCCTTGTGCCTAGAAATTGTTTCTCTCCTCTTTGCCTTACGAATTTCTTTTTTTTTTTAATTTTATTTATTTCTGTATGTGTATGAATGTACTGTCTGCATGTAAGTCTGTGCACCCGTGTCGTGCAATGCCGCGGAGGTCAGAAGAGGGTCTTGGATTCCCCTGGAACTGGAGTTCTGGAATTGGAGTTACAGACGGTTCTCAGCCGACATGTGGGTGCTGGGGATCGAACCCGGGTCCTCTGCAAGAGCAGTCAGTGCTCTTAACCTCTAGGCTATCTCTCCAGCCCTGCCTTACGAATTTCTAACCACTTCCCAAAACTGACATCAAATGTTAATTTTTCAAAGGAAACTTCAATTGTGTGGACGTGGTTAGTTCCCATATTATGAACCCCTGTTTAATGTAATTTTTGTACTGTTATTATTTAATCCCTTACACCTCTGCTAAACTTTAACCTCCCCACGGATGGAAAGCAACTTTCTGAATCACCAGAAAACCCTAATCTTTGAGAAGCTTTCTCATGCAATACTTGTTGGATACATGCATTCCTAACACCTAATAAAATACCAGGACAAAGTAACTCAGTAATTACTACTGAATAGAAATTTATGTTTTTCCACATCTCTTCTCAAAACTAATTATTATATCTTTTAAAAATGCACACTCTCTAATTAATGAAAAATATATTATAATTATTTACAGAAAGATCAACATATTTTACATACACGGTTTCATGTTTGAGATTATATTTAATATTTTGTGAATTCCTTGTCCTTGTTATTTTTGCCTCTAGTTCTGTGGAAATAAAAAGAAAATGTATCTCTTTTCCACTATGGATGAAAATATGAAGATCAACCCAGGTTGTAGCACAGGCTACACTGTTTTTGCCACCTCTTGGAATAACTCATGTGGGTAAAGGACTCTTCATTCATTCCACTGTTATAAAGTGACAGGACTTTCTTCCAGCTGTGAATGGTGGCTTTCTGAGAAATATTCTCTGGGCTACATTCTCTTTTCTCTCTGAGATTCAGGAAGAGGTCCTTAACATAACAATTCTCAGCCTATGAAGTAATGACATATACTGTTTCACCTGTATTGTTGTATTAATTTTGGGCTGTCCTGTTATATATACATCTCGGGGCAACCCCAAAGTTCCCATACATCTTGGCCCATTACAAATGGCTCATTTTGAAGACAGACACTTTCTTTATTTAACTGGTGAATCTTGAGTCACAACAACAGGATCAAGGGTACAGTAGGTAGTAGTCATCCATGAACTAATTAAGCAGGTGGCTTGTCCAGAGAACAACTAATATTTATCAGGTGGTGAAAATAAAACTTACCTATCTCTTCCAATTTTGACACTCTTGATCCAAGTCTGTGGTTCTAGCTCATCTTTTCCATTCAAATGTACACCCCATCCAGATATTGGTCTTAGGTTAATAGGTCCCAGGTGACATTCTAGTAGAGTAGGGAAGGAGAGGACTCACAAGAGAAGAGACCGGACAGTAGATTGATCACTAGAGTTCAACATATCACTGCTCTATGTCACTGGGCCATTTATTTAACCTAGCGGGCTAATAAGAGTGTCTGCCTCACACAGTTAGTGTGAGGATTAATAGACGTAATATATGTAAGGCACTTAGAGCTGTGCCTGACATGTAGTAAGTGCTTGATAGATGTTGTTATTACTATATTAGTCTGGTCTCCCAACTAGAGTTATGTGCCTATCTCCTCCCCTTGAGATTAACAAGAAATTTACATATAAAGATGGTACAGAAGTAGATTAACCTTGTTTGAAAATTGCTGACCAAGAATTTACTTTTCCAAAACCCCATCATGTAACAATTTTAATTTTCTTTTCTTTTTCTTATTCTTTTTATAAATTTCTGTTATGGGGGTAGGTGATATCCTATTATACTGGAAATCCTGCAGCATAGAAAGGTTAAATGATTGTTCAGGACATAACAAATGAATGGTGACTGGGAGAGAGATAGAAATTACATGGCTTCTAGTTCATCACTCCAGATCAGGCTCATTCTATTTAGACGTTATGTTCATACTTAATATTAGAGAGTCAAATGACCAGGACTCATTGCACATTTCCCCTGTCACAGCAGTATGCAGATGGAGAATATAAAGGGAAGGTTACAAGTCAAATGTTGTATCATAGACAGAAAGACTGTAAAATTGAAACATCATCTTTTATATTATACACTTTCATCTGAGGCCCATTTTTTTTCTCTTTACTCAGATGAACATACTATTTATTTGCTTTGTGGAGCAGGCATACCCTAGTTTGAAATTATTTCTGTCAATTGCAAAGTAAAGTTAACAACTATATAAAATAAAAAGGATCACCTTGCAACTTCAAAAATAATAAAGTGTGCTATTATTAGATGTAAAGTTTTATACTAGCAGCAATTTGTAATAAAATATTAGATGCATATTTGTTGCATGAAAAATACATTTGACTGCATTTACACTCACTTTATAGCCATATACTATATTAGAGAAGAAAGCTGTAAGATTTAATGGAAATATACAAATAGAGAACTATTTCCTAGAGCTGTTTTAGTGACTGAGACTAAGGTGAGCTTCTTTTGTTGAAACTACATTTTGGAATTTCATCAATTGAAACTCTGAGTAGAGTCTTAGAGGAAAGAACAGACTGGGTTTCACCTAGTACTATGGAAGAGTCTTAATGCACAGTGGAGTGAGGTGAATGGACAAACAAGGGTATGTGGAACTAAGCTAGAGCAGCTGGAAACTGACCTGGGACCTGGAAAAGGTGAAACTTCCAGCAGAAATGGAAAGGACAATTAACCTAGCACCATTCACGACAGTGAGGTCTACCTGACTGCCAACACTGCAATAGGGTGAAAAGGCAGAGCTAGGGGAAGAAGTCAGACCAGACTGGGGCCACCACTAGCCTGGACAATTCAGCACTGTTGATGAAGTTATCCAATCAGAGAACTGAGTTACTGACCCCTGAGGCTGATGATATCTGGGCTTCAGAGGAGGACTAGGACACATGAAGAGCAAGGGCTGCACATGAGGCTGTCTCATGATCATATTGCATTCTGGAGGAGGGAAGGACAAGGGAAATGAAGCAAGCAAAAACAAACAACCAAACAAACAACCAAACAAACAACCAAGAACCTTGGTTTTAGTAAATGTCCTTAGCCTAGGAAGCATTGGAGGTCAATTAAAAATATTGAGATTTGCATTTCATACAATGATCTTAATCAAATTTAGATCCCCTCCCCTATCCACACTACACACAGACCCTCCAACTGAGTTTCATTCACTTTTTTTTGTCTTTTCAAGACAGGGTCTCCCAGTAGCCCCAGCTGTCCTGGAACTCACTCTGTAGACCAGGCTGGCCTTGAACTCACAAAGATCTGCCTGCCTCTGTCTCCCAAGTGCTAGGATTAAAGGTGTGCACCACCACGGCCAAGTTTCATTCATTTTGTCACATGTGTTAAGACCTATCCTGTCAAGCATTTGTACCCAGATGTCCCTCAGTACAAATGCATCCACTGGACTCTTCTCAGCCAGTCACACTCCTTGTTAATAATGTACTGTCCCTCATGCAGCAGTAATCAGTTGCCAATAGTTCTGAGGCTAGCGTTGGGGCCTGCTGCCCATTTCCTTCATTTTGTGCTTTTTTGGTCTAATCGAGTCAGCATGAGTCTTATGCATGCTATGACCATTGCTGGAAGTTCATGTAAGCAAGTTCCCAACAGCTGAAATGGTCTGCTTCCTTATGTTCATGCACAAACCCTAGCTCTTCTAATCATTCAGACCCTTTTTCTGCAATGGTCCCTGAGCCATGAATGGATGGGGTTTAATATAGGAATCCTATTTAGCTCTCATAGTGCTAGAGAATACTATGCAAGGTGCTAAGGGAGAAAAATCAATCAATGATCCATCCTAGCTCCAAAGCCTAATGACCACAATGGTTGGCATAGCAAACTATCTCTATTGGAGCAGTAGTGGCACTTTTATCTAGGGTGTAATCAACAGCTATCTAATTGAACTTAAAGCCCTCTCAATTGTGGGGGGACTCATGAGTGGCACTGTACACACAGCCAAATACACATGGGTGGAGAGCTCATATCCTAGAGAAAACCCCATCTCTGTCATATCTCTAGAGAAATGAAATTTCTCTGTATGTTAAATATGGATTCTTATATTTACAGACAAGTATACCAGTCTGTATGTTAAATATGGATTCTTATATTTACAGACAAGATCACCAAAGAAGTGTCTTTTTGCAATAGATGGATGTTATTACAGAGTTCCACAACTGGGTAAGTTTTAGAGAACAAAGTCTGCTGAGTTTCTAATCATTTTCTAAGGCAAAATAAAATTGGCCACAGCATTATTATACGAACCTGGTGATCTGAGCCAGATTCTGTGCACATACATAAATTTGGAAGTTAAGAACCACTTTCACAGATTTGACCTCTGATGTTCACATATTATGGCATATATATCCTTCCCCATATCTCTCTCTCACACACACACACACTTTCTCTCTCCTCTCTCTCCAAGTTTTAGCACACACAATAATTCTAATAGTAAGTTGAAAATCACAATGTTCTGATGTTCTGACTTATTTAAACACGCATCTTAGGCACTCCTTTATAAAACCCTGCTTGGAGACATTACCTTGAGGAAATCAGTTCCCGATACGCTAAGTGAATAGCCCTTCCAATGTTGGAGATGTGACAATATTAATGGGGCCATGAACTTTAAAAATTGTTCTGCTGCATCTCCCACTTAGAAGACCATTTATTCCAAGAGTTTATTTTCAGATCTGGTTTATTAAAGCATTATGCAAAAATTTGTAAAGTGAAATTTTATTGAAATATAAGTGGCTGATTTTTTTTTCCTGAGCATAAGTACTAAGCAATTTTTTCCATAGAAACTAAGTTGCAAGTCCCTCTATTGCCTGTTAAGAAACTGTACCACAGGTAATAGAAGACTCAAGTCATGCAGAAAACATATTTGTTTGTTCATGAAATGCATTCATCTCTTGGAAGGTCAGGAGCTGCAGAGTATTTAGATTTGGACACTGTAGTAATGCTACTGGAACCTGCCTGTCTGTATGTCTTTCTGTATATCCTATCTTTCTGAGTGTTCCCAAGATTGTGCTATCCTTCTGTGACAAAGTAGATGGAATAGTTACAGGCCTTGTTCTTAGGTCACACTGGAATATCTTTGACCATATATACTGCAATAAGAGTACTAGGATTTACAGCCTCTAATAACTGAACTGAGCCTCACTGTGAGTGGATAGACACAGCTAATAATGTTGTCTAATTTTCCTGGAGTTCAACCATACAATCTGTGTAGTCTTTACAAAGCCATGAACACAGAATGTGGGGACTCCTAGGTGGAAGTATTAGGGTTAGTTGCAAGATGGTATCTGGATGTTGGACACCAGAGCATCAAACATTTCTAAATATAGAAGGATGAGCACAGAAAGAATGAAGTAAAAATTTACTTCCAAAAGTACCATCAAACATTTGCCGTGGAGTTGGAGTATACACCCTAAAGAATGCCTCGGATCTTAAGGGGTCAGTTGAGTTTGCCCTTTCCCGCTGTCAGTTTGGCTCCTTTTCTCTGAAGGGACTACTTTAAGAAATGGTCCATGCAATTCTACACATAAAATTGCATACACGCATGTATGTTTTCCCTTCATATTTTCATAACACAGAAAAAACTAACCTTTCCCCACTCACTGAAAGAGCTGATACAACTTTCATTTCAAAACAGGAAGAGGAGTAAACTCAAGCCCATTGCACCTATTAACAGATAGGTGCCCCAAATCTAAAACAGAATTGAAATTTGAAGGCAGTTTAAAAATTGAAAAGCCATTTAAATTTCTGGATACACACAAAGACGTCCCTCATGCACACAATTAAGGAGAAGATAAAATTTATAGTACTATCAGATACTAACAGATATACTGCCATAAATAATAAATGAAGGGAAATTAAAGTAATATGAGGATGTGATACAAATAATTTAAATGTAATTTTTAGTCATTTCAAACAAATTTCACAAAATCAATTGATAAAATAAATACAATTTCAATAAAAATCTAGGTGGCTAATTGGCTTAATAACACTATGAAATATGCAGGTAATTGGATGGAACTAGAAACAATCATCCTGACTTAGGAAACCCAGAGATAGAAAGATGAATGCCACATGTTTTCTCTCATAAGTGGGTTCTAACTTTGAATACTCAGACATGGGTGCTTCAGTTGGAAAATCCATAGAAGTGAAAGGGAGGCATCATGAGAGGGGAAATATAATACTGTGATATGTTTGGAAAAGATTAATGGTATAGGAATGCTTAAATGGGATGAGGAATGAATAGGTAGGAGAAGGGAGATAATACAGAAGGGGGTAACTAGCACTGGGCTGGAAAACGTCATACAGAAACCCACCACTGTAGAAGTTTCTTAAAGTGCATACATATACAATATAAAAGAAGATCAAAGAGTTACCGTATAACAAGGGACATTGCCTCTACTAGTCACCATAGGCTAGCAAAAAGTTAATAATAACCTAATGGACTCCCTATTTTGAAGCTGTTGATCAGGGTTCCTATAGACCATCAAATAATATTGGCCACCCTTCTGCTCTTGGTGACCCACCAGAACTTGAGAAGACACTATTGCTGAAGATACTACATACATGAACTATAGAATAAAGAAGAAGAACTCAAGCTACATCTCTACTAGCTAACTTTCACAGTGCTGGGAGCTGTTATCCATGCTAATGAAAGAGAAAAGTAATCATCAACTTTGCCCAGCTGTGAAACCTGTGAGTCAAAGCAACAACTGGCCTTGCAAGATATGTCCACTGGTGCAAATAATAGCATGAATGTTATGTGAGTAACCAACAACATTTTGATTTGACTGTTTCATAAAATGGAGCTCATTCCTGACACTCATATCAGGCCTAGGAATTTGAATAAACAGGTCACAGAGCATATGTAAGGGCCTAGTACTATCATTGTGCTAACTAGACATAGTTTTAAACTGATTTAATATCTTATTATACATACAGATTTAATGCATCTCTCAACTCTCCTGGGAGAAGCTTCTCTCATGCAGCAGATAGTGATTGAAATAGAGACCCCCAAACTGACCAACATTCAGAGAATAAGGCTGCAGAGTGTTTATCCCTGAATAGGATACCACTATCAAACTTCTGCCTACCAAGGATCAATTATCACTGTGGAAGAGAAATATTGTAAGAGCCAGACTTAGTGAATAATCACTATGAAACATTGTTTCCCAGACAGCTGGGCAGTTACTCATATGAACTCACAGCAATAGTAATGGCATGTAAAGTCACAGGTAAACTCAAACCAGACAAATCCCAGAATACTTAAGGAATTTCTGGCAAACTATAGATTCTGTGAAGAGGAGAATCAATGTTCTTTAAGTGTATGTCTCTGGATAGGTGAACCCATCTCCAGTGGATGTACCCATACAAAAGGGCATTTGGGGAACACAAATTTGATTCAATAGGCCTTAATATTATAGAATACATGAAATGCAGATAGGGGATGTCCTTTATGATCAAATATATTGCATAAAATTGACAAAAATTGAATTAAAAACTTGTTAAAGTTTAGATCTTTATATTATACAGTATAATAAGCTCAAAATTTACAAAAGACCTACATATTAAGCAGAATGTACTTAATTATAAAGGTTTGGGGGAAAAGGAATAACCATGAATTTACATTCTAATTGTATATTGCTGGAATGTTTCAAAACATTCATCTATGTTGTCCAAAGAAAGATCAAATAACAATGACGTTTTTATTTATGTGTGTGTGTGTGTGTGTGTGTGTGTGTATGTATGTATGTATGTATGTATGTATTTATGTTATATATGCCTCTTTTTACGGGTGTGTGTATGTATGTGTAGATGTACTCATGCAAGTGTATATGTTTGTGAACGTATGTATTGAGGACCTATCACGATTTTTTGGTATCTTCAATTGCTTTCTATATTAAATTTTGAGAAAGGCATTCTCACTGAACCATCATTTCAGCTAGACCAACTGGCTACCGAGCCTGTCTCTGTTTCCCTGGCACTGAGGAAAATGAGCATGTGATTAGTGTACCTAAATGCGTTTTGCCACATAATTCCAGCTGGATCCTATCAAAGGGAAAATAAGTCATGGATCTTCAGGGATGAAATAATCAATGCCAAGAAATGTCTTAACCAATATTATGATCCTTGCTTGTTGAAGTTAATAGAATGAATCTAGTTAGAGAATTATTCTAAGGTCTGCAAAGGACACAGAGACATTTATGACACAGTTCTATAGCTCAGAGTTTAAAATCAGAAGTAGATGGACTTGTAAGTAACTGTAATGTAGTCAGGTTGTTACAGTAGTTGGAAGAGAAGAGATTGACTTTACTTTTGAGTGAGGCTGTAACATTTGAATAGTGATGGAAAAAGAAAACAACTTTTTATTCACAAGTTTCAACTACAGGATGTGGTGATCTCCTTTACTCATTGTCTGGCCTCTTTCTAATTGGGTATCCAGTGCATTATCAAACCCAGGAAACTGCCATCAGTGAAATGCAATTAAGTAGACTGCATACTTCATTGCATAATCTTTTAAAATGCAGAGATAGTGCAGTTTAGGGTCAGAAATTGCAGGTTAATAAGAGTATCTGGTGGAGAGTAGTTTTTCGGGAATTTAGACTTACTGAATGAATCTGCAAAATGTACCTTCAGTAAACAAGACAAGCTTGCATTTTTAGGTATAAGCTGTTGAAGACCAGGATGATTAGATGTCTTGCTCATAGATTTTTTTTCTTTGGTAAGCAAAGTTTGGATATTTTAAAAAATTTTTAAATTTATTATTTATATATGTATGAATGCACTGTCTGCATTTAGTTTGGTGCCTCTGTGTCATTTTTACATCAGATATCTAAGGACTAGTTTCCAGAGTCAGATGTATTTCTTCCCACTTTGATGCAGTAAAACTCAGGGTTGCTGTTTTGGCACTTCCAGGAAGAGCTCAGTGGACACAAAGTGTTTCCTCTGAGTCTATAATCTTGGGAAATGCCTACCACCAGAAGGGGATATTTAATACATTTTATTAAATAAATGAATTGATTTCTTTGTTACTTTTTCTGTTGCTGAGACAAACACCTTGACAACATCAATTTAAGGGAAAACGTGTTTGCATTGGATAACAATTAGAAGGTGCAGTCTATCTCCTAACGGAGTCCCTACAAGAACTTGAAACAGCTAGTTACATTGTGTCTACCATCAGGAAGAACAGAGTAATGAATGCTTCTGCTCAGCTAGCTTTCTCTTTTTTATATGATCAAGGACCCAAACCTAGGAAAGAGTGTCACCAACTACTAGTGTCTTCAGAACTCATTTAACCCAATCAATTGAGGCCAGCCTGGTCTATATATCCCTCTCTAGTAGGCTGACCAAATCTTCAAGTATGCTTGAAGGCTCCTCTCCTTGTGATTCCAGATCCTGTCTACGTGAAAACTAATCATCACAGCCATGAATGCTTTCTTTATTACCTATATACTGGAGAAGCAGTGGATCAATGAAGGGTACAAAAGGATAAATTATACTCACAATTAGCAAACTGCAGCAGAAATTCATTATTAAAAGCCAATTTGCAGCTGTATAAAATGACAGCTGCAAGGAGGAAGTTGGGCATTAAAACACATTTTATTTGAGTTATGAAGAATTAAAAATGTACACAGGTAATTACTCTTACTTCAGCTATGCTCTGCAATAAATCTGTAAATAAAAGATCCAAGGATCTAATGTGCAGAACAGCATATTCTCATATTCTGCGTTTTGAATACATGTATCCAACATCCCTTTGGTGGAATCATTATGGTTTTAACTTAATTCTAAGCTTAAAAGAGAATCATTACAGAAATGCTGCTGTTCTTATTGAACAGTCTGTTAGATAGCTTGTTGCTAAATTAAGTTGCACACAGCACTTGTTAACTTAATTAGCAACTTAATGCCTGAACCATCCCCTGACAAAATGTATGTTGCTTTGGATGAAAGTTTTAGTGAAACTATAGACACATAATCCAGTGAATATTTATTTTCCCTTTAAGAGGGAATACCTGATTGCCTGAGATCTTCTATTTTTTCTACTGAAGAGCCAGGAGCCAGTGCCTTTTAGAGCTATGAAACCTACATTTTTCCAAGGCTAGATTCGAGAGATCTCCCAATGTGCTAATGGATATACTTCAGATGCTATAAATATCACAGAAAGCAAACTAATTAATTAGAGGAAGAACTGAATGAGCTCCATTTATAACCAAATGTCTCAAGTGATAAACAAATCATTTAAGAGCTTATTGAAAGCAGGAATCAAGAAAGAAATCACCCACACTCTAGCCCAGTGTGTTTGCGAATATCCCAGATTAAAATCTGTTTCAAGACCAATGCAAAATTTTACATGGGAGTGGGTCTGCTTAGCTGAACTCATCAATATATCCTGTTATGGTTAGGTTAGCTCTCTTGTTGAGAATTTACTGATGAACCACTGCATTTAATATATCCATTGATTCTAATTATGAGAAGATAGAGGATCAGCGCTGATAGGCAAGTATGAAAAAACCCGAGTTTCCGAGATCAGATGAGATTGGGCGCATTCAGGGTGCTATGGTGGATGCTAACACCAAATGCCCCAGAAGAAAGGCAAGCTGAACGACAGTATGATTATATTTTTGGTTTATCTGAAAGCAACTAGGCTGTTATAATGTGAATCCCTCAATGGGCTCTAGAATCCACCCACCAATTATTTTCAGACTCTGTAATTACTGTATATGGGTGGAGAGTATGTATCCATGTTTTAGAATAATATGAAATTAACGGAGGAAAATGTGAATTTCTAAGCATAAAAAAAGACTGAGAGAAAGATGCAGGACAGTTATGACAGAATACATGATCTGGGATGGTTTGGGGTGGGGTGGGGGGAAGGGATAGGGGAATATGCCTGAACAGAAATGAAAAATGATATATGAAATACATAAAACATCAATAAAAAATAAAAAAATAAAAATATAAAATTAAAGGGAACAAAAAAAGAGAGAAAAATCTATTCAAAGAACTGACCAAAACAGTAAACTTGTGCATCGAAAAGAAGACTGAGAAAAAGATGCAAGACAGGACTTAACATGTATGACAGAATCCATGAGCTCTGGAGGGGGGTGGGGGGCGTTAGGGGTGGGCATGGATGGGGGAATGAGTCTAAATTTTATTAAGAAGTGTATGAAATGCGCTCAATAAAAATTAAATAAGAGAAAAAACCGGAGGTTTAATCTCAGTATCAGTTCATCATCTCAAAATGCCTGACATTTTGAGTGAAACATTAAAGTGAGAGAACAAAGTGTGATAGAAGCAATGAAAGCTTACAGGTGTTATGCTGAGAACATGTATTGATATAATTTAAACTATGTAATACCTGTTAGTTTTATGAACATATTAGTTTAATAACATCATTGTATATATGCATATACTATATAACTGATTTGAAAGACTCTTTATTACATTTTATGTAGTGTGTGGCAGGGGACACCAGGTGAGTGTGGAGGTCAGAGTACAACTTGCAGGAGTGATTCTTTTCTTCCACTCCTCTGAAGATCCTCAGATTTTGCTGCAGGCAACCTTACATACTGGGTCCATCTTCCTTGCCCCTACATAATTAATTTTATGTACTTGGCTACACAGCTGTATGTGTGATTTGTTTCATTCTCTACTTCCTTCTTGCGTGCCAGTTAGCAGTTCAATGTCTGGCATCCTGAAGAAAAACAATATTACATAGGAGGAAATAAATTTTCTTGACAGGTCGCTTAGTCAGGTTTTCTTCCTCATTTTCGTTTTCTGAGTTTCTTTGCTCTCCTAGCCTGTTATGCCATTGTTTATTTCCAGGGCCTCAGAAGCCCACATTGATTGTTCTCACACAGGAAAAGCACTGACCTGGGTGCAATACAATTTGTTCCAACACATACCTGGGTAAAGGCTTGAGTCTGGGGAGCATCTATATTTTAAATTGTCTTTTCTAACTTTCCAGGAGTGACTTGTAAACCTTAATTTACTTTGTCTTAGAATTCATATTATTATCTGTTCTCAAACTGATGAAAAATGCTCCTAATAATTTGGGAGAGGCATTTAGTGATATTTAATTATGAAATTAATATATTTATTTTATTATGGATTGCAACAGAAAAAAAAAAGATGTGCTGTTTCTTAAGGTGACACAGAAATCTCTTATATTGTCCATTTCCTCGCCTCTGTGTCCCTCTTTACCTAAAATTCTGACATTTTATAGGTAATCTTTGTCCTGAAGTATGCTGATCCAATTAACATGTGTATTCCTTGATGGTAGAGGCCATGTCCTTTTCATCCGAAAACTTAGGAACCTGGCACTCCCTAGCAATATAGAACTATGTGATAGTTATGTTAAATGAATTGGAAGTTTTTGCTCTGCTTTGAATGCTCAAAATGACATCTGATAACATATCTTTTTAAGTCTATTTTCTTTAACTGAATCAGGATGAAGAATGTGGTTCAGGGGACAGCAACAGCTGATGTGGTCTATTATTTAAGTCGTAATGAATATGGAGCCAAATGGAAATGGAGAAAGTAGGATGTTACCCAGATGTGCTCCAGTGCCAGCAGGGGCAAGAGAGAGGGTGCTCAGAAAGCCTCCAGGCTGGCTTCTGGCTCCCAGTGAGAGTGGCAGGGGTATCAAAAGCAGTTAACTCCTTCTTGGAATTTGCATAACACTGGCAGAACCTGCTTCAGACATAACAACCCCAGGCAGCCAGTGTCCCCTCCCAAGAGTTCCAACCTTCCTCTGCTTCTTTAAGACCCTCTCCAAGGCATGGTGGCCCCACTTTCTTCAGGTGCTACCTCCTACTTGTTGGGGAGTTTTCTTTATATTTCCACTTATTATAGTGATAAAATATTATACATACCTAATTCTGCATATTAAATCCTGTCTTTTCAAAGAACTATGATTTCTGCTCTGACAAGACTGTGCCATATACCCGTTTATTCTAGTACAACATCACTGGGTCCTGTCAGGGTGTGAGCTCCAGAAGCCCATCGGAATGCAGAGACACCTAAGACTGGAGGTCCAAGAACCTGCTCTACTAGGCATGGCCTTTGGTTATGCTAAAGCAGGCCACCCCTGATTACTCAGGAATCTTCCACCTCGCCCCTCACCCTTCGGAAGCCAGATTCCAGACTCCGACCCACCCCCACTCCCCCTGAATCTCATCCCCACCTTCTCCCTTAAATTCCCAAGCCAGACGCCATTCTGGGCTTGGCTCCTTCTCTCCCCTGAGCCTAGCCCCGGCTACTCTGAATTAAACTTTGCTCCGAAGAACTCAGACCTCGTGGCTTTTCATTCCAGGGGGAGCGCGTCATAACCTTACAGGTCCTTGCTTCAAACCAGTACTAGAGAGATACACTCAACTGCTTGCTACCCTGTTTCACTGACCTCACAACAAAAAGACATAAGCGAATGTTCTAAGGGACTTTGGTAAAAGCCTCATGCGAACATGTAATGACTCTCAGTCCTTCAATGGAAAAGGTCGCACTTCCTTTACTATCAAGGCCATGTGGCAGAAAAAACAAAACAGTGCTGACAGCATTTTCACATACTTTGTGTTCAACTATCTTTTGCACAACCTCATTAAAATCATAGTACTTAGAAAGAAAATTGAAAAAAATCATTTAGTTAATTTGCTTGCTCAAGGCAGGACTAAGTCCTGATACTTGCTTTATTTAGATATCTATCAAAGTTAGACATGAGGCATTCATAAAGTGAGCAGATGAGAGCTCTACAATCAGGATTACAGAGCGCGTTCACTTAGTAAGAAACTTCTCACATAGATGGATGATTTTTAACCAAAGATAGACATATGATGGTTGACACCATGTTGATTAGTTGACACCATGTTGATATTCATACCTTGATTTAGTACATATGCTATCTTTGCATATGTAGAAGAGAGAAAAAGATATGGAAGAAAAATAGTATAAATGTTATTGATTGATTGAATGATTGGATATAGACATGGGTTTATGTCATAGTGCACCTGTGGATGTTAGAGGACAACCAACAAGAGCTGGTTTATTCCTTCCATTGTGTGGGTGCTGGGAAGTCATGCTTGGTGGCAAGTGACTTTCACAACTAAGCTATTTTTATAGTCCATAATATTTTCTCAATCAATCAATATAAGGTCACTACAACTAAGATGTATTAAAGTCTCGTCCTGAGCCTAAATATATTTATTTGGTTTTAAGACCAAAGTAATCCTTTTATTTTAATGCTTTTATTGATGTTTTGTGTATTTCAGACATCATTTTTCAGTTCACTTTAGTCATATTCCCCTTTCCCTTCCCCCCACCCCAGATCATGCATTCTGCCATAACTGTCCTGCATCTTTCTCTCAGTCTTTTTTTTTATGTTTAGGCATTCGCATTTTACTCCATTAATTTTATATTACTCTAAAATATGGATACATACTCTCCACCCATATACAGTAATTACAGAGTCTGAAAGTAAGTGGTGGGTAGATTCTACAGCCCATTGAGAGATTTGCATTATAACAGCATAGTTGCTTTCAGATAACAGAAACATAACAATGATGTTAGAGCTTACCTTTCAAGCGGGGATTTGGTCTTAGCATCCACAAATGAGGGAGACCATTTGACACTTCTTTTTCTGGGACCCTGTTACTTCACTTAGCATATTGGCTTCAGGCTCTATCCATTTACCTGCAAAGTTCATGATGTCATCTTTCTTTACTGCCGAGTAGTAGTACTCCATTGTATAGATGTACCATATTTTTGTCATCCACTCATCTGTTGAGGGGCACTGGGTTGATTTCAGCTCTTCACTATTGCGAAGAGAGCTGCAATAAACATGGATGTGCATTTATCTTTGCAGTAGGATGAGTCTTGTGAGTATATACCCAGGAGTGGTATGACTGGGTCAGGTGGTAGGCTCATTTTGAGTCTTTTATGTGTTCTCCAGACTGCTTTCCATAATGGTTGTACAAGTTTACATTCCCACCAGCAGTAGATGAGTGTTCCACTTTCCACAACCTCTCCAGCATTTGGTGTCTTTTGTTTTCTTGATCTTAGCCAGTCTTATCAGAGTGAGATGATATCTGAGAGTGGTTTTAATTTGCATTTCCTCAATTATTAATGATGTTGAACACTTTTTAAGATGTTTCTCAGCCATCTTTAATTCCTCACTGGTGAAGTCTCTGTACAGCTCTTTATTCCATCTTTTGAGTAGGTCATTTGTTTTCTTATTTCTTTGTTTTTTGAGTAGTTTATATATTCTTGACTTTAATGGTCTGTCAGATGTATCACAGGTGAAGATTTCCTCCCACTCTGTGGATTTTCTCTTCACTTCCTTGATTGTTTCTTTCACTGTACAGAAGATTTTGAGTTTTATGAGGTCCCATTTGTCAACTGTTGACCTTATTTCCTGTGCAGCTGCTGTCCGATTTAAAAAGTCTATTCCTATGCCTATGTCTTGTAGGTTGTTGCCACCTTTTTCTTCTATCACCTTCACGGTTTCCGGTTTCACGTTGAGATTTTTCATCCACTTGGAATTTATTTTTGTACAGGGTGAGAGGTAGGGGTTTAATTTTGTTCTTCTACAAATGGTGATCCAATTTTGCCAGCACCATTTGCTGAAGATGCTATCTTTCCTCCATTGATGTTTTTATGCCCCTTTGTCAAATATGAGGTGGCTGAAATTGTATGAGCTCCTTTGGATCTTCAATTTTGTTCTGTTGGTCAATGTGTCTATTTTTGTGCCATTGCTGGGCTATCTTTCTGACTAAGGCTCTGTAATATAGCTTGAAGTTTGGTAGAGCAATCCTCCCCCCCCCCTCGCCCCACCCATATTGTAATGTTCACTCAGGGTTGCTTTAGTAATTCAAGGTCTTTTCTTTTTTCCATATGAATTTAAGGATTTTTTTTCCAAGTCTGTGAAGAAGCTCATAGGGATTTTGATTGGGATTCCATTGACTCTGCATATCAATTTGGCTAAAATGGACATTTTAACTATATTAATTTTCCCAATCCATGAGCACGGAGGTCTTTCCATCTTTTGACGTCATTTTCAATCCCTTCTTCAGGGGTTTAAAATTTTTGTTATAGAGGTCTTTGGTGTCATTGGTTAGGTTTTTCCCAGATATTTTTATTATTTTTGACGCTATTGTGAGTGGGAAGATCTTCTTATATTCCTTTTCCACTTGTTTATTGTTGGTGTAAAGAAAGGCTACTGATTTCTCTTTTTTTAAATATATTTTAAATTTTTTATTTATTTTTCTCTATGTGTATGAATGTACTGTCTGCATGCAGGTCTGTGCACCCGTGTTGTGCAAGGCTGTGGAGGTCAGAAGAGGGTGTTGGATTCCCCTGGAACTGGAGTTCTTCTGGAATTGGAGTTTCAGATGGTTCTCAGCCGCCATGTGGGTGCTGGGGATCGAACCCCGATACTCTGCAAGAGCAGTCAGTAATCTTAACCACTAGGCCATCTCTGTAGCCCCGGCTACTGATTTTTCTAGGTTAAATTTGTAGCCCATCACTTTATTAAACTCCAAATTTTTTCTAGAGTTTTCTGGTGGAGCTTTTTGCATCCCTTAGGTAAACTATCATATCATCCTGAAAACATGATAGCTTAACTTCTTCTTTTCTGATTAGTACTCTTTTAAGTTCCTTCTTTTGACTTATTGCCCAAGCAAGTGTTTCAAGCACTATTTTGAAGAGGAGTGGTGATAAGAGACAGCCTTGCTGGGTTCCTGCCTTTAAGAGGAATGGTTCCAATTTTTCTCCATTTAGGATGATGTTGGCAGTGGGTTGCTATATATGGCTTTGATCATGTTGAGCAATGTTCCCTTCTTCTACCATGAAACCATCTGGACTTGGACTTTTTTTTAGTTCGGAGGTTTTTAATTACATCTTCAATTTCCTCAAATATTATGTGTCTGTTTAAACTGTCAATCTCTTATGGTTAAGCTTTGTTGGCTTCCAGGATTTCAGATATTCATCCATTTCTCTTAGGTTTTCAAATTTAGTGGAGTAAAGGTTTTTCAAATATTCCCATATGATTGTCTGGATTTTTTCTTTGTCTGTTGTGATGTTTCTTCTTTCATCACAAATACTATTCTCTCTCTCTCTCTCTCTCTCTCTCTCTCTCTCTCTCTCTCTCTCCCTGTCTCAACTGGGCTAGAGGTCTGTCTATTTTGTTTATCTTTTCAAAGAACCAGCTTTTGGATTCATTGATTTTATGTATTGTTTTCCTTGTTTCTATTTCATTGATTTCTGCTTTGATTTTTATTTCTTCCCATCTGTTGGATTTAGGGTTCATTTGTTGTTGTTTCTCAAGTGTTTTTAGCTGTAGTGTTAGATCATTTATTTGTTCCCTTTCTGTTTTTTTGATGTGGGGACTTAGGGCTATAAATTTCCCTCTTAAGACTGCTTTTAAAGTATCCTACAGGTTTTGTTTTGTTGTATTGTCTTTTTCATTCAGTTCCATGAATACTTTTATTTCTCTCTTTATTTCTTCCCTGACCCATTCATTATTTAGGATTGTGTTGTTTAGTCACCATGTGTTCTTGTAGCTAGTTGGGCTTATTCTGGTGTTCATATTGAGCTTTATTGCACTATGGTCTGATAGAATACATGGAATAATTTCTATCCTTTTGTATTTGTTGAGGTTTCTTTTGTGGCCTAGTATGTGGTCGATTTTGGAGAATGTTCCGTGGTGCGCTGAGTAGAGAGTATATTCTCTGGCATTCACTTGGAATATTTTTTTTTCCCATCCATTCATTCTAAGGTGTTGTCTGTCCTTGAGCATTAGATGGATTTCTTGTTTAATACTGGGGATATTTTTGTCCATGTTTTTAGCTTTCATAGTTTGCACTGAGAAGTCAGCTGTGATTCTCATGGGTTTCCCCTTATATGTAACATGTTTTTATCTTGTGGCTTTCCGTATTTTGACTTTGTTTTGAGCATCTAGTGTTTTAACAATTATATGGCATGGGGAATTTCTTTTCTGGTCTTGTCTATTTGGTGTTCTATGTGCTTCTTGTATTTGTATGGGTTTGTCATTTTTCAGTTTTGGGAAATTTTCTTCTATTATCATGTTGAAGATCTGGTCAATAGTGCTGTCTTGGGATTTTTCTCTTCCTCTATCCCTATGATGCAGAGGTTTGGTCTTTTCATAGTGTCTCACATTTCCTGGTTATTCCACTCTTGTTTTTTTTTTTTTTAATTTTTCATAATCTTTACTTGAGCATTCTAGTTGCTTCATGTTATCCTGTGGGTCTGATATTCTTTGCTTCTTTCATTCTGCTTTGGAGGCTTTTTCCCATCATTTCCTGTTGCCTGGATGAATGTTCAATTTCATTTTTCATTTCATCCTGAGATTTCTTTAGTATTTCCACTTCTTTCTGGAGCCTGTCATTTTGGTTCATTGGTCATTTACTTTTTTCATTTTGGCCTGTGGTTTTTCCAGTATTTCCATTTCCTTCTGGAGTTTGTCATTTTCTCCCTTTATTTCTTTCCAACATTTTTCATTATCTCCCTCTAGGTCCTTCTTAAGTTTTTCAATCTCTCTCCTTAGTTCTTTCCAATATTTGTCATTATCTCCCTCTTGGTCTTTCTTGAGTTTTTCATTCTTTCCCCTTAGTTCTCTAATTTCATTGAATATGTCTACAATTGTTCTTCTAAGGTCCATGTCTTGGTTTCCTTCCAGGGAGATCTCATTGTAGGAATCTTCTGTATGGTTGGTTGAGTTTGGTGTGGATTTATTATGAGCTTTTCAGATGTTGATTTTTCTTTGTGACTTTGACATGTGGATTTGTTTGTTTATTTGTTTCTTTGGATTCTGGTGCCTCAATATTGGCCGCACAGACTATAATCACTAATACTGCACGTGCTAGATCCTCTGCACCACAGCTTCACCAGTTGCGGGGGTATTGCTACCTTGTTGGCCAACACATGTCATGCACTAAGTGCATGCTAGTGTTGTGGTGTGTGCACATGTAACTCTGCCCATGTCTCAAGCTGGAAATCCAAAGTAATCTTTTAAATTAAAAGATCTTAATCTCTTATTTTATTTATTTATTTACTTATTTATTATCTATTCCTCTTGAGATGGAGTTTCCTTGTAGCTCTAGCTGGCCTAGAACTTAATTTTTAGACCAAGCTGGCCTCTAACTCAAAGATCTGTCTACTTCTGCGTCCTGAGTGCTGGGTCCAGGTAGAGCCCAGCAAACCTTCCTGGACAGCTGCATACAGTCCTATTTCTGTTAGATCCTATTCCTGCTAAGTTTAGTCCTTAGTCTCCATTCCCATTTTATCTATCTGCTGTGATGGAGCCATGTTCAATGCACTGGGGATGTGTATGTGAAATGGCGTGGACCTTAAATATCTGATTTATAAGTGACATCAAGCATGGTTATTGACCTTCAAGGAATTCGTAACCATAATAAGACTTCCTTTCCTTGGACTCTTCTGAGATATCAACCTGTGAGGTCACAGCATAAACTTTGTCACTGTATTTTTGTTTTGTTTTGTTTTGTTTTTGACAGGGTCTCCCTGTAACCCAAGAAGCCTGAAACTCACTGGGTAGACCAGTTTGCT
Organism: Rhizomys pruinosus; assembly: GCA_009823505.1. Taxonomy (NCBI): domain Eukaryota; kingdom Metazoa; phylum Chordata; class Mammalia; order Rodentia; family Spalacidae; genus Rhizomys; species Rhizomys pruinosus. Next base: position 988,606 of record VZQC01000373.1, read on the forward strand.
CTTGGTCTCATAGAAATTTTCCCTGCTTCTGCCTCCCAGTTTCTGGGATTAAAGGCATGCACCACCATGCCTGGCCTTCTCTCAATCTTTACTTCTATATTCACTTTGGGTAATATATACATATGTATCGTCTAATTCAGGAAGTTCAAGTGTTGATTTGTAGGTTGAGTTATATATTAGAAAGCTTAGAATTATTCTGCTTGATGTAGGGCATTTCCAAAGGACACAGAAGTCATACATGTTTCTACCAAAAATTATATATATACATATATATACATATGTATATGTATATATACATATGTATATATATGTATGTATATATATATATATATATATATATATATATATATATCTGGCCAGGTTACATTCTACCATAAGAGATATTGATCCTGCTGATACTATTGTCACATTTGAGATTTCCATGGAGTACGATCTTTGATTTAACAAAGGATTCTCCCAATTCACCAGTGTTTCAGAAGCTTCATATTCTCTTTTGTTCTAGAAATTAAAAATCATTGGTATTTAAGTCAACTGACTTTATTCACATGCTCTAAGATAATTTTAGAAATCTATTCACTACTCACATTTTTAGTTTAGTTTCATCATAAGTTTTAATAGTTGCAAAAGATGTAGTTTTAGCATACTTAAAATATTGATATTTTAAAATAGAATTGTGATATCACTTTTAAACATATATCCCATGCAATTTAAATTCATAAGGATATGGTAGTATCATCCATATAAAAAATATTGAACAAGCTCTTCTTTAAAAGTCAAAAATTCTATCTTGGCCCCTTTCCTTCCACTTCATAGTTTCCCTTCCTTTTCTGTATAGAATTTATGCTTAGGCATCCTAATGTTTGAATATCTTTTAATGACTATCCAGTGGAATACTGAAGAAGCATCCCTAGTCCTTTATCTGTGCTTTTCCATCTAACATTTTTGTACCTTCCCTTTTGACATTCATTAGTGACTTTGGTATTGATAAATCTGATGTTTCTTATGCTTCTTCCACTTTCTCTACTAAAGAACTACCAACAACCAAGGCAGAGCTGAGTGTCCCCAGTCATGTCAGCTTAAATCAATAATAATTAAATCATTTTTAATATAAAGACTACATAACAACTTTATATAATTTTTAAACAAAACAGTAGAGACATTAATTTTTTCAAATGGAATACTTATATTTTAAATTATTTTTTTCATGTCTCATTTTCATAACTGATATATATCAATGTATTAAGTGATATAACCCTATAGTTTTTCAAGATTTATGTATTTCAATAGGTTATGAGAGTTTTGAGCACATGCATGTATGTGAATCACATGCATGCCTGCCTGGTGCAAGCAGAAGCAAGAATTCACTGGATTCCCTGGATCTGGATTTACCAGAGGTTGTGAGACAAGGGTATTGGGAACAAATCCAGATCTTCTGGAAGAGCAATAAGCACTCTGAACGGGTACATTTCCTCAGCCCCTATATTCTCGTGTTATACAGAAAAAGCATTGGTACAAAAAAAGAAGAAAAAATCAAAGAAGTGAAGTGAAAACCCACAGAGCGGCAGAAAATCTTCACCAGTGACATACCTGACAGAGGTTTAATATCCAGAGTATATAAATTTATCAAAAAACAAAGGACCAAATGACCCAATTAAATGATGGGCTATAGATCTGAAGAGAGTTCTCAAAGGAAGAAATAAAGATGGCTAAGAAATGTCTTAAAAAGTATTCATCATCATTAGTAAATAAGGAATTCCAAATGGAAAGAACTTTCCTATTTTATCTTACCCCTGAAAGATTGGCTAAGGTCAAGAAAACAAATGACACCAAATGCAGGAGAGGTTGTAAGGAAAGGGGAATGCTCACTCACTGCTGATGGGATTGCAAACTCCTGCAATCCCTGTGGAAAGCAGTGTGGAGAACTCTTAAAAAGACTAAAAATGAACCTAACATTTGACCCAGTCATACCACTCCTGGATGTATATACAGAGATAATTAATCCTATTGCAGAGATACTTGCACATCCATGTTTATTGCTGATTTCTTCAAAATAGTGAAGAGCTGGAAGCAACCTAAGTGTCCCTCAACTGATGAGTGGATAATGAAAATGTGGTACATTTACACGATGGAGTTCTACACAGCAGTAAAGAAAGACGGTGACATGAAATACATTTTTTATAGTTCTGACAATTTCATACATGTACAGAATAGATTTTGAACATAGGTCCCCATTTCTTTCATTACTTTCCCTTTTCCCTCTCCTACTGCTGACTCCAGTTTTTCATAACTAGCATCTTTCATAACCCCATAACATTTTGTCTATACTATGTTCACTTTGTGTGTGTATGTGTGTGTTTGTGTGTGTAAGTGTGCAGGGTTTATACAGGTAGCCACAGATACCTGTTTGTGATTGAAATAGCTGTGTAATATCCAGATGACAGCCCTCCTTAGCAGGTCTTTACATGCTCCAGCTCATAGAGTCTTTCTCCCCCTCCTCTTCCATGATGCTTTCAGGGCAGTATAGGATGATACAGCTGGACTAACTTCACTGCTCTTGCTTTATCAATTTCCTTTCTGCGGAGGGCAGTAAGAATTTATGGATACATTTTAGGGGGAACAGTTAAAGGAAGAACATAAAACGTCACATAAAAGCCAAGAACAAAGAACATATAATATCAAAAAGAGGAAGAAAGCCATATTCAATGGTACACCTTCTCCAGACCTTACCATCATTTAGCCAGCGTTTAGATTGTGTTGTTTTGATCTATGGTGCCCTGAGTGTATGCTCTGCAAGAGCATGTTCTGCTTAATTATGTGCTCACACCTCTGCTTCATATCACTAGGACTCTGCAGAGAGGTTGTTGCAGGAAACTGTTCTGCATTGATGCTTACCAGAGATGCCAAAGGCAAGACAGATGTGCGAAATAGTCTCATTTCAATGTGTTTTCATCACTACACTACAGAATAAAGACAAGATTTCTTAATGTGGATTCCCACTACCCATAGTATATGATATCTAACTTGCATTTAAAAAGTAAATTTGATCTAAATCAACATTTTCAATCTCTTAATTAAACCCGTAGAATTCTTCTACGCTAGGTAGGCAATTCTGCTCAGATACTCTTAAATTGAGTGCAAGTCTATCTCAGTATCAGGAACCTTTTTCTCCAACCTTTTGATATGTTTTTTTTAAGGATGAGTTTAATATCTACCACATGGTGAATCTTGGCTCATCACTCAAGTAAAAGGCCTGTCTCCCTCTAAAATTTAATTGATTTTAATGCCTCTATTATTTCTTGTAAAACTTAACACATGCTACTCACTATTATCACTCACGTTTTTATTTTACCTAGCTGTAAACTGGAAAGCAAGCTTGATGGGAGGGCATGAACCATGAACCATGTTTCTGTGAATACCTATACTTAAATTATTTTTCAATGAAATTTTAATATCTAAACCTTGTCAAAAATTACCAGCTTATTTTCCAATATATGATATTGCTTTTAATTGCTGAGAAATGTGTATGTCCACATGTTTACTGTGGGACTATTCTCATTCCTGCCTTCTTATTTGAAGTCACCAAAGAAAACAGTGTTTGGGCATCATGCAAAAAAAATTTAATGAGCACCTCTGAGGAGAGGCCCCCCAATTTGGAATGATTAAAATGCTTCCCATAGGTAATACACAACATTTTCCTTTTCTACTTAGAATCGATTCTAGCATTTCCCATCTTCAAGACAGAATATCCCTTTCAAGCTATTTCATGCTAATTTTATATTGATTCTTTCCTTTAATTTTCTAGAATGAGGAAATTTTCTCCAAACAGAAATAAAACCCCCAACTAACATCTTTATTTACTATTCCATTCTTTCTGTTAGATTTTTCAGTTTTCTCATTTTGCATTTATAAGTTACTTTCAAACAATGTGTGCAGATAAACTATAGAAGTCTACCCAATCAGGAGATAAAAGCACATTTTTTACTAAGCAGGGAATGTTTGCTATGAAAACTATTTGGCTTTTATTAAAGAGTAAATGCCATATTAAAGAAAGCTCTGTGTAGCCTGACTCTGTGGCATATGCCTTTAATTCTAGTCTTCAGGAGGCAGAGGACTAGGGATCTCTAGGAGATCAAGGACAGACTAATCTACATACTAAATTTCAGGACAGCTAGACTACAGGGAGACAATGTAACAAAATAGACCTTGAAACAAAATAGAACAAAAGTCAATACTTGAGCATGAGTGTGCCTAATTTCAGTGACATGTTGTTTAATAAAGTTGCCACAAACACACACTGGAGGACAGACAGCATCTTCAACAAATGGTTCTGTGAAAATTGGGTCTTCAGGGCTGAAGAGATGGATCAGATCTAAAGGCACTGGCTGCTCTTACAGAAGACCACTTTTGATTCCCAGCATCTATCTGGCAGCTAATATCTGTCTGTAAATCCAGTTCCAGGGAAATTCAATGTCCTCTTCTCCGCAGGTGGGTTCCAGGACCTTCCCAGCCCAGTTGCTTCCTGCACAGTGTCCCAGGGCCATCAGAGCCCTGTTGCTTCCAGCCCAGGGTTCCAAGGCCATCTGAGCCCCGTCCCTTCAGGTGCAGGGTCTCTGGAGGTGCTCCAACTTCCAAAGAGGAAATCAGGTAAGGCCCTAAGGTCACCTTGGTGATGACAGGATTGGGAGAGCAACAACCAGTGCCACCCACCCCCCTTCTGGCCATCCTGGTGGGAACAGAGAGGTGACTTGGAACACAAAGTAACAGAAGAGACAGCCAACCTTCCAACCTAGAGGAACAGGCCTTCAACCAAAAGAAGAAGCACTTGTCCTAGGTCTAAAGGTGAGGAACTAATCTGATGAAGGATGTTTCAAGGAAGCATAGCATTTAGGCAGTGGCATAGCTGGCTGCTTTTAGACAGAGTTACATTGAGAATTTGGATTAAAAGAGAGAAGGGTTTGAAGAATGTTACATCTGGTCAGGAAAGGAGATGTTGAAAGATATGGACAAGGAAGATAGGATAAAAGAAGTTAGAGCTATAACCAGACACTGGGAAAAGGAAGACGTTTTGAAGGCATAGCCAGACCCCCTTCACCATAGTAACCAAAACATAAAATGGAAAAACTCATTTGGAAGACATTCCTATGAGAAGAGAAAGCCACCCAGAGAAGCGATTTCTAGGATTCAGCTTCCCAGGTACTCTTCTTTTTTTATTTTATTTCTTTTTTTATTTATTTCTGTATGTGTATGAATGTACTGTCTGCATGCAGGTTTGTGCACCCATGTCGTGCAATGGCCCGGAGGTCAGAAGAGGGCATCGGATTCCCCTGGAACTGGAGTTCTCCTGGAATTGGAGTTTTGGACGGTGCTCGGCCGCCATGTGGGTGCTGGGGATTGAACCTGGATCCTCTGCAAGAGTGGTCGGCACTCTTTTTTTTTAAATATTTTATTTATTTATTTATTTATGTGTATGAATGTACTGTCTGCATGTAGGTTTGTGCACCCGTGTCGTGCAATGCCGCGGAGGTCGGCACTCTTAACCGCTAGGCCATCTCACTGTATCCTTGGGTTAAGCAAACTCTTTCTTATGTATGACACCAAGAGTATCTATAGAAGAGTACCTGGGGTTGGCTTAACCCAAGGACACAGAGTTTTTCTGTTATTTGTGTCTGCATGTTTTATTTTATCTGGATTTATATCTAATCCATGACTCATTTTTATGTAATATTTGAATGGACTGATGTGGTTGAATTCTGCCTAGGACAATAAACCTTTGCAGAGGAAAAAACTTTGAAGAGATTGAGAGAAAGCTTGAGAGAAAGAGGACATGTATGTCAGAGTGCATGAACTGGGGTGGGGGGGAGAAGGGAAAGGAGAATGTGACTAAATTGAACTGAAAAATGATGTCTGAAATGGGCAAAACATCAATAAAAGTATTATAAAATTTAAAACCTAAAAGAAATGGATAAATACCTGAAATCATGGGAATCACAAAAGCTTAAACAAGAAGAGATCAACAGCTTAAACAGACTCATAACATATAAGGAAATGAAACTGTAAACTCATAACATATAAGGAAATGAAACAAAACCTCCCAACTAAAAAAAACCCAGGCCCAGATAAATTTACAGCAGAATCCTATCAGACATTTAAAGAGGACCTACAACCAATATTACTTAAGTTATTCAAGAGGGTAGAAACGGATGGAAATCTGTGGCATTTCTATCTTGGGAGAAATCAATGTTTAACCAATTGGACCCAAAGCCCACTCAGTGGTAGGAAACTCATACATGGTATTGTTAACATAGCCAGATGAATACATCTGGAGAGGTCATAGATCTTAGACAATTCCACAAAGTAGACATATCTCTAGGCTAAGGTAAAATTTTACTAACTACAAAAGAAGTATCCTTATATTTCCAGACAAATATCCTAGACACCACTCAAAAAAGAAGCTTCTATTACACCAGATGAGAATAGCACAGAGTTCAACAACTGGACACACACAGCCATGGTCTGTGAATTACTCAGGCCTAAGCAACACATCTACAATGCAACCTCTACACATAAGCTCCAAGCATCATAGAACAAGGATCCAAGAAAACACTCACTACCTTTTAACTCTCCTTATAGGAGTTCTTCCATGCAACAGGAGATCAGGAACTCAAAAGGGTCTGAATGGCCAAAACATGAAGAATAGGAGTTTATGGAGTGTGTTTCCATGGACAGGTTGCCTATATTCAGCTTCACCCACATAGGGCTCAGGGAAGATTGTGAAAGAGGAGTTGAAAAGATTTTAAGAGCCAGGGAGGTGATGCAAAACAAAACAAATTATCCCTACAAGCTCCTGGGACCCTGTTCATATGAGTCTACAGCATTTGACACAGCATGCACAAGACCTATGCAAGCTTAGCTGGACAAAAACCCAGCACAGAACTGCAGAAATGGGTAGCAGAGCCCAACCTTGGCTGAGGAAATATTGGCAGTAAATGAGGTTGGGTGAAGAAGACCTAGCCTTCTTTAGAAAAGAGACTCTAGATAGGCTGACTAAAGCTCAGAGGATGAGCTGGGACTTACGAGTGACTGGGCAGAGTAATTTGGTGCAATCAACTCTAGCACAAATGACAGAAGGTATAAACTCCAAAGTGGAGAGGGTATGGTATGGTTTCAATGGAAAAGCAGGTATAATGGTGATTAAGGCTGACTGAAAAATGATGTTTGAAGCACATGAAAAAATCAGTAAAAAGAAAATTTAAAATATGATCAAATATATTATGTGGAATTTCACAAATTCAGTAGCAAATAAAATACAAAATGGCTCAAAAGTACCTTAAAATGTTGAATATGCTTAGAATTGGGGAAAGGAAAATTAAAACTACCTTAAGATTTCATCTCACCTCACTCAGAATGGCTAAGATCAAAAGAACAAGTGATACTGAATACTGATGAAGAATTGGGGAAAAGACATCCTTTATTCACTGCTAATGGGATTGTAAACTTGTGCAACTACTATGGAAGTGAGCTAGGAGAAGATAAAATAGATTAATGATTTGATACAGCTGTACCACTATATGCACTCAAAGGACTAAACATAGGACTAGGATGATACTTGCTCAGCCATGTTTGTTGTTTCTCATTTGAAAATAACCAGGAAATGGAAACAATTAAAACGTCCTTCGAATGATGAATGGATAATGGATATGTTTTAACATTTACACAATGAGTTCTACTCAGCAATAAAAAAGTGAAATCATGAAATTTACAGGTAACTGAACAGAATTACAAACTGTTATACTAAGTAACGTAACTCAGACTTGGAATACAAGCAATGCATTTTTCTTATATTTGTAGATCTCAGCTCCAAATTCTCATATGTGATTATATATCCTGATAGAACCACGCAAGCCAGGAAACATGAAGGTAAAGGGGGAAGAAGGATCTTGGAAGAGAGCAATAGGGAGAGAGGCGTTATCCAGCAGGAAATGGGGAGGATAGGAGATACTTTAACAGGAGAGGGAAGACAGAGGGGTGCTACGCAAGTGGATACTTTAGAAAGAGAAAAATAATGCTTAGGTGACATGAAAGACCAAAGGGAAATATATTAGTTCATACGCCTATTAAAAAGTACACATTATGTATGTTTTTTCTGTGTGTGTGTGTGTGTGTGTGTGTGTGTGTGTGTGTGTGATAGCTGAAGGTTATATAATAAAAACTATAATGCCAGGTAAGGGAAACTTCCCTTTTTTTGGGGGGGGGGTCAGGATGGTAAAAAATCTTCCACAATAATACAGGCTATTACCACAGTCTATTACCACAGTCTTGATTGCCACCCATGACTGCAAGGAAAAAGAATTGATTTCTGAGGACTCTACATCATCCAGAGTTAGGACTTGGAGTAATCAAGCTGTAACTGACCTGAATTTCTCCTCTCTTGACTAGCTCTTATAGTATCATAAGATACTATGCAAGCTGCCAAGGAAGAAATCCAGCCCAGCTGTAAAGTGTACAAACCACAAGAATAATCAGCCTAGCAAACTATCTCTATTGGTGCAGTAGTGGCACTTTTATCTTGAGGGTAATCAACAGCTATCTAATCGAGTTTAAGGTCTGCTCAATGGGAGGGAAGTCATGTTTGGCACTGCAAACACAGCCAAACACACATGGCTGGAGATGTCATAAATCTTAGAGAAAATCATACCTCTATCTTATCCCTAGACAAATGGAATTTCTTACTGTATGCTCAATATGGATCCTTATGTTTACAAACAAGTATACCACTCATGACTCTTCAAAGAAGCTTCTTTTTGCAATAGATGGAGAATATTACAGCGTTACATAACTGGTCAAACACAGAGAATAAGTGTTTGTGAGTTGGCCAGCCCTAAGTGATACATGTACAATGCGATCTCTTAACTATGGAACTTAGCAGGCCAGGGGTTAGAGAGAATATTAATGTATCTCTCAGCTCTTTCCAGAGACACTTTCTTATTCAACAGAGAGTGATTAACACAGAAAGCCACAACTTGGCCAAAATTTGGAGAATAAGAGACTTCAGAATGCAGTCTATACTAAACTATACTAAACCTCTGACAAGCAGGGTTCACGACCATTTGAGAAGAGGAGGCAGAAAGACTTTTAACAGTCAGGGATGCTGAATGACTATAATGAAAGTTTTTCAAAGGGATGGAAACCTTATCATATGACCTTATAGCAATGGTGATAACATGGACAAGACTTATGCAAATTCAAAACAGACAAAAACCCAGCAGGAATACGCAAGAAACGCCAACATGATTTGAGGAAATATTGGGTTCACTGCTGGATAAGGCTGAGCTTCTCTTTTTGAGGAGTGATTCTCAATTATCCAAGCAGACATCAGTAAATTATTTCTCTCCTAGAGACACCTGAGAACACAAATCTCACTAGATGGGCCTTAACATAAATGTCAATACAAAAATACAGTGGAGAGGGTTATGGTTTTGGTACAAATAGGGGAGTAGGGGAGGGAGCTAAATATGTTTAAACATATAAAATGTACAAAATAATAAAATATGTATTGTAAAAACTATACTTGCAAAATTAACTAATTTCTAATATGAAAAACTGTGTATAATTTTTATGTGTTTTAAATATAGTCAATTTTCCATATAATTTGTGGCCCTCTAGCTCTATCTTTTGATAGTTTCTCCACAGGATATTTTACTACCAATATCATCCCTAATAGAAATCTTTGTAGTTGGTTTATTTCTGGCTTACCAACTCTTGTGACTATACTTCTACCTGAGATGATTCATCTATGCCTTTGTCTTCAGCAACCATGTGCTTATGACTCCTGCAAGAGTATTCTCCCAGGACTGCCAGCACCCAGCTATGCGTCCAAGCTATAGTCAGTCGAGTTTAAAGAAAAGCAACAGATGGAGCAGCATTATGAAAGATGAGTCAGCTTGATTTCATTTGTCATTCCTTAAAACCAAAGCTGAATCTTGGAGAAACTTGCTACATTCTAGGCCAGCACTTTAAAAATGTTTGAGACATGAATATTCATCTGAACAAAACGTTTCCACCTCCTCCATTACATCATCATCCTTTGTAAATATCTTAATTTATCCTCTCAATATTTCCAATGCCATTTTTGAGCCAGAAACACCTTAGAAGGTCTATAAATGTTTTATATGCAAATCATTTCATCTTTTACCATGCCTCAACTGCCCTGGTGAGTCACTGCTTCTCTGAACACATTTCCATGTTCTACTTCTGTCTGTCTTACCTCCAGTTGTATCTCAGGTCCTTCTAGATGTTGTTGCACATTGATAATGGTGTTAGCATATGAACTGTGAAATCTCTTTTCAGAATGCTAAATATGTGACATTCCTTAGTTCAGATGGGATTTTTGTGTGACATCACCAAATAATGTGTTTAGTGTTTATGTCAGTAGTAGTGATATTCAGTTGATAAGGTATTTTAGGACAACAGATGTATTTCATTAAGACCTAAATATTATTGAGACTTTTACTTATCTGCTTCAATTAGATTTTAACTCAATACTAAGTTTTGTTACTTGGTTGTATTACTTGGATTCTTTTTTCTGTGAATGAAAAATATTTGAAATGATGGCAAAATCTCAAACAGTCATTTCTTTAAAATATGCTATTTTAATGACCATTGTTAACCAATTTTAATTTTTTATCATACAATTTCCTCAGTATCTGAGAGTGTACCAACTCTAAGATACCCACAAGACTCATCCTACCACAAAGATACATGCACATCCATGTTTATTGCAGCTCTCTTCACAACAGTGAAGAGGTAGAACCAACCCAAATGTCCCTCAACTGACTAGTGGATGACAAAAATGAGAGAGAAAACAGGTTACTTCAAAACAATGACAAAATCACTGTTTAATAGCTATTAACAAGGACTAAGCTCTGTCTATTGCACAGAAATTGGCATTCACAATAATCAATATCATGTTTGTACTGTAAAGTCTTTCCTACATGCCAAGTGTAGGAAGTCAGGGTCCTATCAAAATCTAAAGGATACTGAAACATCTACACAGTGGAGTACTACTCAATGGTAAAGAAAGATGACATCATGAACTTTGCAGGTAAATGGATGGAACTCGAAGCCATTATGGTAAGTGAAGTAACACAGCCCCAGAAAAACAAGTGGCAAATGGTCTCCCTCATTTGTGGATGCTAACACCAAATTCCCAGATGAAAGGCAAGCTGAACAACATTATTGTTATATTTCTGTTTATCTGAAAGCAACTATGTTGTTATAATGCAAATCTCTTAACAGGCTCTAGAATCGATCCCCCACTTACTTTCAGACTCTGTAATTACTGTATATGGGTGGAGAGTATGTATTCATATTTTAGAGTAATATAAAATTAAAGGAGAAAAATGTGAATTCCTAAACATAAAAAAGGACTGAGAGAAAGATGCAGGACAGTTATGGCAGAATGCATAATCTGGGGTGGGGTGGGGGGAAGGGAAAGGGGAATATGTCTAAACTGAACTGAGAAATGATGTCTGAAATACGCAAAACATAAATAAAAGCATTATAAAAATTTCCTCTGTATCTGAGATTATTTAGTGTAAAACGGTGTGACATCCACTCTAATGCTTATAATAATCTTTCTTTGTAAAAAGTCTAGTCCATTTTCCTGAAACAGAAAATATTTGTTTAGCCCAAATAGCCCATTTTTATGACACTGCCCATTTATATATTCTCATGTAGTTTATTTGTTCTTCCATCAATGATGTAAAAGTTCCTTATTTTCTTTTGTACTTCATTTTGAAGATTTTCACACAAGTTTTCATAGAAATCACTTTTGCTATGAGAACATCTGCAGGAATTGCAAATATTTTTCCAGGATTTGACATATTGGTTTCTATATAGGATCAGCTGTTCACTCACAGATTCAGTCACACTTTGAGCATTAGGATACAAACATCAGTTTTTGTCTCTGCATTGGATGACTTCATTCAGATTGATATGAATATACTCTATCAGTCTCATATGTCTACATTTTTGTTTTGTTTTGTATTTTTGAATACAAAGCTTTATTCAGTAGTATTTGCTGGTCCAAATTATTTTTAACAATATAATATATATTATTCTATATAATATTATATAATATATTATATATAATATAATAATATAATATATAATATAACTAAATAACTTTAAAAAGTAAAAATTTCCCCACCTGCTTTACATTTTCTTTTAAAAATATTTTTATTGAGTTTTATTCATTTCATGTACTAAGATCTTAATAAGATTTAGAATCCCTCCCCAATCCATGACCCCATAATCCCTTCCTTCACTGTTTTCTTGTATTCTGTCATGATAGTTAATTTTTGTCTGGTCAAACATTTGTATCTAGATATCACTTGCTATAAGTTCGTCCATTAGAATTTTAGTCAGTCTACCTAGTGTCACTAACTTAAAGAAGATCTCTTCTCTTTTGCTCCCCAGGAATCAGTTTCCGAAAGTTCCTCAGCTAAGCTTGGGGTCCGGATGTCCATTTCCACAGTTCTATGCTGGATTTTTGATTGATTAAGTTGGCATGGGTTCCTAGACAGGAGTCCTATATTAAACCTCATCTATCCATGTCTCAGAAATCATTGATGAAGAGGGTGAAACGAGTACAAGAACCAGGTTTGATGCATGACAATAAGGAACAGAGGCTTTCAGGGCTCTAGGAACTTCCCATATTGCTTGCAGCAATGGTGACATCTTGTATAAGACCTATGCTGACTCAATCAATCAAAAATCCAGCATAGAGTGGTGGAAATGGACCACAGGGCTCCAACTTGTCCAGCCTCTGTGTGAATCATATTCTGTTCTATTTGGAAGCTTCTTTGTTGAGAGTTGAGTGACATATTAGCATTCTTTCTACCCCTTGTTCAGTTATGTTCCATGAGACTTATTGTAGAGGTTCCACTATACATGTGTCACGTAGGGTTGGGTATCTCTCAGACATACATTCTCTGTATGTGACCAAGTGTGGAACTGTGTAACCTCCATTTCTTCCATAGAGGAGCTTTTTTGATGAGAAATATATGATGTACTTGTCTACAAATATAAGGATCCATATTTGGAATACAATAAGAAATTTCATCTGAATAGAGATATGACAAAGATAGTTTTTTTTTTCCCTAGGATCTATGACCTCTCCATTCATATGTGTGTAGTTACACTAAGTCCAATTAGGTAGCTGTTGATTACTCTCTACTAACAATGGCATTACTGCACAAGTGGAGAGAATTTGTTGTGCCAGTCATCGTGGTCATTAGGTTTTATAGCTAAAGTGGACCACTGATTGATTTTTCTTCCTTAGCAGCTTTTATAATATCCTCTCAAACTGTGAGAGCTAGTCTTCTAGGAGAAGGCTTCCAGTTCAGTACTAGATCCATTTCTCCAAGTCCTGTGTCTAAAATATGTTCTATTTTTAGCACTAGGGTCTTACCTTCAAGTTCTGAGGGGGGGGTAATCAGTTAGTTCTCCTTAAATTTTCTTCTCTTGTCCTTTTGGTGTAGCAAGAGTTTCAAGCACTATGTTGAAAAGGGGTGGAGATCATGGATAGTCTTGTCTTACCCCTGATTTCAATGGAAATGTTTCCAGATTTTCTGCATTTAGAATGATGTGGGCTACAGGTTTGTTGAATATAGCTTTAATTATACTGAGGCATGTTCTCTCCTGTCCACTTTCCTCTAGGACATTTTAACATAAATGTGTGTTAGATTTTTGTCAAAGCCATTTCTGCATTTATTGACATGACCACGTGATTATTTTCTGTAAGTCCATTTATATGATCTATTACACTTATAGACTTACGTATATTGAACTATCACTGCATCTCTGGAATAAAGCTGACTTCCTCGTGGTGGATGATCTTTTTCACATGTAGATATGTGAGTAATTTATTGAGAACTTTTTGCATTCATGTTCATTAAGTACATGGACCTATAGTTTTCTTTATTGTTATGTTTTTACCTGGTTTTGGGATTAGACTGATACTGACTTCATAGACTTTTGTTCTCTTTCCATCTTTTTGAATAATTTAGGAAGTATTGATTGAAGATTTTCTTTGAATGTCTGGTAGAATTCTGCTGTGAATCCATCTGGACCTTTTTTTTCTGATTTCTTTTTTTTTTATTTTTTATTGATGCTTTGTGTATTTCATACATCATTTTCCAATTCAGTTCAGGCATATATCCCCTTCCCTTCCCCCCACCCCACCCCTACCCATCCCAGATCGTGCATTCTGCCGTAAGTTTTCTGCATCTTTCTCTGCTTTTTTGTTTTGTTTTGTTTTCATTTTTTTTTTAACGATAAGTGATAATTTGTGAGTACAAGCATCTGGACCTTTTTTATGTGGGAGATTTTCTATTGCTGTTTCAATTTCCTTATGTGTAGTAAGTCTATTAAAGCTATTGATCTGTTCTTGGTTTAACTTTGATGGTTGCCATGATTTTAGAAAAGTCATCTATTTCTTTTATATTTTAAAATTTAATATAGTATAGTCTTTTAAAGTATTATCTTATAATTTTTGTGTCTGTTGTGATGTTTCATCTTTCATCTCTGATTTTTTATTTGGATTTGCTCTTTCTTTCTTTGGAGTGACTGGGTTAAAGTTCTATTTTGTCTAACATTTCAAAATAAACTAGATCTTAGATTACTTGATTCTTTATATTGTTTTCTTTGTTTTTATTTCATTAATTTCTGCTATGATATTTGCTATTTCTTCTCATTTGCTAGATCTGGTTTGTGCTTACGTTTCCAGAGTCTTGAGTTGCACTGTTATGTCATTTATATGTGCTTTTTCTGATTTTTAATGTAGGCACTTAGAGCTATAAACTTCCCTGTTAGGACTGTTGTTAATGTTTCCCAGAGGTTTGGTTGTGTTGTATTATTATTTTCCTTTAGCTTCAGGAATATTTTATTTCATCTTAATTTCTTCTTTGATCCATTCATCATTCAGGGATGTGTTTAACCTCCACGAGTTCATGTAATTACTAGAGTTTCTTTTGGCATTCATTATAAACTCTATTGAATTGTGGTCTAATAGGATGCATAAGATTTTTCAAGTTTTTTGTATCTATTGAGGTTTGTTTTGTGTCCCAGTATGTGGTCAATTTTAGAGAAACTGCCATTGGTTGCTGAGTATAAGGTGTATTCTTTGGTGCTTGGAGAGAATATTCTGTAGATGTCTTTTAGGTCCATTTGATGTAACATGTCATTTAATTCAGAAGTCTCTCTGTTTATTCTTTGTCCAGTTGATTTTTCTGTGGGAGATAGTGGGTTTTTTAATTCATTGGCTATTACTGACTTGGGGTTAATATGTGTTTTGTAGCAATATAAATACTTTTTATGAATTGTGTATACCAGAGTTTTGGGCATATATATTGATGCTTGTAATATCTTCTTGATCAGTTGTTCCTTTGATTAGAATGAAGTGACCTTCTTTATCTCTTCTGATTAGTTTTAATTTGAAGCTTATTTTGTCTGATAGAATTGCAACACCTGCTTGCTTCTAAGTGATTTTTTTGCTTGGAATAATAATTTTCATTTTGTCTCACATTTCCTGCATATTCCAGTCCTGGTTTTATTTTCATAGCTTTTGTTGAGGAGTCCAGTTCTTCAATTTTGTCAGCAGTCTTAATATTGGGTTTTCCATTTCATTCATTCTGCTTGTGAGGGTTTCTCCAATCATTTCTATTCATTTACTGAGTTTTTCTATCCATATTCATTTTGGCTTAAGTTTTCTTCAATATTTCTGTCTTTTATGTAAATTTACTTTTCAAGTCCTAAATTGTTTTTGTCATTTCATTCAGCTGCATATTTGTATTTTATGGAGCATTAGTCACAAGTTTATGTTTGCCTTCTTTGAGCTGTTAGTGTGTGTTCTTTCAGTTCTTTGATCAGGTTTATTATTTTTCTTTTAAATTGTGTATCATGCAGTTCCTTGTGTTGATTCTACTTGTAGTGCATTTCTGTAGAAATAGTGGGTTTTGTTGGGGACATATTCTCTTAGTTTTTCATATTTGTGTTTTTGCATTGCAATTTGGGCATATGGGTGCCTTTTGGTTGTTGTGTGTCTGATAAGAAATTCTATTACACCTTTGATTAGTTGAAGTTTGAGTTTGTTTATATGGTTGATGTAGCTTGTCTCCCCCCCCCCCAGGACTAAAGTTAATTTATGTGTGCTTCAGGTTATCAAAGGGTAGTAGGCTGGTTTGGGTAATAGGCAGGTCTGTGGCAGGCAGATCAGCAGACAAAGAGCAAGGCAGAGGTGGGGACAGCCTGTGGGCAGGGTAACAAACTGAGTTGGAGGATCGAGGTAGTCTGGGTTAGGAATCTAGTCCAAAGATCTGAGGAGGAAGGACAGGAGCAGACCTGGCCTCAAGGGTATGGGAGGGCTGTGTTGAGGGGAGAGAATGGAGCTGCTCAGGCTAGTAGGGAATCAAGGTGGGTAGCTATCTATGCATTTTAAAAATTATTTTTATACATAATTTTATATTTGTTATTTATTTTTGTGTGTTCTGTATGTATATGGGTATGTTCCAGAACATGCATTTAGAGGTCAGAGAACAACTTGTGAGATCTGATTCCCTCTTTCCACCTTGTTGGTTCTGAAGATTAAGCTCAACTTGTCAGGTTTGACTGCATACTCATTTACCTGATGAGCCATCTCATCGGCCCCATACATATACATTTTAACAATAAAGTCTGTAGTCCTGTGACTCTATTCTAAAAATAAGAAGTGAATAACCTAATCAGAATTACAGAGTATGGAAGAAAATCTACTAACAAATTAGGGTATAATGATGGAGTTAAAAAATGATCCTACATGGCTGCTGTTTGATTTAGAGTCTTTTCCTACTCCTATGTCTTGTAGATTGCTACCAGCTTTTTCTTCTATCACCTTCAGAGTTTCAGGTTTCATGTTGAGGCCTTTGATCCACTTGGAGTTGTTTTTTGTACAGGGTGAGAGGTAGGGGTTTAATTTTGTTCTTCTACATATGGTGATCCAGTTTTTCTAGCACCATTTGCTGAAGATGCTTTCTTTCCCCACTGACAAATAGGACCTCATCAAACTCAAAAGCTTCTCTACAGCTAAAGAAACAATCAAGTAAGTGAAGAGAAAACCCACACAGTGGGAGGAAACCTTCACCACTGATATGTCTGACAGAGCATTAACATCCAGAATATATAAGCTACTCAGAAAAACAAGGAAGTAAGAAAACAAATGACTCACTCAAAAGATGGAGTATACAGCTGAACAGAGACTTCACCAGGGAGGAAGTAAAGTTGGCTGAGAAACATCTGAACAAGTGTTCAACAATGTTAATAATTCAGGAAATGCAAATTAACTTACCACTTATTTTCAGACATGGCAATTAATGTACATGGGCAGAAGGTATATATTCATATTTCAGAGTAATATAAAATTAAAGGGAAAATGTGAACCCCTAAACATATATTGGAGTTATCATAAAGTTTATTCCTGGAGGACATAATTCTGGTACATATATGACATTGATATAGGCATATTTTGGAGCAATACAATTAGGAGGGAACGACAATATAAGGACTGGGTCAAAGAATGGACTGATATAGTTAATTTCTGCCCCAAACAATAAATCTTTGCAGAGAAAAGCTTTAAAGAGACTGAGAGAAAGATGCAGAACGTGTATGGCAGAATGCATGAACTGGGGTGGGGTGAGTGGAAGGGAAAGGGGAATATGTCTAAATTGAACTGAAAAATGATACATGAAGTACACAAAACATCAAGAAATGTATTATATTAAATACAAAAAATGTGAAATGGGGAGAACATTCAACATCATGGGTCTGAGAGCACATCATACAAAGTGTGGATAGCTTGGTGTCAAATAAATACATTTGAAAAAAAAAAAAAAGAAGAGAGCAGAAAAAAAAGAAAATGATCATTTCACAGTTATCACTATAAAAAGTGATTAATAATAATCAATAGATGCCACATACAAGTTAAACCTTTAGTGATAGTTATATGGTCTCAAAGCATTGTCCCATAAGTCAATAGAAAATGTAGTAAGTATAAAAATAGAATAAATCAAAATATGAAAGTTAATAGAACCTGTAAGTACCAATAGATATCATGTGTGTGCTTATATCATACAATGAAAATAATATATATTAATTCCATACTTTTTAATTATTCCATATATCCCCTGTATATAACCATCAAGAAACCAAATCCTTAATGGAGAGATAGCCTAGATTATGTGCTGAACAACTGCTTTGGGAAAGGGCCGAGAATATTTTATTTTTGGGAGATCATGCATGGTTTTATCAATTTTTGTTTTAAAATCAGTTAAAATTTTAAGCCACTATTAGTTGGGTCTCCCCTAGAGAAACAAGCCATGGCTTGATGCTGCTTGCCTGTAGGGTGTACTTATCATTTCCTGTTCTAGAAAGTAACTGTTCTGTAATTTTTCAAAATTAATTGCTTGAAATAAACAAAAGTTGAAGAACTACTTCAGGTTATAGGAAACTAGCAAGCTATTGCTACAAAGTGAAATTTAGAATTGTGCACTAGATTCTTACTGTAAAATTTTCTACAAATGACAGATGTGGGAATAGCTTTGTACATCTACATAATCTGAATTAAATATTTTTGGTTAACCCTTAAAACTATGTGTTCTTGTGTCTTGTGCCTTAGTTACCTGACCTCATTCCTTGACAACTTCACTTTGGTAATCCACCCCAAAAGATAATGAATGAATGAATGAATGAATGGTTATGCTTGAGAATTAACATATTGAAGTGCTGAAAAGCTGTGTTCCATCTTCAGTTACAAGAGTGGAGATTGGGAAAGGCTGCCACCTTGGGTGAATAAGGTATTTTAGAGCTTGGGAGGAAAAGCCAGATAGTCTACCATTCTAAGAGACACCTAGGGGAATGGGTGTCATCCATGTCTGGGTCTACTCTTAAAAGACTTAAAAGTCTTATGCTTTTTTGTTGTTCTTCAGGCAATTATAATGTTGGCACAGTAACACCATGGACACTGTTGAGGCAGGTAATGAAAGTGGAATATGGATTGTAAGTTACATGAATTTTAGATTAATGTTAAATTTTATGTGGTTTAAAAATGTCCTACGCAAGCCAGGTGTGGTGGCACACGCCTTTAATCCTAGCACTTGGGAGACAGAGGCAGGCGGATCTTTGTGAGTTCAAGGCCAGCCTGGTCTACAGAGTGAATTCCAGGTCAGCTGGGGCTACAGGGAGACCCTGTCTCGAGAATACAGAAAAAAAAAAAAGTCCTACGAATTTGAAAGATAATACTCTTGATCTTAGGCAATACACAGTAAAGTTCAATGGGTTGAAGAGTATAGAACTATACAAAATATTCTCAAGTACTATGCATATTTATATGTACATGCATAACTATAGAATAAAAACAGATGTGTGAAAATATTTAAAAGTCCACTGTTATCGGCAAGTAGGACTACACCTCTGTGAACATTAAGGTATCATTTTGGGATTACCCCCACTACAGGGAAAATGTAAAATTTTGCAAATGCAATTAAGGTCCCTAGTGATTATAACACAAATAAAGGGAGGGTTATTTAGTCTTACCTAATTACAACTCCTTTAAAAGGATCTGCCTCTCATAGAGGCCGACTTCCGCTGGCATTTGGGCATGTTTGTAAAGCTGAGGGAATAACAAATGAGATACTTTTATCTAAAAAGTTCTCAGACATTATCAAGTGATGACAGATTTGCTTAAGCAAAACTGAGAATTTAGCCGGGCGTGGTGGTGCACGCCTTTAATCCTAGCACTCAGGAGGCAGAGGCAGGCGGACCATTGTGAGTTCAAGGCCAGCCTGGTCTACAGAGGTAGTTCTAGGACAGCTGGAGCTACAGGGAGACCCTGTCTCAAAAAGACCAAAAAATGAAAAAAAAAAAAAAAA
>VZQC01000373.1:1008575-1020063 GCA_009823505.1 Rhizomys pruinosus
AAAAAAAAAAAAAAAAAAAAAAAAAAAAAAAAAAAAAAAAAGATTTAAAATCCATTGACCAGAGCATTTGGCAGCAATCTTGAAATAGCCAGTTCATAACAGTAAGACTAAATTCACTCTAGATATGGATTTATCAAATTACAGGCCATAGAAACAAATGACCAATGGTATCCCTTATTTGTGGATGCTAGCACCAAGTACCTAGTTGTAAGGCAAACTGAGCAATGTTAATGTTACTCTTTATCTGAAAGCTACTGTGCTCTTATAATGTTAATCCCTCTAGAATTAACCTACCACTTATATTCAGACTTTGAAATCTTGGTATTTGGGTGGAGGGTATGTACGCATATTTTAGAGTAATATAAAATTAAAAGGGAAAATGTGAGTCCTAAATATGATTTGGAAATAATATACAGTTTATTTTCAGATGAGATAATTTTAGTATAGGTATGACAAATATATGCAAAGGTCGAAGCAATACAAATTGGAGGGAACAACAAAAGAACTGGGACAAAGAACTGACCGAAACAGTAAAGTTCTCCCCAAAACCATAATCCTCTGCTTTGAAAAACTTTAAAAAGACTCAGAAAAAGATACAAGACATGTATGGCAGAATGCATGAACTTGGGTGGGGTGGGGGAAATGGAAAGGGAAATGAGTCTATGATTGGACTGAGAAATGATGTATGAAATTCACAAAACTTCGATAAGAATTTTTTTGGATATGATCGTTTACCTAAGGGATGCCAAAAACTCAACCAGAAAACTAGAAATGATTAAGAGTTTCAGTTGGATAGAACTAGAAAATATTATGTTAAGTGAAGTAACACAGTCCAAGAAAAACAGATGACGAATGGTATCCCTCATCTGCGGATTCTAGAGCCAATAACCCAGTTGTAAATATTTCTTTTGGGGAGTGATACATATTGGAAAGAACAATAACAACACCAACAAAAGAAAAGACTGCATCAAAGAACTAACTGAAATGGTGAATCTGGTGGGGTGGGAGGATTAGGAGGGGGACAGGGGTCTACATTGATTATATTTGATTAATGTATATTTAATTGATGTGAGTTTAACAGGTGTCCACATTTGCCCACACTTTGTGTATATATTATATAGTATTATAGGACTTAGTAAAAGTAGAAATGTCTATATTAAACAACATTGGTTAAAAGGTTTTAGTAAAAATGGTAATACATTTAAGATAATTGGAAATATAAATTGTCCATATTTGTTTTATTTATAATTTGTATAACAACAACTTTTGGGTTAATGTATACAACTGTTCTTTATAATTTTTGTGTTGTACAGCATCATCTTGTAACATTTTCTTCTGCTTGTAGGATAATTTAACTAAAGGAATTAAGTTTGCTTCCCAAGTTAACAACATACAGTCAATGATAAACAGCTTGGGTAAATTTAATGAAAAATTTACAGCTTGATTTTAGCCTATAGGTATGTGTAATACAACTGCCTTTTTGAGATTCATGGGTCAAAAAATAGAAACCTAAAATAAAAAAGGGGGGTATACAGTTATATATTAAACCTTGTGTCAAATTTTTCAATTTAAATCTTAAAACTAATGATGGGAAAAGATTTGCATGTTCCCACAGGTCAAAACGCCACCAACTTAATGGCTGAGAAAGAAAAGATACATACAGCTTAGCATTGTGCAGGATATACCAAGAAATACCAGCAGAAAAGTTGGCCCATCTAAATGTTAAAGGGAAGAAGAGCCCCAGTCTGCTACAGGCATCAAACATCTCTATGAATCCTACTTGTAACAACTGTTTATAATGTGTCCTAATGAACTTTGCCTTTCAGGTGCTGCAAAGTTTTAATATGACAGAATTTCTACTACAGGCTATAGTCATAGAAACAGCCTGGTACTTGCACAAAACAGACCCATAGATCAATGGAACAAAAGTGAAGATCCGAACTTGAGCACATACAATTTCAGCCACCTCATATTTGACAAGGGGGCCAAAAAGACACAATGGAGGAAAGACAGCATCTTCAGCAAGTGGTGTTGGCAAAACTGGATCACCACTTGTAGAAGAATGAAATTAAACCCCTACCTCTTACCCTGTACAAAAGTCAACTCCAGATGGATCAAAGACCTCAATGTGAAACCCAAAACTCTGAAGGTGATAGAAGAAAAAGTTGTCAGCAACTTACAAGACATAAGTGTAGGAAAGGACTTTCTAAATCAGACAGCAGCTACACAGGAAATAAGGTCGATAATTGACAAGTGGGACCTTATTAAACTCAAAAGTTTCTGTACAGCAAAAGAAACAATCAGGGAAGTGAAGATAAAACCCACAGAGTGGGAGGAAACCTTCACTGCTGATACATCTGACAGAGCATTAACTTCCAGAATATATAAACTACTCAAAAAACAAACAAGTAAAACAAATGACTCACTCAAAAGATAAAGAGCTGAACAGAGACTTCACAAGTGAGGAAATAGAGATGGCAGAGAAACATCTTAAAAAGTGTCCAACATTGCTAATAATTAAGGAAATGCAAATCAAAACCACTTTAAGATATCATTTCACTCCTTTTCATAGAACAAAAAAAAACATGATGGTAAAGAAGTCATTCCCTAACTGTAAATTAGAGCTGATTGTTATAGAGGTAATCTCTTATAAAATTGGTATAAACTGCTTTCTTTAATTGACTGATAGACATAGGAACTCTGAAAGAATAATTCTCTATTCAGAACCAAATATAATACTAAAGTCTTTATAAGCTGTGTAATTAAGCAAAATATATTAATACAGGAGAGCTCTGATATCAGCAATGGATTATTCTGCTAAGGAGATGTTGGTTACAGGGTCCAAGCACCCCCCCAAAAAGGTAAAGGCTTTTTGCCTGTAGACTGGGATACTTGCAAGAAGAGAGGTGATAAGGCCCTGCTGTTGAAGACCTGGTGTAAGCATGGGAAAGATGTATTGAGACCACACTTGCAAGT
This sequence comes from Rhizomys pruinosus, assembly GCA_009823505.1. NCBI lineage: Eukaryota > Metazoa > Chordata > Mammalia > Rodentia > Spalacidae > Rhizomys > Rhizomys pruinosus. Next base: position 1,011,552 of record VZQC01000373.1, read on the forward strand.
GTACAGTTGCTCTCTGGAATGCCAGAGAGTGTTTCCAAAGGCCACTAAATCAATAAAGCAAATATTGGTCTCCTTGAGTCAAGCAAAACTCCTCCATCAGCATCAGCTACACCTCACCTGTCTGGAAATACTGTGCAGCAGTGGCAGCAATATGTCTGTATATCCCAAATCCAATTGGCTATTAGCTCTCCCCTTGGAGGAATAATTTACAGCTGATGTCACAAGCTTATGTTCTCTAGTGGTTAGGAGATGATATAAGCAACAGTAAGACCTTGTCATCTTTTACAGAAAAGCTGTAGTCCATGGATTAGCATACCATCCAAACATCTGTGTCTATACCAACGTAACCTACCATAATAATTAATACTGTTTAAATGCCTGTATATCTAATTGTTTGTGCTTCATTAGTAGGATTAAAAGATTATTCCTGGATGAACTGCCAACCCATGAAAGGAAACAGCCTTAACTGATCAGAGTCCAAAACGACATCTCCAGAGCAAGTGGAGTGTTTTGATTCTCACCCACTTGTGCTCCTTTTCTAAGCCTAGGGAACAATCTGTGGGAGAGGGGGCATGGTAGAATGTAAGGGCTGCAATTGGGGTGAATTGTGAAACTACAGCAATATGGACTGGACTCTGATTTGATCAACATGCTTGTACATACAAGACCCTTCAGCTGTACAGTGGGGACCTTGGGCTGTGTAAGTTTGGGCATAGTTACTTGCAAATTGGTTTTACATGAAAGATGCTTGAATTCATTACTTATTAATTATTATTTAAAAATTAATGAAAAAAGAGTGTCAGTAAAGTGTCAGGATACAAAATTAACCTAGAACAATTAGTAGCCTTTCTTTACACTAACAGCAAGCAAGGAGGAATACAAGGAATCCTTCCCAATCACAATAGCATCAAAACCAATAAAATACCTAGGAACAAACCTAACCAAAGACACCAAAGATGTCTACAACAAAAATTATAAGCCCCTGAAGAAGGAGATTGAAGAAGACATCAGAAGATGGAAAGACCTCCCATGATCATGGGTTGGAAAAATTAATATAGTAAAAATGTCCATTCTACCCAAATTAATATACAGATTCAATGCAATTCCAATTAAAATCCCCAAGACTTTCTTCACATGCTTGGAAAAAAATCCTTAAATTCATATGGACAAACAAAGACCCCATATAGCCAGAGCAACGCTGAGTGAAAAGAGCAATACAGGGGGGATCACTATACCAGACTTTAAACTATACTACAGGCTATAGTCATAGAAACAGCCTGGTACTTGCACAAAACAGACCCATAGATCAATGGAACAAAAGTGAAGATCCAAACTTGAGCACATACAATTTCAGCCACCTCATATTTGACAAGGGGGCCAAAAAGACACAATGGAGGAAAGACAGCATCTTCAGCAAGTGGTGTTGGCAAAACTGGATCACCACCTGTAGTAGAATAAAATTAAATTCCTACCTCTCACCCTGTACAAAAATAAACTCCCAATGGATCAAAGACCTCAACATGAAACCCAAAACTCTGAAGGCGATAGAAGAAAAAGTTGGCAGCAACCTACAAGACATAGGCCTAGGAAAAGACTTTCTAAATCTGACAGCAGCCACACAGGAAATAAGGTTGACAATTGACAAGTGGGACCTTATAAAACTCAAAAGTTTCTGTACAGCAAAAGAAACAATCAGGGAAGTGAAGAGAAAACCCACAGAGTGGGAGGAAACTTTCACTGCTGATACATCTGACAGAGCATTAACTTCCAGAATATATAAACTACTCAAAAAACAAACAAGTAAAACAAATGACTCACTCAAAAGATGGAGCAAAGAGCTGAACAGAGACTTCACAAGTGAGGAAATAGAGATGGCAGAGAAACATCTTAAAAAATGTCCAACATCGCTAATAATTAAGGAAGTGCAAATCAAAACTACTTTAAGATATCATTTCACTCCGATAAGGCTGGCTTGGATCAAGAAAACAAATGACACCAAATGCTGGAGAGGTTGTCGGGAAAAGGGAACACTCAACCACTGCTGGTCAGAATGCAAACTTGTACAGCCACTTTGGAAAGCAGTATGGAGAATCCTTAAAAGACTCAAAATGAGCCTACCACCTGATCCAGCCATACCACTTCTGCATGTATATACCCACAAGACTCATCCTACCACAAAGATACATGTACAGCCATGTTAATTGCAGCTCTCTTCACAATAGTGAAGAGCTGAAACCAACCCAAGTGCCCCTCAACTGACGAGTGGATAAAGAAAATGTGGTACATCTACACAATGGAATTCTATGCAGCTGTAAAGAAATATGATATGAAATTTGCAGGTAACTGGATGGAGCTAGAAGATATTAGGTTAAATGAAGTAACAGTCCCAGAAAAACAAAAGATGAATGGTATCCCTCATCTGTGGATGGTAGCACCAAGTACCTAGTTGTAAGGCAAACTGAGCAACATTAATGTTATAGTCATCATGATCTGAACACAACTGTATTCTTATATTATGAATCCCTAGACAGGTTCTAGAACTAACCTACCATTTATTTTCAGACTGGATGTTTGTTATATGATGGTGGGCATGTATACATATTTTAGAGTAACAAAGTTAAAATGGAAAAAGGGGAATCAAGATATGGAAATAACACACAGTTTGTTTTCAGAAGATACAATTTTAGGATAGGTGGGATATATCAAGCTGGTGTAACTTAGCCTTTCTTGGTGCTTACTGACCATAGTTGATACCCATACCAAATTGGCCAAGGGTCTTAAGGGATAACTTTGTTCCTTGCCCTCAGAGGTCAACTAAGTCCCAGGGGACTATGCATGGGGACATCTTTTGAAATGTCCTGAAAATGTGAGTCACTATTCTTCCTGTGCAGGGAGGTCTTGGAGATCCACTAATGGGACTTCAGCCAGTGTCCAGTTTATAAAGATGAAAGTCTGCTCATGCTTCAAAAAGAGAAGCCTGGCCTAGCAAGACCTAACTGTGTCCCTGAGTGGATAGAACTGGTGATTGAAAAGCCAAAAGGAGCCAACCTCCCCCCCCCCAAATCACCCTGAGTGACCCTTGAGGGCCATATCCTCAAGTGACCTTGAGAAAACAAAAACCTGGGCTAACTGTGTGGCCTTAAGCATCCAAAAGGAAAGTCTAACCAGAAATAATCAGTAAGATCTGAGAAATTGTACTTTAGATATAAAGCTTGAAAATCCTCCAAACCTTCAATGCCAGATGGGGACTACTGGGATATCCAGCTTGTGCACTGAGTGGCTACTGGGATTTCAGCCTCTTCAGAGTGCAGACTGCCACTGTTGGACTACCCAGGCTGTGTCATGGAGGCCAGTGCAGGAAGATCAAGACAGGATGCATGCTTTCTGGACCTCATTTGGGTGACCAATGAAGGGGAGTGAGCCCAGTGTGGAGCATGGGGGCAGGATTGATGGTTGTTTAAGCTCACCAAGGAGAAACCTTCAAGAACTTCCTTGGAGAAAACACGACATCTTTTAGCAAAAAAAAAAAAAAAAAAATCCTCCAATTCAAGTGATATGTGTGTGTTTGTATGTATGTATTTATTTATATATATATTGAAACAAAGAAGTTGGAGAAAAAATGGAATTTCCATGTTAAAGTATCACTGTATTTTGATGTTTTTTTCATATCACAAGTTTCATTATTTTATTTTGATGTTATGAGTATTATAAAGTTCAACTTACAATAAATTTTTTAAAAATATTTAAAAAATGAATGTAATTTGTGTCCCCCAGAGATGTGTACTTCAGTTAGTGGGGGTCCATCCACCAGAGCATGGTTCACTTACCAAAGAGGCATATCCTGAAGGAGACTGACTCACTCATCCTGGCATCCATCTGTTGCCATTATTTCCTCAGACAGGGAAGGAGGTTTTTATATTTCCCATGTGTATGCTGGTATTGTGTGTGTGTCAAGCTTGTAAGGAACTTGTGTATGGTTTAACCATTATTGTCAGCTCATATGAGTAACTGACCAGCTGTCTGGAAAACTCCATTTCTTTGTTGTCATCTACAACCTGTGGTTCTTAAAATGTTTCCACACATTCTTCTTTAATGACCCCTGAGGCTTTGGGAGGCAAAATTCTGCTATACTTGTCCTGTTCAAGAATAAGTACACTGCAGCATCTTGCTCATTGCTCGTTGGCCAGTTATGAATTTCTGTGTTAATCACCATCTACTGTATAAGGAATCTTCTCTGCTGATAGTTGAGATATGCATTAATCTGTGGGTCTAAGAATAAATCATTGGGAGTCTGGATAAAATATCTATTTAGTAGAGAACTAGAAGTACACTATTCCCTATGTCCTTTGACCAATCTGGTCCCAAGTTCCTAAGCCTGGTTTCAATGTCAGGTATGGGCTGTACCCTAAGAAGCAGACCATAAATTCAATTGGAAAATATGGTTACTCCCATAAGATTTGTGTCATTGTTGCACTAGTGGGTGTGTTTTCCAGACCACTTTTTGTTGTAGCTTGTAGGATTCACAGGTGGATAAAGTTAATGATTAAGTTTCTCTTCAGGAGGCATATATAGCACCTTCAAGAAAATGAGAGCTAGCCAGAAGAGATGAGGCTTTGGAGTCAGCACCAGCTTGATTTCTCTTTGTTTGTTCCACAACTCATGTGTGTAGTATCTTTAGCAATAATGCCCTACCGTGAAGTTCTTATGGCTGACTAAGTGCAGTGGCAGTGGTCAGTATTTTTTGATAGCCTATGAGACCTCTGATTACAGATTCAAAAGGAGTCCAATCCTGTCACTGCAATTTTCTTTTGTTATTCTATGGTCTAGTAGAGGCAATACCCCTGTTATAAAGTAATTCTTTTTAATCTATTCTTGTAATGTATATGTGTATACATTTCAAAGATTCTATAGTGGTAGGTTTCCATATGTCTTTTTCTAAAGGCCTTAACTATTTGTTATTGCTCTTCATTCTACCTCCTCTTTCCTGAGTTCCCATTCATTCCCCACCCCCTTTAACCCTTCAACTTAAATTCCATTTCCATTCATTTTCCATCATATTTAATAATTGTGGGCACGTGTGTGTGTGTGTGTGTGTGTGTGTGTGTTTGTGGATCCATGTGCACTCATGGAAACAATTGTCCAAGGAGGTCAGAAGGGAGCATTGGATTCCCTGGAACTAGAGTTACAGGTAGGCAAAGGTTGGCCAACACTGGCTCTGGGAACCAAACTCAGTTCTGCAAGAGCAGTTTGTGCTGTGCTTTTTACCACTGAGTTATCTGTGTAGCCCTTAATTTCGGTTTTATAAGAGTTGAATAATATTCCATTATGCATATAACCATAATTTCATCTTCCATTCATCAACTGATGCACATCTAGGCTGTTCTGGCTGTTATGGAAAATGTAGTAATGAACTATAGGTATTTCTGTAGTCGTGTATAGAGTCTTTGGGTATATTCTCAAGAGTGGATCATATAGTAGGTCAGTTTCTTTACCTTTTTCTTTTTTGAAACAGTGAGTTTGGCCAGGCTGTTTTGCCAGAAGACGCCAGAGTTCAGTACTTCTCTGCCTTCCCAAAGCAGGGATACCAGGTTTTCACTGGAGTGCTTGTTCAGATCCTCATGCCGGCACAGTCAGGACTTTATTGATTAAGTCATCTCCCCACACTTCCCCAGTTTTCCTTAAAAGTTGATCATGTAAGGTAAAAACAAATCAAATTTTATCTTGAACTCTGTAAAATTTGGGGTTGAGTTGGGAAAGGATTATTGAGGAAGTCAAATTAATAATGCCATCAAAAAATTTTTACATGCAATACTTTAGATATGCAAGAAGAGCTATTTGAGAATCTATGAATTTCAAGAAAGCACTTGTATACAGATAACAAAAGAAGTGACACTGTGTTACAGCTCAGCAAAATTTTTAAGCTCATTTTTTTCAATAAAAAACTAAGATACTTTGTACTCTTATATTTTAAAAATTACTTTTAAGGCACTCTAAGGGAAAAATCTCTAAATTAATATTCTACTGTAATTTATTAAAGATTTATCCTCTTATTGGCAGTTGCGTTTTAAAGGAAGATTTAAAAATATATTTTATTGAGTGCACAGAGCTTAGATCAGGGATTTCCCCGGACTACCTGAAGCACAGAGCTAAACAGGCATACTCCTCCCACCCCCCAACTGGAATTGCCGAGGGAGTGTCCAAGTGGATTCTTTGGAGAACCTTCAGAACAGAAAGGGAAGAGTGAGTTAGACTTCCAATAGAAAGCCTAAAACTTAGATAAGTCAACATTCCATAAGCAAGGAGAAAAACCAATTAAACAAATGAGCAATGAAGACATCTGAAGGAGGCAAGCAAAGCAAGCCTTCAACACAGTGAAGAGGCATTTGGGATTCACATTGGAATACAGGCAAAGAGAAACTCACATGCCAGGGACATGATGAAGGAACAACATGGAAAATGTGCAGGATAATTCCACACCATATCCTACAGTGGGATCCCCATGGGGATGGCCCAGGACACAGATCTTAGAGGAACAATTGCGGACATATTCAAAGAAATCAAACAATATAAAGAACAAGTCAGAGAACTAAGGAGATAGAATGAAAAACTTAAGAAGGACCCAGAGAGAGAGAATGACAAACTCCAGAAAGAACTAGAGGAAGAAAATGATAAACTCTGGAAGGAAGGGGAAACACTGAAAAGATCCCATGTTGAAAAAGAAAAGGATTTGAACCAGCAAAGCAAAGAGGTACAGGAAGAGACTGAGAAGCTCCAAAAGGAAGTGAAAATGCTAAAGAAATGCCAAGGAGATGTTGGCCAGGGTATCTAAGCCCCCCAAAAGGTAAAGGCTTTTTGCCTGTATGTGGAGAGCAGGCGTTGGCCAAAATGGCGCTTTGGACCCTGGCCAGGTCTTATGATCGCCTGATTGTTGCCTGACTGCCCAGCTCATTCCCCAGCCAATAAGAGAACGCCAAACCTGAGCCCTCATTAGCATGTCCGCTGACTTCCATATATTGTGCATACTGCTTACAGACCAATGAGAGACTGCCACAGGGCTCGCACCCAGCAGGAGGCGAGGTTGAGAGCAGGGTATATTAGTAGGGGACACTGGAAGGGAGGGAGAGTTGGTGTATGAGTTGCCTGAATAAACTACGTCTGGAAGAACAAGAGTGTGTCCTCTCCTTTTTCCTGCCAGCTGGGAACAGAGAGCGACAAGGAGAGCGACAAGTGGCAGATACGGGGAACCTCCGTCAGTGCGAGCACGGTTCAGAACCAGACACAGGCAGGAGGGCTAGCCGGTAAGTTCCCAGGTAAGGTGGAACTATAAGGTTCTCAGGAGTAGAGACCATGGGGAATTCAAATTCAATGTGGCCATTGCGCGATACCTTAAAGGAACTGCTGAAAGTGAAAGGAATTGGCATAAAGACCCAAACTTTAGATGAGTTCTTAAGAGCAGTAGATGAGATCGCGCCCTGGTTTCTTGTGACCAGAAACCTCATGCCACATTGCTGGAGAAAGTTGGGAGGGGACCTAATGTTTGCTGAGGAACAAGGAATTCTGCAGAGAGGTGTAGTTCCGATTTGGAAATTAATAGGAAATTGCTTGGGCGATGAAGGGAGCTGCACAGCAGAAATAAATAAAAGGGGAAGAACTTCTACAGCAGCTAAAAGAGGAACAGGTGCCACCCAAGGGGGTTGAGGATGAAGAGCAGGATATGTCGGCTGATCAGTTGGAGAGTTTGGTAGAAAGCATGGAGCAAGTGAAGGTTAGTATACAGCCGGCAGCCCCGGGACCTCCGCTACTGCCGATGGCCCCGGGACCCCCTCCGCCTTTTGCGGTACCTGGCACTTTGTTTCATCCAGAGTGCTGGAGGGAGGTAGCCGCTCAAAATCCAGCCCCATGTTTTCCAGTCTTCCAAAACCAACAGGACAATAACCGTTATCATGAGCCACCCAATTTTAAAATCATAAAAAATATAGCAGAAAGTGTGCGCTCATATGGAGTGACTGCCGCTTACGTGATTTCACAGGTAGAGAATCTCCACAGGTATTGCATGACCCCTGGCGATTGGCAAAATTTAGCCCAAGCCTGTTTGTCGTCAGGGCAATACCTAGATTGGAAAGCTATATATCTAGAGTTGGCCTATGATCAGGCCGCGCAAAACCAGGACAACAACCAGCCCGCCTGGGATGTGGATATGTTAATGGGGCAAGGACACTTCGCTAATCAACAAATTAATTATCCTGTCCAAGTATACAATCAGATTAATGATATGGGAACCAGGGCATGGAAAAAAATTGCCCAACCAAGGGGAAGTCACCGGAAATTTGACCAAAATAATACAAGGACCAATGGAGCCATTTTCTGATTTTGTGGCAAGAATGGTGGAGGCAGCAGGAAAGGTATTTGGTGACCCTGACACTGCCATGCCGCTTATTAAACAATTGGTATTTGAACAATGTACAAAGGAATGTAGGCAGGCAATAAACCCTTACAAAAATAAAGGCTTTGA
>VZQC01000373.1:1021286-1158035 GCA_009823505.1 Rhizomys pruinosus
AAAAAAAAAGAGTTGCCTGAATAAAATGCGTCTGGAAGAACAAGAGTGTGTCCTCTCCTTTTTCCTGCCGGCCGGGAACAGAGCGACAAGGAGAGCGACAAGCGGCGGCCCGGACAGGGAACCTCCATTGGTGTGAGCACGGTTCAGAACCAGACGCAGGCAGGTGGGCTAGCCGGTAAGCTCCCAGGTAAGTGGGACAATTAAGGCTCTCACGAGTGAGATGATAAAGTTCCCCGGGAAAGGGGACGATTAAGGTTCTCGGAAGTAGACACTATGGGGAATTCAAATTCAATGCGGCCGTTGCACGATGCCTTAAAGGAACTGCTGAGAATGATCGCGCCCTGGTTTCTTGTGACCGGAAACCTCGCGCCACATCGTTGGGAAAAGTTAGGGAGGGACCTAATGTTTGCTGAGGAACAAGGAATTCTGCAGAGAGGTGTAATTCCGATTTGGAAATTAATAAGAAATTGCTTGGGTGATGAAGGGAGCTGCACAACAGAAATAAAAAAAGGGGAAAAACTTCTACAGCAGCTAAAAGAGGAACAGGCGCCACCCAAGGGGGTTGAGGATGAAGAGCAGGATATGTCAGCTGATGAGTTGGAGAGTTTGGTAGAAAGCATGGAGCAAGTGAAGGTTAACATACAGCCGGCAGGCCCGGGACCTCCGCTACAGCCGACGGCCCCGGGGCCCCCTCCGCCTTTTGCGGTACCTGGCACTTCGTTTCATCCGGAGTGCTGGAGGGAGGTAGCCGCTCAAAATCCAGCCCTATGTTTTCCGGTCTTCCAAAACCAACAGGACGATAACCGTTATCATGAGCCACTCGATTTTAAAATCATTAAAAAAATTTGTGGCAAGAATGGTGGAGGCAGCAGGAAAAGTATTTGGTGACCCTGACACTGCCATGCCGCTTGTTAAACAATTGGTATTTGAACAATGTACAAAGGAGTGTAGGCAGGCAATAAACCCTTACAAAAATAAAGGCTTTGAAGTGTGGATGAAGGTCTGTCGGGAATTTGGCGGCCCTCTTACCAATTCTGGCCTAGCGGCTGCAGTCACGCAAATGACAAAAGGGCAGATGGGAATGGGGCGGCGAGGGTGCTTAAACAAATGGTAATTATGGGGCCCGTGCAGCGGGGGCTTCCTCTGCCCTCAGCAATTCCAAGACGCTGGCCCATTATAATTATAGATAAAAGATTGCTTCTTTTCCATTCCCCTTCACTCTCAAGACACGGTAAGATTTGCTGTCACTGTCCCCTCTATAGTCATAACAGTGTTTCAGACCTTTAATGCTCCTTTCACCCGAGTGGTTCAAGATGTGGAAGTGTGGGATACTCGTGATGATGGTGCCATGGCCCATGGCGATGACGGAAGAGCTTCGTTGGGGGCTGATGACAGTGTTCGCTAAACCTATCCCGGTCACCCAATCAGCGCAAGTATTCCCCCGCCTTTTTGTCACTCAATTAAAGGGTTGATTTTGTGCAGGATCAGCTCGACGTGCTTATACAGATAGCACAGTTGGGGAGTGAATGGAGACATTCTGGGCTCTACATTACCTCTGTACCTTTTCAGAATCTGAGCCATGCAGCTAATCTATCACGCAGTCTCTCATATCATTTAACAAGAAACTGGTCCGGTGAACTCGACTCTCTATTGGAAGAACTCCGCTCATCCATCGTGCACATCGATTCTACACGAGTAGACTTGTTCATGTCGGAGGGTTTTATCTCTTGGATGTCGAAGGCGGTGTCTCACCTACAGCAGTGGGCTGGAATAGCGGGTTTGGGTTGCAGTATAATCCTGCGCGGGTCATTGTGTCTGTGGTGTCTGATGCGAATGCGGAACAATCAGCGCAGAGAAAGAGCGTTCTTCGTGCAGGCTCTTGCCGCTATTGAACTGGGCAGTTCACCTCAAGTTTGGCTTGGCATGCTAGAGAAGTAGTCAAAGACGGGTAAGACCCGCTGCATGTATTACCAACCTAAGACAGGGAAAAAACCTATGCTGTTTGTTTAACCCCATGACGGGTAAGGAATACTTCTGCAGGGGCAACCTAAGACAGGCATTCTCTCTGCCATATTATAAAAGAAAGGGCGAGATGTGGAGAGCGGGCGTTGGCCAAAATGGCGCTTTGGACCCTGGCCAGGTCTTATGATTGCCTGATTGTTGCCTGACTGCCCAGCTCATTCCCCAGCCAATAAGAGAACGCCAAACCTGAGCCCTCATTAGCATGTCCGCTGACTTCCGTATATTGTGCATACCTCTTACAGACCAATGAGAGACTGCCATGGTGTTCGCACCCTAGCAGGAGGCAGGGTTGAGAGAAGGGTATATTAGTAGGGGACACTGGAAGGGAGGGAGAGTTGGTGTATGAGTTGCCTGAATAAACTGTGTCTGGAAGAACAAGAGTGTGTCCTCTCCTTTTTCCTGCCAGCCGGGAACAGAGAGCTACAAGGAGACTGACACCTGTAAACTGGGATACCTACAAGAAGAGAGGTGGTAAGGCCCTGCTGTCGAAGACCTGATGTAAGCATGGGGAAGATGTATCGAGACCACACTTGCAAGTGTACAGTTGGTCTCTGGAATGCCAGAGAGTGTTACCAAATGCCACTAAATCAATAAAGTAAATATTGGTCTTCTTGAGTCAAGCAAGAGCCCTCCATCAGCATCAGCTACAGCTCACCTGCCTAGAAATACTGTGCAGCAGTGGCATCCATATGTCTGTATATCCCAAAATAATTGGCTAGTAGTTCTCTCCTTGGAGGAATAATTCATGGCTGATGCCACAAGTTTACATCCTCTATTGGTTAGGAGATGTTATAAGCCACAGCAAGACCTTATCTTTTATAGAAAAAAATATAGTTCATGGATTAGCATACCACCCAAGCATCTGTGTCTATACCAATGTAACCTACCATAATAATTAGTACTGTTTAAATTTATGTATATCTAATTTCTTGTGCTTCATTAGTAGGAGTAAAAGGTTATTCCTGGATGAACAGTCAACCCATGAAAGGAAACAGCCTGAACTGATCACAGAGTTCAAAACGACAGCTCCAGAGAAAGTAGACTGTTTTGCTCCTCTCCCACTTGTTCCCCTTTTCTAAGCCTAGGGAACAATCTGGTGAAGAGGGGGCATGGCAGAATGTAAGGGCTGTGTTTGGGGTGAATGGGAAACTATAGCAGTATAGACTGGACTCTTATTTGATCAACATGATTCTACATACAAGCCCCTTCAGCTGGATGGAGGGAGCCTTGGGCATAGCTGCTTGCAAATTGGTTTTATATGAAGGATGCTTGTATTCAGTACTTATTACTTATTGTTAAAAAATCAAATAAAAGAAAATATTGAGAAAAAGAAGATATAGACTGGGAGATTGGATTAAGAAACAGAACCCATCTATATGCTGTCTACAAGGAACACATCTTACCTTCAAAGATAGGCACCACCTTAAAGTGAAAGGATGGAAAAAATATTCCAAGAAAATGGTATGAAAAAGAAAGCAGGTGTTGCTATTTTAATATCAGACAAAATAGACTTCAAAGTAAAAGAAATCAGAAGAGACAAAGAAAGCTCTTACATTTTTATCAAAGGAACAATTGACCATGAAGATTTCACAATCATGAATATATATGCACCAAACGATGGTGCACAAAGACAATTCTCCAGGACCTCAAGGCAAAGATTAACCCCAGTATACTCATCGTAGGGGACTTTGATACCTCACTGAGCCCTTTGGACAGGTCAACCGGACAAAGATTAAACAGAGAGACATCTGAACTGAATGATATGATACACCAAATGGACCTAACAGACATCTACTGAATATTCCACCCTAATACCAGAGAATACACTTTATACTCAGCACCCCACAGAACATTCTCCAAAACCAACCACACTTAGGGACACAAAAGAAACCTCCACAAATACTAGAAGATTGAAATAATTTCATGCATTCTATCAGACTACAGTGCAATAAAGCTCAATATCAACACCAGGATAAGATCTACTATCTATAAGAACACATGGAGACTAAACAATGCACCCGTGAATAATGAATGGGTCAAGAAAGAGATAAAGAAAGAAATAAAAGCATTCCTGGAACTGAATGACAATGACATTACAACACACAAAAAAAAAGCCTATGGGATACTTTAAAAGCAGTCCTAAGAAGTAAGTTTATAGCCCTGGGTGCCTACATAGAAAAACAGAAAGAGCACATCTAACCATCTAACACTGCAGCTAAAATCACTTGAGAGACAACAACAAATGAACCCTAAACACAACAGACAGGAAGAAATAATAAAAATCAGAGCAGAAATCAATGAAAACAATACAAAAAAAATCAATGAATCCAAAAGTTGGTTCTTTGAGAGAATAAACAAGATAGACAGAACTCTAGCCCAGTTTACCAAAAGAAAGAAGGAACAACTCCAAATCAATAGAATCTGAGATGAAAGGGGAAATATCACAACAGACAATGAAAAGGTCCAGAAAATCACATGGGAATACTTCAAAAACCTATACTAAGTTTTTAAACCTAGGGGAAATGGATGAATATCTGAAATCCTGGGAATCACCAAAGCTCAAGCAAAAAGAGATAGACAGCTTAAACAGACCTTAATATATGAAGAAACTGAAGATACAATAAGAAACCACCCAACTAACAAAAGCCCAGGCCCACATGGTTTCATGGCAGAATTCTATAAAACATTTCAAAAAGACTTACAACCATTATTACTCAAATTGTTTAGAAGGATAGAAACAGAGGGACTTCTCCCAAATTCCTTTATGGAGCCAGCATCACTCTAATTCCAAATCAGGAAAGATACAACCAAAAAGGAGAACTACTGACCCATCTCATTAATGAACACAGAAGCAAAAATTCTCTACAAAATACTTGCAATCTGCATACAGACCTACATCAAGAAGATCATCCATCATGACCAAGTTGGATTCATACCAGAGATGCAGGGATGGTTCAACATACGAAAATCAATAAATACCATAAAAGATATAAATGGACTGAAAGACGAAAGCCACACCATCATCTCAATTGACATGAAAAAGCCTCTGAGAAAATCCAGTATCCTTTCGTGCTTAAAGTCCTAGAATAAATTGGATTGGGGGGATCATTCCTCAATGTAATCAAAGCCATATACAGAAAACACACAGCCAATATCATCCTAAATGGGGAAATGACAAAAGCATTACCTTTAAAGGTAGGAACTTGGCAAGCCTGCCCCTTGTCACCACTCCTCTTCAATATAGCGCTTGAAACATGTGCTAGGGCAATAAGACAAGAAAAGGAAATTAAAGGAGTACTAATTGGAAAAGAGGAAGTCAAGCTATCCCTATTTGCTGATGATATGGTTGTTTACTTAAGGGATGCTAAAATCTCCACCAGAAAATTCCTAGAAATGATTAAGAGTATCAGTAAAGTGGCAGGATACAAAATTAACTTAGAAAAATCAGTAGCCTTTCTTTACACCAACAACAAGCAACTGAAGAAGGAATTCAAGGAGACCTTCCCACTCACAATAGCCTCAAGAACAATAAAATACCTAGGAACAAACCTAACCAAAGACACCAAAGATCTCTTCAAAAAAATTTTAAACTCCTGAAGAAGGAAATTGAAGAAGACATCAGAAGATGGAAAAATCTCCCATGCTCATGGATTGGGAAAATTAATATAGTAAAAATGTCCATTCTACCCAAACTCTTGTACAGATTTAATGCAATCCCAATTAAAATCCCCAAGAGTTTCTTCACAGACTTGGGAAAAAAGTGCTTAATTTCATTTGGAGATACAAAAGACCCGAATAGCCAAAGCATCCCTGAGCAAAAAGAGCAATACAAGGGGAATATCTATACCAGATTTTAAACTATACCACAGGGTTATAGTCATAAAAACAGCTTGGTACTGGCACAAAAACAGATCTTGGTACTGGCACAAAAACTGACCAATGGAATAAAACTGAAGATCCAAACTTGAGCACATACAATTTCAGCCACCTCATATTTGACAAGGTGGCCAAGAAGATAATGGAGGAAAGACACCATCTTCAGCAAGTGGTGTTGACAAAACGGGATCACCACTTGTAGAAGAATGAAATTAAACCCCTACCTCTTGCCCTGTACAAAAGTCAACTCCAGATGATCAAAGACCTCGACATGAAACCCAAAACTCTGAAGGTGATAGAAGAAAAAGTTGGCAGCAGTCTACAAGACATAGGTATAGGAAAAGACTTCCCAAATCAGACAGCAGCTGTGCAAGAATTAAGGTCGACAACTGACAAATGGTACCTCATCAAACTCAAAAGCTTCTGTACATCAAAAGAAGCAATCAAGAAAGTGAAGAGAAAACCCACAGAGTGGGAGGAAACATTCACTGCAGATACATCTGACAAAGCATTGATTTCCAGAATATATAAACTACTCAAGAAACGAAGATGAAAGAAAACATGTGACCTACTCAAAAGATGGAGCAAATTGCTGAACAGATACTTCACAAGTGAGGAATTAGAGACGTCGCTAATAATTATGGAAATGTAAATTAAAACCACTTTAAGATATCATCTCAGTCCAATAAGACTGGCTAGGGTCAAGAAAACAAATGATACCAAGTGCTGGAGAGGTTGTGAGGAAAGGGGAACACTCATCCACTGCTGGTGGGAATGTAAACTCATACAGCCACTATGGAAATCAGTGTGGAGAACCCTTGGAAGACTTGGAATGAACATGCCACCTCATGCAGCCATACCACTCCTGGTTATGTACCCACAAGTCTCATCTTACTGCAGAGATACATGCACAGCCATGTTAATTGCAGCTCTCTTCACAATAGCAAAGAGCTGGAACTAATCCAAGTGCCCCTCAACTGAGGAGTGGATAGAGAAAATGTACATCTACACAATGGAGTTCTATGCAGCTTTAAAGAAGGATGACATCATGAACTTTGCAGGTAACTAGATGGAGCTAGAAGATATCATGCTGAGTGAAGTAACAGTCTCTGAAAAACAAATGACGAATGGTATCTCTCATCATACCTAGTCGTATTGCAAACTGAGCAACATTGATGTGATCTGAAAACAACTATGCTCTTATATTGTAGAATCCCTTAAAGAAGAAATAAATATTTTATTTATTATTATTTTATTGTGTATGCATGTATTGTCTGCAGGAGTGTAGGTGCACCTTTGTCTTGTCATGCAGTGCCCTCAGAGGTGAGAAGAGGGCGTCAGATCCCCTAGAACTGGAGTTACAAGGGTTGTTAGCTGCTATATGGTTCAAACTCAGGTCCTCTGCAAGACCAGCCAGTGCTCTTAACTACTGAGCCATCTCTCCAACCTCTAAGAGAAGAGTTTTGAAGGCAAACACTCTAGTATATATGATCCAAAACTCACTAGATGAGCAAGATGAGATAACAAAATAGGAACATTATGCAGTTGAGTCCTACGTAGGACATGGTATTGGAAGGCTTATGTTAATTCTGATTTTAACAAATAGTAAATAAGTGAAAAGCAATATGTACTTAACAGGATTTCATTATTATATTTGAAAATTAGTAAACTGGTGCATACTTCACACACTTGTTATGAGAATTGAATGAAATATACACATAAGCTCGTGATGTCGTCTTTCTTTACTGCTGCATAGAATTCCATTGTGTAGATGTACCACATTTTCTCTATCCACTCGTCAGTTGAGGGGCATTTAGGTTGGTTCCAACTCCTTGCTATTGTGAAGAGAGCTGCAATAAACATGGCCGTGCATGTATCTCTGTGGTGGCGTAAGTCTTGAGGGTACATGCCCAGGAGTGGTATGGCTGGGTCGGGTGGCAAGTTCATCACGAGCTTTGTAGGAAAATGGCTGGAGCTAGAGGACATCATGCTGAGTGAAGTAACACAGTCCCAGAAAAACAAACGATGCATTGGTATCATCATCTGTGGATGCTAGTGCCAATTACCCATTTGTAAGTATTTCCTGTGTTGGGCCCCTGAGCTTTTGTACAAAGCGGTTGGGAGTGATGCATTTTGAAACAACAACAAACAACAACAACAACAAAAAATACGGCATCAAAGAACTTGACTGAAACAGTGAACTTCTGCTCCAAAACAGTCAACTTCCCCATGGAAAATATTGAGAAGACTAAAGATGAAGAGCATGTTTTGCAGAATGCACGAGCTCTGGTGGGTGGGGGGATATACGGAACATGGAGTCAGATTTGTGAAAAAAAAAAAAAAGAACATATACACATTAAGGCGCATTTTAGTAAAAGCGAAATCGAAACAGTTTAATCACGGTTCATTCTTTCAAGAGTAATAGTTTAATTATTGTTGCTTTTTCTTCTTACAAAGCTGTTTGTTTTTACTTATTTATTGAATTTTCAATTTTTATAGTGTGATTGGGTTTTTCCTTAGCACTTTCATGTGTTATCCTCTACTTACTAGAGAGCTGGGCATTCAGGGAGGAAGCTTTCAGGTCAGATTCCAGGGTTCGCAGTGCTCCAGTCCTATGGTCTGTGCATATTATACCTGGTCTTCAGCATAGGATTCCATTAGTTATGGGAGGTAAAAAAGGTCTGTGGCAATAACTATATTATTGGATTCTCTTGACTAAATCCTGACAATACAGCTAAATTAAGAGCATTTTCTCCTTTCTGCACTGTTGTTGGTGTGTGGTGTGGTGATTGTGTGTGTGTGTGTGTGACGTTAGCCTTCAAGTATACACATGTACTTGTATATTTATTGAATGCATTTTTCAGTAGGACTTTGAACTATGACATTTCACTCTGTTTTTTCATATTACATATTATCTATTCATTATTTTAACATCTTATTTATTCCCAGTCAGAATACCTAAGATCAAGAGAACAAATGATAAAAATGGAGGCATGGATGTAGCCAAGGGGGGACACTCAACCACCATTGGTGGGATTGCAAACTAGGTCTCCACTCACTATCAGTATGGAGAACTGCTTTTTTCTTTGGATTAACTCTTTTTTTATTGGTGCTTTGAGTATTTCATACATCATGTTCCAATTCGAGTTCATGCATATTCCCCTTCCCTTCCCCCCACCCCATCCCACCCCATCCCATGATCATTCATTCGCCATAACTGTCCTGCATCTTTCTCTCAGTTTTTTCCATTTTTTAGCAAAAAACGATTAATTATTGAGTATAAGCACCTCATGTAAAACCAAGTTTGCAAAGCATTGTGTCCAAACCCACACAGCCCCTTGGTTCCAACATCCAGTACTACGGGGGGCTTTGTTCAATCAAGTTGATCAAATGAGTGTCCAGACTACATTGCTGTAGTTTCACCATTCACCCCAATCGCAGCCCTTACATTCTACCACGCCCCCTCTTCCACAGGTTGTTCCCTAGGCTTAGAAAAGGGGCACAGGTGGATGAGAGGTAAAACAGTCCACTCTCTCTGGAGCTGTTGACTTGAACTCTGGTCAATTCTGGCTGTTTCCTTTCATGGGCTGACAGTTTGTCCAGGAATAACCTTTCGATCCTACTAATGAAGCACAAGCAATTAGATATATAGGTATTTAAACAGTACTAATAGTTATGGTAGGTTACTTTGTTATAGACACAGATGTTTGGATGGTATGTTATGGATAACTCTTAAGAACTAAAAATACATCTTCCATATGATGTGGTTATCTTACTCCTTGGCATATAACCAAAGGGCTCATCCTACCACAGAGATAGTTGCACGGTCATGTCTGTTGCTGCTCTTTTAGTTAAGAAATGGAACCAGCATTAATGTCCTTCAAATGAGATAGATAGTGAAAAATTTCAGGTAAATGGATGAAACAACAAACTGCTCTGCTATGTGAAGTAACACAGGCTGAGAAAAAAAAGTGACATTTGCTCTCTTTCATTTGTTGATCTCCAAATCCCTAGATGTGAGTGTATTTCCTGATGTAACCATAAGAGCCAGGAAAATGGAAAGAAGCCTTGGGGTAAAAGTGGAAGAAGGAGCTCAAGAGAGAGGAGAGTAGACAATAAATATATTAGGGGGGAAGGGGAAAAGGGAAGCATTTTAGCTGGGGAGGGTATAGAGTGGGCTTTACAGGAGAAGTGGGAAGAGAGATAAATTTCTTTACTTTCATTTTATGTGTATGACTATATTTCCTGCATGTATGTAATCTCACCATATGTGTGCGACTCTTTTTAGGCTCAGGGAAGGACAATTGATCCCAGGAAGTGGATTTATGGTTGGTTGTTAGTTGGCATGTGGATGATGGGAACTTCAGCCCAGAAGCAAAAAGAGACAAATACAGCTGCTCAGCTTGCTTTTCCTTTTGATTTATCCTAGGACTACAGGCCGTACATCTGTGCTCTCCACATTTCAGTTGGGTTTTCTCACTTCAATCTGGAAACTCTCAAGGAGATATTCCCAGAACTTTGTCTCCCAAGCAATTCTATATCTTGTTCAGTTGAGAATCAGTATTAATCTTCATAAGGTTAATTTTAGAAAAAAGTGATAAAAACAAAAGAGAAAATTATTACAGAACTGCCCATAAATACTTAGTAAAGGATATTATGTTAAGAGTTTGTGTACACACACATAAACATACACATATATTTATGCAGTTATTCACATACATGAACAATTTTTGCTTGAATATGGTTTTTATTTGTTCCCCATTTCTAATCATATCTCTGGAATTCATTTTTTTATTTAATAAAATCTATAAAGTTTTAAAATTCTGGTAATTTGTTTTAAAGCTACCCACATTCTAATACCAGCTATAACTGTTTATATTTAAACTGTTTGCAGAGTTTATGGGTCAGTTCGTCTTCTAAATATGAAATATGTTAACAGCTTTGCAAATATATCATAGTTTTTTATTTATGTTAGTGGTGTGGTCCATATGTGTGGTTTATTTGAGTGTGCAGAGGTCAGAAAACGATGCCTGGTGTATTCCTCTATTGTTGTCTGTCTTATTCCCTTGAGAAAAGGTTTCTCACTAAACTGGAAGCTTGCTGTTGTGGTTAGGCTGGCTGGGCAGCAAACTCCCAGGACCTGCTTGTCTCCATCTTCTGATAGTGGTATTTCTGGCATATTTATTATGGAGGTGCTGGGTATTTACCCAGGCCTCACACTTTCATCAAAGTGCTCTTACCCACACATCACCCCAGGTCCTGTCATAACTTTTAAATTTAGTAACAGTTCATTTAGAGTATTAGCAGTCATTAATTAGATTTGCTTCACAAAAGCAGTCTATTTCTTATGACTTATATACCCTTTAGATATTTAAAAGGCTTATGTCTTCCAAATGTTATTTTTGAAATCTCAAATACCATTCTTCATGTGTTCTTTAACTTTTTGGTAATATCACCCACATTTTCTAGGATCCTTTCTCTACTGACTTTACTGTCTTCTCCAAAAAAGTTCATAAATACCGAGAAAATGAGTCTATCTTGTAAGGAACAAATACACTCTCCTTAGCTCATTATTCATTGAATACAATTCACTATTATTAAGCTGGCATTCATTCCCTGCAAAATTTCAGGACTTGTCTTATGCCTTTCCAAGATGAAATAAATTCTGAGCTTATCACAGATTTTTGGTATAGTTACTTCTGTTTAAAGTAAGTATACAGTTATCAAGAAAAGTATATTTTCATGGTAGATATTTTACAGGTTTTATCAAATGAATATATATCTATATCTATATCTATCTATCTATCTATCTATCTATCTATCTATATATATAAATGCAGATGAATTTTTAAAAAAGCTCTGCAAATCTCAAAGTTTACTTTGTGTTATGACTTTCTGGTTGAGCTTTTCCCCTACTCCATTTCTGACAACTCATCTACTGTTTATACATTAGTTTTGTATTCATAATACAGTATAAATGGAATTAGGTAATATATAGCCTTTGGGATGTGCATTTTTCCATTTAGCACAGTGTTTTTTTTTTTTTTAAATTTTTTTTTATTATTTATTTATTTGTGTATGTGTATGAATGTACTGTCTGCATGCAGGTCTGTGCACCCGTGTCGTGCAATGCCGCGGAGGTCAGAAGAGGGTCTCGGATTCCCCTGGAACTGGAGTTCTCCTGGAATTGGAGTTACAGACGGTTCTTAGCCGCCATGTGGGTGCTGGGGATCGAACCCGGGTCCTCTGCAAGAGCGTCGGTGCTCTTAACCGCTAGGCTATCTCTCCAGCCCCTAGCACAGTGTTTTTGAAAGTCATTTACTTTATAATTATAAGCAGTCTGTTCTTTCTATTGCTTAGTAATATTCCATTTTATAGTCATACTGTAGTTTGTTTATCCTTATAAAAGATGAAGATAATTTAAAATATTTCCAAATTTGCGCAATTATGAATGTCAAGAAACAGTGCAATACAGAATTTTACTTTTTCACCCATTCAAAGCACAGCAGCTTCATGTAAAAACCTCTTTCTTTGAACTTAATTTGCATTTCCTTAATGACTAATTATATTCAGGATGTATTCAAGTATTTTTCCAATTATGTGTTTTCTTTACAAAGTGAATACTCAGACCACTTATTGTTTTAAAGGATCTTTTAAGTGCTGAGTTTTGAGGATCTTCAGTAATTCAAATATGTGGTTTACAAATATTTCTATGTTGTATTTTCATTATCTTCATGGTGCTCTAAATAAAGGAAATAAAGGAACAGGTTTTAATTCCATCATTCAATAAGATGTTAGTTTTAGTGTTTGTGTATGTCTTTTTTTTTATTATTTATTTTTGTATGTGTATGAATGTATTGTCTGCATGCAGGTCTGTGCACCCGTGTCGTGCAATGCCGCAGAGGTCAGAAGAGGGTCTCGGATTCCCCTGGAACTGGAGTTCTCCTGGACTTGGAGTTACAGACGGTTCTTAGCCGCCATGTGGGTGCTGGGGATCGAACCTGGGTCCTCTGCAAGAGCGTCGGTGCTCTTAACCTCTAGGCTATCTCTCCAGCCCCTGTGTATGTCTTTTAAAGGATAGTTTGCTCTTTGCATGTTTTATTGAGAATTGTTTTTATAAATGATTTTCACTTATTCAAATATATTTCTAACATCTTCTGCAACTATCATCACTTTTCTTCATAAGTATTTTATTTGGTGATTATTTGAAAATATCTCAAGATAAATTTCACTTGGTAATGATTCATAATTTTTCTATTTATAATGGCACATCTGATTTATTAAAGATAAAATGTCTTGAGGACATTTATTTCTTACAGTGATAAGGAATATTTTTCTATAGTTTCCCATTTGCAAAGTCTTTTGTATTGGTATTAAAGTTTCTCATCAGAGCTGGCAAGATGCCTTGGCACCTGCTGAAGAAAAGCTCAACTACAAAGTCATAACACAAAGTAAACTTTAAGATTTGTAGAGCTTTTAAAAAATCATCTGTGTGACAAAAAGAAAAGAAAAGCTGGGTGTGGTGGCACAAGCCTTTAATCCTAGCACTTTGGAGGCAGAGGCAGGCAGATCTTTGTGAGTTCAAGGCCAGCCTGGTCTACAGAGTGAGTTCCAGAACAGCTGGGGCTATAGGGAGACCCTGTCTCGAAAAGACTATCTATCTATCTATCTATCTATCTATCTATCTATCTATCTATCTATCTATCTATCTATCTATCCATTTATGGTCATTTGATAAAACCATGCTAGAGATCTGAGTTTGATTGTAGAACACGTGTAAAGGGGGCAAGAGAGAACTTATTCCAAAAAGTTGTCCTGTGATCTCCAGACATGTGTCTAACTCCCCCCTACACAATAATGATGATGATGAATGTTTAAAAAGTCTCTCATCTTCAGTTTTCCATATGGAATTGATATTATTTCTTCCTTTAATATAAGAAATCGCTCATAAATAAAACCATAATTCAATTCCCTTTTAACTATACATTTAATTTTATAATTAGACATAGTACTACTCTGATTGCTCATTTATTTTCAAATAATAATTTTCTTTAATTTATTTCTTTCAAAAAATTGGTTCATCTCAATTATGGTTTGAATATTTATGGCAGGAGAATATTCCATTTTGTCTTATTCTCCAATCATCATAATAATGTATACTTATTTTCATTTTTTTCTTTTTTTCATTTTCCAGAATTTCATATATTAATATATTTTGGTCACACTCAGAACACTTTTCCTCTTTCCAGACCTTCCAACTACCAGCCTGACTTCATTTCCTCCATTATTGTCTTTCTTTTAAATATTTTTTGTTTGTATTTTAAAGGACTATTGATTTCAATGCATGCCTCTCAAGTGCTCCTGGATGTGAATACATGTCGTGGATTCTGGTCAGTTTAGCACTTATCCAGGAATGGACTTCCTCTTTTGGATCTGTGATGAGAGAGATCACACAGATCCTTTAATAGTACTGACTATTGGCACTGCACTTGGTTACCCACCAGAACTGGATAAGATTCTATTTCTGAAGACAGTACATACCTGAGTTACAGAACAAAAATAAATCAAGTGGCTATTGAACTTGAAGCTATAGCTCTTTTGGCTAACTTTCAGATTGCTAGAAAGTTCTATTCATGTTACTGACAGAGAATGATAATTATCTACCTTATACACCTGTGAACCATGCAAGCTACAATAAAAACAGACTTGGTAAAATATCCCAGTGGTGAAGGGTGGCATAAATATTGTAGGAATAACAAACCATATACTAATTGAATTTAAAGCCCAGATCACAGCAGAGTCCATTCCTGACACTCTTCCCAGGGCAAGAAGATGTGCCTAGACAAATTACATATGGGAGAACCTATGACCATCATTCTGCTAAAGAGACATAGTATTAAAGTGACTCAGGATGCATTCATTGCTTCAACAAAACAATGAAAAATACCAGCAGAATGGTGTTTCTTTCCTTTTATGACCTTATATTATTGTCATTTAGATCAGCCTGTGGTTCATTTTCAGGTCACTGAATCCCCTTCTGGATGGATTTATGATTAGTGACCATAGTATGAAAACTGAGTTCACAACGTGGGTGTTATAAATAATCATTATAAAGTTTTTATCTATGTTTTTCAGCTGGCTCAAAATATGGGCATGTAAAGGGAACAAATATTCTTTTATTTCAGGTTCCTGTATAGCATGTCATGGATCGCCAGGGGCATTTTTCCCAGTGTCTGTCCTCTCTCGACGTTGCCTTTCCTTTCTGTTGGGCCTCCTAGACAGCCGTGCTCTTAATATTTTTTCCATTGAGTTTCACTGCTAATTTTAGAGCATGTTTATGAGGCTGTTTGAGTTGTGGGTAAGAGTGTTCTGTGTATGATTTATCCATTTGCATGGTCCTTACTCTGAAGCCCTGTTTTCTCCTGTTAATAAAATAAATGAGTTCCTTTCAATTCTCTCAGCATTAATCTATGGTTTCTCTTCATATTTCAGGCTGTCTTTCATTATGCATGGTGGGATGTCAGATTTCTGACAATACTGAAAATGAAAATTTCCTATATGGATGGATGTGGTGAGTGAAGAGTCTAGCTTATTTCCAATTTTCTTTTCTTTTCCAAAACAAACTGCACGTATACTCTGAAATGAGTTCTCTTGTATTTCATTTCATATCAAAAGAAAATATCTTATCCTACAATCATTCCTTCAAGGGCATTATTTTTTTTAACGTTCTTCATCTTTAAATATAAGACAACATAAAGGTTTCACAGATTGATGGGTATCATATTAAATTTCTTACTACAAGTTAATATTGTTTTCTCAAAGAATGCCTACTGTAAGATTTTTACACCCATTTTGTAATGATGGCTAGCCTCAAACAATTGCAGCAAAATAACCACCATTTGTTTCTTTGTATGAGTTAAGTATACATGTATATATAGACAAAATTTGCTTACTCTGATTTGTTTATATCCAAGATGAAGGTCAAGATTTATGGCTAACTATTCAAGGGACCTATAAAACATTCACATAAACTCTTATAAATTCCTTCTACTCCACACAGTTGTTAAAGGCACATGGTTCAAAGTACATATTTTCTTCTGCACCTCACACTCACATCTTCTGACAATGCACATATTAGGTAATTAAATGGTATAGCGGCAGCAACCACAGACTATCAAGAGCTCCAGTTATGCTAACCCAAGTTGGGTAAAGGATTTCCTTGTCAATCAGTTCTTTGAAAGTGTCCTTCAATCTAACAGACCAGACTGCATACTTGCAGTTCTAAATGCAGAATGGTATTATGTTTTCACAAGAACTTTAACTTACCTTGTAGGAATAGTCAATGAAAATTTTCCACAATGAAAACTTGGTAAAAATGAACGCTGTTCAAATGTACATGGCTGCTGGGATGTTATACCCCCTTTATTTCTAAATATTTATGATTTAAAATAATTTATTGAAAAATATCCTGTCTTAACTTCTCATCATGTTCATTTGCTCACTTTTTGCCCAATCCATTGTTCTAGTTATCTTTATTTATCAACTTGCCATCTCCTGGAGTCATCTGAGAGGAAAGCATTGATTGTGAAATTGCTTCGATCAGACTGGCCTGTTGGCATATCTGTGCAGATTGTGTTCATGTGGATGCATGAGGGCCAAGACCAATGTGGCGGCACCATTCCTAAGCAGTCGATGCTAGACTGAGTGTGGCAGCTGAGCATAAGCCAGCAAGTAAGCAGTGAGCAAGCCACCAAGCAGTATTCTTCCATGTACTTGCCTTCAGATTCCTGCACTGAGTTCCTAGCATGACATCTCTATGACAGACCGTGATAGGAAGGTAAGGGAAATAAATGCTTTCCTTTCCCTTAGTTGTTTTGGTCATGATATTTACAGGGTAACAGAAAAGAACCTAGGGGGCTGGAGAGATGGCCTAGGGTTAAGAGCGCTGACTGCTCTTGCAGAGGACCCGGGTTTGATCCCTAGCACCCACATGGCGGCTGAGAGCCGTCTTTGACTCCAGTTCCAGGGGAATCCGACGCCCTCTTCTGATCTCCGTGGCATTGCATGACATGGGTGCACAGACCTACAAGCAGACAGTACATTTATACACATAAAAAAATTAAATTAAAAATAAGAAAGGAAACTAGAACACCTTTGTGAGATAGCTTAATGTCTTTTAATTCTTTTTTTTTAATTTTAAATATATTATTTTTTTATGTGTATGAGCGTACTGTCTGCATGTAGGTTGGTGCACCCGTGCTGTGCAATGCTGCGGAGGTCAGAAGAGGGCGTCGGATTCCCCTGGAACTGGAGTTAAAGATGGTTCTTAGCCGCCATGTGGATGCTGGGAATCGAACCCAGGTCCTGTGCAAGAGCAGTCAGTGTTCTTAACTGCTCTTTCTCTAGCCCCATGTATTTAAATTCTAAATGGGATTCATCTAAAAATTGATGAACCAAAATATTGATAGAATTTCATTAATTCTTTCAATATCAAGATTAAGATATTTGTAGAAACCAATAAAATAATTTCAACTTTGTTACCTTCAAATAAAAATATGGCATTTGTTTCAATCTGAGACGTATACTGACTCACGTTGGGCTAGAAAACTAAGAGAGCATTTGACACTGTTTTTGTCATGGTTTTTCAGAGGCCAGTAACAAATAACAGAAGGGGCCACAATCACAGGATAAAAAGAACTGTGTGGATCATTGTAATATTGTGTCTGTTTAGTAGAATGATAGTACTAGGTTCTCCCCCATTGGCTTATGATTTGTCTAGGTCCAGGTTATTTCCCTAATAACAGTGACAGGCGTGTACTTCCTCTTGTGATGCAGGCCTTAAATCCAATTAGAAGACGTTGATCACTCCTATGGTACTCATGTCACTCTTCACCATTGGGTGTATTTTGCCAAGCTAATTGCTCCTGTAGTTTGCAGAGTTCATAGCTGGGCAATTTTTATGATTATCTCTCTCTGTCAGTAACATGGAAAGAACCTTGTAGTACTATGAAAGCCAGCTAGAAGAGATGTAGCTTCATGGTCAATGCCAGCTTGATTTATTTTGTTTGTTCTGACTCAGGTCTTTTCATTTTATACTTCCTAAGGCAGTTGAACCCCCCTTATAAGATAACTATGTTTAAATTCATATATATATTCATATATATATATATAGATGTATAAATATACAGAGGAGAGAGAGAGATGAGAGAGAGAGAGAGAGCGAGTACATCTCCATAGTAGGGCCTTACTTCCTGACTCTTCCAAGAGGCTTTTAGTGTTATAGTTAATTCCTTCTTATACTCCCTCTTCTATCCTACTTCCCATTCCCACATTAACCTATCCTATGATCGCCCTTTCTCATTTCTATCGCTGCATGCTACCTCCACTTTTGTTACCCCCCTATGGCATGTTATTGATTTTCTAATCTGTAAAGATTCTCAAGCAGAATGACTTATTGTTATCTCTATAGTTTATTATATCTCTCAAGACTCACCAGAGAAGGCTCTTCTTGTAGTGGAATGTGTGATTAACACAGAGACCCACAATAGTCACATAAGAGGAGCGCTCAACTTAAACTCATATGATTATATATATATATTCTATATAATATAATATATATATATCGCACTCTTCTTCTCCACATAGGCCTACAAGATCATTGTGGAAGTGTGGACAAGACAAGATTATGAGTCAGAAGTGGATAGAGTGAATGCAAGAAACTGCATCTGCTGGACACCGCAAGGGTAGTTGCACCTATGGACCCACAACACATATGACAGCATGCACAGACTTGAAAACAAAGCCAGACAGGGCTCAGCATGAATGGAGGAGCTATGCAGGAAACCCCAGTCCTAGCTGAGAATCTATTGACATCTGCTGGACGTTGGGAGAAGCCCAGATTTCCTTACTGGTATGACCCACCTGGTAGGTTGACCAGAGTCCAGAATACACCCAGAAGAACGTATGAGGCATAAGTTGGCATTGATAGGCCTTTAAGACAAAAACGTTAATATTCTCTCTCTGTTGTTCCGCTTTGTTCCATGAGCCTTAAGGTGACAGAATTGTTCCATTGGGTAGATTATATCACTAGGTTACCACCTTGTGGCAACAGAGGCAAATTGAAAACAAGAGCAAGCAAAAAGCCAATGCTTGAAGAATAAGAGTTCTCAGAGTTTTGGTCCTTGAACAGGACTTTAGGGTTAAAAGTCCCCCACCAAAGGCCTGCAGGAACCAATTGTTGGAAGAGGGAGGGCAAGAGTGTAAGAGACTTAGGGGAGGAAGTACAGGACCATATACAAATAGAGTTTTTTACATGTTTCTGGAACTTGCTCATATGAACTAAAGATGTGACAGCTACTACAAGACCTGTGCAAACTCAGACAAAAACACAACCCAAGGAACTGTGGAAATGGGCAGCAGGCTGCAATATTATTGAATAATTATTGGAGAGCTGATTACTCTGCTGGGTGTGAAGAGCTGATCTTTGTTTCAGAAAAATGACCGTATGGTTAGGCTGATTAGGCCCCATAGGGATTGAACTTTCATGAAGGCATCGGGGACAATACGGATTTGATAGGCCTTAACATGAATGACAGAATGCAATGAAATCTGGTGAGATGGGATATGGGGGGTTGACAATGAAGAAAGGAATACAAAGAGGTAATAAGATGTTGTATGTGGAATACATCAAAAATTCAATAAAATAAAATATTTTAAAAAGGCTTAAAAAAATTAAAAAGAGAGGAAATAAAATAAGGGGACAGGAGGGGATATAAGGAGAGGGACTAGAGAAAGGGGCAGGGTCTGAATGTACAGTGTGTATAAATTCTTAGAATCAATAAAACATTACTGAAAGTAAATGAACCATGAGCACTGGAAGTTAACTGATATATGTCACACTAATTCCTATGGCAAGTGTTTCATGCACTATGTGTATGCTTTAGGTTACATGTACGATGATCTACTGAACGAGAGAATTTAAATGCCCAGTACTAAAATGAGCCTTGGTTCTAGGAAACATCTTAGAATACATAGGACTACATATTCTAATCACTTAAAAAGGAAGAGAGGGGGCTGGAGAGATGGCCTAGGGGTTAAGAGCGCGACTCTCTCTGCACAGAGGTACCGGGTTTGTCCCCAGCACCCACTGGCCACTCTGAGAACCGTGTTTTAACTCCAGGTTCCCCGAGGGAACCCACACTCGTCTTGACCATCCGCAGCATTGGCAATGACAGTTGGTGCAACGAGACCCTGCAGGACAGTTACATCCATACAACTAAAAAAATAAAATTTAAAAAATAAAGGAGAGGTCCCTGGCTGATGATGAAACAGTTGCTGACTTAATGCAGATAATGTCTGGGCTTGTGTTTCCTCATCTNTTCAAATTGAAACTTGCATATCTAAGATTTCAGCTATGAGAGAGAATATGTAATGTTAGTCTTAATAAGTCTGGGTTACTTCACCCAGGATGATTGTTTTTAATTCCATTCCTATATCTGCAAATTTCATAAATCCCTTCTTTGTAAAGCTTCATAATATTTCATTGTGTATGTGATATATATATATATGATATATGATATGTGATATGTGATATGTGATATATATATATATGATAATG
Organism: Rhizomys pruinosus; assembly: GCA_009823505.1. Classification (NCBI taxonomy): domain Eukaryota; kingdom Metazoa; phylum Chordata; class Mammalia; order Rodentia; family Spalacidae; genus Rhizomys; species Rhizomys pruinosus. The sequence goes on from VZQC01000373.1 coordinate 1,041,802, forward strand.
GAGATGATATATATATATATATATATATATATATCACATCTTCTTCTCCAAAGGCTCAGAGATCATTGTGGAAGTGGGGAAAGAAAGATTATGAGTCAGAAGTGATAGATGAATGCAAGAAACTGCACTGCCTGGACACCGCAGGGTAGTTGCACCTATGGACCCACAACACATATGACAGCATGCACAGACTTGAAAACAAAGCCAGACAGGGGCTCAGCATGAATGGAGGAGCTATGCAGGAAACCCCAGTCCTAGTGAGAATCTATTGACATCTGCTGGAAGTTGGGAGAAGGCCAGATTTCCTTACTGGTATGACCCACCTGGTAGGTTGACCAGAGTCCAGAATACACCCAGAAGAACGTATGAGGCATAAGTTGGCATTGATAGGCCTTTAAGACAAAAACGTTAATATTCTCTCTCTTTGTTCCGCTTTGTTCCATGAGCCTTAAGGTACAGAAGTTCCATTGTAGATGTATCACCTAGGGTTACCTTGTGCAACAGAGGGCAATGAAAACAAAGAGCACAAAAAGCCAATGCTTAGAGAATAAGAGTCTGCAGAGTTTTGGTCCTTGAACAGGACTTTTAGGTTAAAATTCACCCACCAAAGTCTCAGGAACCATTTTGGAAGAGGAGGCGAGAAGATTGTAAGAGCTAGGGGAGGAAGTACAGGACCATATACAAATAGAGTTTTACATGTTTCTGGAACCTTGCTCATATGAAATTGCAGCAAGGGTGCCACCATACAAACTCAGACAAAAACACACCAAGGAACTGTGGAAATGGGCAGCAGGCTGCAATATTATTGAATAATTATTGGAGAGCTGATTACTGCTGGGTGTGGAAGAGCTGAGCTTGTTTCAGAAAATGACTCTAGGTAGGCTGATTAGGCCCCAGAGGATGAACTTTCATGGAAGGACATCTGGGGACACTAACGAGTTGATAGGCCTTAACATGAATGACAGAATGCATGAAATCTGGTGGAGAAGGATATGGGAGGGTGACAATGAAGAAAGGAATACAAAGATAATTAAGATGTTGTATGTGGAATACATCAAAATTCAATAAAATATTTTAAAAAGCTTAAAAAATATATAAAAGGATAGAGAAATAAAATAAGGGGACAGGAGGGGATATAAGGAGAGGGACTAGAGAAAGGGGCAGGGTCTGAATGTACATTGTATAAAATTCTAGAATCAATAAAACATTACTGAAAGTAAATGAACCATGAGCACTGGAAGTTAACTGATATATGTCACACTAATTCCTATGGCAAGTGTTTCATGCACTATGTGTATGCTTTAGGTTACATGTACGATATCTACTGAACGAGAGAATTTAATGCCCAGTACTCAAAATGGCCTTGTTCTAGGAAACATCTTAGAATACCTATGACTACTATTCTAATCCTTAAAAAGGAAAGAGGGGGCTGGAGAGATGGCCTAGGGGTTAAGAGCGCCGACTGCTCTTGCAGAGGACCCGGGTTTGATCCCCAGCACCCACATGGCCACTGAGAACCGTGTTTAACTCCAGTTCCAGGGGAATCCCACACACTCTTCTGACCTCCGCAGCATTGCATGACATGGGTGCACAGACCTGCATGCAGACAGTACATTCATACACATAAAAAAAATAAAATTTAAAAAAAGGAAAGAGGTCCCTGGCTGATGATGAAACAGTTGCTGACTTAATGCAGATAATGTCTGGGCTTGTTTTCCTCAATCTAATATTTGTTGATACTCCAGAACAGAAGAGCTAGTGGAATAACATGCATATTACATATCCTTTATTAGACATGACCTTAGTTTTAAAACCAAGGCTATTTCTTAGGGAACAAAGCCCATTTTTACTAATATTAACATCAGAGTGCTAGTACCAAGAATTTAAAACAGCAAATACCAAGCTAATTTGTGTGTGAGCATGTACCTGTATATAGTATTAAACATTTAAAGCTGGTCTTAGGGAGTCTCAATAGGACTTAGTCCTTCAATGTCACACAGTAATAAATGTGTAAGCATGGACCAAATCCCAGATATTTCTAACTTTAAAGTTTATGCTTAAAGCTTTCTCCATTACAGCTTATTGTCTACATATAGTCTGATATTCTTCCTTTTGGAAATTAACTGTTTATACAGTTTTGAAGGATTCGACCTTAAGCTATGGTCTGGATTTCACTTTTGTTTATTTGTGAATTTTATTTTGGTAGTGTATTTAAAATCAATTGGATCCAGGGAATAGAAAACATTAACTAAACTCAGAAAATACTAACATAGAAATAAATATGTACATTTATTAATATGTAGTGATTAATATAAAGGAAAAGAGTGCAAGAAGCACATGTTAGCTGATCAATTAATTTCACCACTGTGGGAAATTCTGTAAAGAAAGCCAAATAGAATAAGGAACTTAGAACCAGTTGAATCCATGTGGTTTTGCTATGTCAACATTATAATTACCTAAACAAATAAAAGCCTGACTCTTAAATTTGGCTTTTAATAGTGGACCAGAACACTCATGCAGGACACTCATTCCCCTAGAGATCTCTTGGAACCATCTGTCTCCTGGAACTGTGCTGATGGAACTGTCTTGCTGGAACTCTGTCCCTGTAACTGTGTCCTGAGTCCATCCCCCCCCCCCCAATTTTATTCAAAATGGTTTCTCCATCTTCTATTTGGGAAGTACAAACTTATCTCCATCTTAATCTTAACAGACCATCTGGCCTTTTCATCTCTGATTCTAGAATATCTCATTCCTTCAAAGTCAATAGTGCTTCCCAAGCTCCACTGTGTGCAATGGAGATGGAGGGCAGAGGTTCAGTAATTTGTTATGCTCAAAGCATTCATTTGTTCATTCATTCATCCATTGATTGTGATTTTGGGTGCAGCACCAAATTGAGGTTGCCTAGGAAATGAGATGAGGTGCTCAGAAGCACAAGAACACATGGTTTTACTGGGTTTAATTAAATTTATTAGTCCAGATTATGTCCATTTCTAAAAGTCATTCCCACAGATCAAATACTGGAACATAATGGATTGATTGTAATGATGTATGCAATATTACTACTGGATACTATTTACTGGATATTTGAGTTTCCGTGTCAATATATTCATCATATGGGGTGAAGTAAATGGGGGAAATTGCATTTGATTCAGATATTTTTGTTATCAAAGAGTATATATATATATATATATATATATATATATATATATATATTAAGAAGAGAGTTCTTCAGGAAGGGGAAGGTTTCTAAGCCTAATTAGTAAATAGGGCTAAATTATTTTACAGTAGAAAAAATTCAAGCCAATCAGATCTTGAAGAAGAGCTCAGTAAAAGCACAAGAGAAAACTGACAGCTTGAGTAGCAGAGTACAGTCGGCATTGGTCTTAAATGCTTAAGAACTATGACGGAAGTGGCGATTAGCGTGTTCCACTCATGGAGGTACACAAAATAGACTCTCTGCCTCTGCCATCTGCATGGGAATAAGAAATGCCCATTGCCTATGAATTTAGACAGTGGTTAGTGATAAAATTTATAATGGGTGCAGTGAGTTCCCTTTTAATGAAAGACCTAAGGATGCAGGGGGAGATTATATTGCATGCAGACCAAGGATCAAGCCAGGAGAGGAAGAGCAACAAAAGATGAGCAAAAGAATGAGCAAGATTCTGAGGATTCAGAAGCTAGAGGAAAGTTCCTCACAGAACTGGTAACTTGCTGATTCTTCAAAAGATTCAAGCTCTTAAGTTTTGCAGTCCAGTCTTTCTAAATAAATGAGGGATCACTCGTCCAAACTGGTTGACTCTTAAATATTGAAAATAAACCAAGGATGGAAGAACTGCAAGTTAAATGGTGGATGTTCCTTTTCTTGTTTGGGACATCTAAGTGTTCTTCCTGGGGTATGGCCTCCTCTGACCCAGCTCCACTTTGAAAGGTGAGTGGAAGTGGACCAACATCAGCACATGCAACATGGTTTGTGCAAAGGTAGAGATTAAGGAGACAAGCTTCAATCTGAAAGCACAAATTTACAACCACCACACAAATGACTCAAAAATGTGGATGATTGTGCTAGTGTCTTGATTCTTAACCTTGCCAGACTTAATTCCTCCTTTTTTGTTCAGAGTTTGATTTTATTAGGTCTTTTAAATCCTGTCGTGGTGTGTGTGTGTGTGTGTGTGTGTACATATACATATATATATATATGTATATATATACATATATATATATATATATATATATATATACATATATATGTATGTATCACAATCCATTTATGCAACAAATACCACATACATAGTATATAATGCCCTAATGTTGTAATACAATATAAAGGAGAAATGAACGCAATTTGCAATAGTGTATGACTTTCCCAGTTCCAAATATTCATGCTTCACCTCAGTGGGAAGGCTATGTTTACTGTCAGTTGTATTTATTTATGTGCAGCTTTACCATAAGTGAGATTTTTACAGACTAGTTAGATACAGTACATTGAGCTATAACTCAGATTGAGTGACATTTCCGTGGGTCATTGTTTTATGCAATGGTAATCAACTTCTAGGACAGATACAGAGGAAGTGAAATCTTAATCAATTTTATAGAGGTGTTGCCTTTCTAAAACAGCTAAATATATATGACATTTATATAAAAATGCACAGTATTACACTTAAGGTACCATACAACTTTAGTAAATTATCATCAGATACATAGTCTCTAAGAGATTTTGAACACCATCCCTAACTGTCCAATGAGGACAGGCTATGTGCTGAGACTTCTACCCCATCTCAGATAGTCCCATGAGGAGAGAGAGAGAGAGAAAGAGAGAGAGAGAGAGAGAGAGAGAGAGAGAGAGAGAGAGAGAGAGAGACTGGGTATGGCTTTAATTTAAGCTTGTCCCATGAGGTGAGAGAAGGCCAAACTCAAGCCCCATCTCAGAACAACCTTGGGGTGAGCCTCCCCACTGAGACTTCAGTCTGCATTCCAGGACTTTTGTGCCTTTCTTATTAAATTCCAGGATGATCTCAATCATTGTGATAAACCAACACCCTTTCACTATTTCTAAAGCACTGGAGAGTTCTAAGAACACGAGTTCTATAGTTTGTAGGTGTTTTGGAGGAAGTTACACATAGTCATTCAGAATACCAGAATTATTCCAGTATTTTCAGTTGGCTAGAATTCCCCCATGCGCTTTATAAAAGACATAAATCTGTTTTTAAAATACATGTACATGTGGCCAACATTTCAGTTAGTGTAGTGATGAGTTAATCTTAAAAATATATCAAAACTACAGACATGAGTCAGAAACAGTTCTTCAATTCTAAGATTTTAAGAAAAAAGGCAAAACATTATTAGTAAGACTTCTTTATGGGAAGATCCAGAACACTGAAAAAGTAAATATATGCCACTTGAAGTGTGAGTATGTGAATAACAACATTGTAATTTAGGGATAATACACAGAGTTGTCATGAACATGTTTTCTAGAAGCCTGAGAGCCAGGGTTTTTATAGTGGATGGTTACTTGGGGGTGGAGCGGCTGCTTCACTGGGCACTTCCCGAAGAGTGCTCTGGGATATGTCTCATTATTGCTGCTATCTTCTCTGAGTATTACAAACAAGGGCCAGAGTCTGTTGGCCCGGCTTGACTTTAGAAGCTGAACCTGCTCTGATGAACTCCTGGAAACTCTCCCAGGCAGAACCGATTTCCATGCTGTGCACAGGGATCAGTTCCTGTGACTCAAAGCAGTGACACAACTACACCTTAGACCTCAGCTAGAGGCAAGGTCTGAAAGGCTGTGTGGAGCAGGTGAGGTCTCCTATCCTCTGGAACTGTCCTCAGACCCTGTGGGAAGGGGTTGCTGCCTGCTGTCTTGCTGAAACTTGGATTTTCACTTAACATTGATATTCTTTTTCTCCTGTCTTTTTGGGACTCTCCGTTTTTTTTCTTACCACTAGATTCTGCCTTTTGTCACTTCAAATTGTGTGAACAGATTAAAAGTATTAAACTCGATTTAGAAAGATAAAACGGTAAATACATTTGCCATTAGGGTAATTGTGCCTTCTCATCTGTCTCTCTGCTGGCACTCCCTGTCTCCCCATCCCTGGGAAACTACTTGTCAGTTACTGTCGCTTGCACTGGTTGTTAGGTTTTACTTACTCCCCTCCCACAGCCAGATTCTTGCCAACCATTCACCATATACAATATTGCTGCTACAAGCTGTTCTCAGAAAATCCCCTCAAAATAGCTGAGGAGCAGCTGCTCCTGTGATATTTTCCAAAGGAAGAAATTTGTATTTGGCTTCACGGGCTAAGGGTCTGTTGGTTTTACATAGAAAGAGGCAAATGAAGCTTTTCTTTCCAGCTGAAAGTCTTTGCCCCTCACTCTCTGGCTCCAATTTCAATGTAAGTCTAAGTGAGCAGAGAAATAGAAAGATGGTTCTGGGAAAAAAAAATATCCATCATTTACTTGAGGACTGTTCATTTGCTTCTTCATATTTTTGCAACTGTTATTTACAAGTAGATTAACAAGAGCTAATTTGAGGGTCCAAATTAGGGGGAGGGGAGAAAGGCCAGTGGAATCCAGTTAGCTTTTTAAGACTCATTTGTCATTCACCTAACATAACACTGGTGGTAATGCTTTAATCAAGAGGAGGAAATGGATCATTAAAATGTGACATGTTTCTTCTACTCTTGAAATTTAGAGGCTTTAAGAAATTTTGGGAGTGGGGTTGAGTATTCTTAAACTTTTTAGTCTGCCATTAAAAGTCTCTTCTTTCCCCTTCCTTCTTGCACCTCCCCAGGAAGCATTTAAAAGAACACTATGGCTGTCAGGGCTGGAACAGAACAATTAGATGTCAAGGATGTAATTAGTCTAAGATTAGAGCATTAAGGACTCAAAATCCTGACATTTGAGACCAGGCGGCTATGAACTAGTAATTAAGAAACTACTTTCCACTTATTATTTCCCGGAAAAATATAATTATGTATTTCCTGTGAGATAATGTTTATTCACTGTACAATTAAGTTTCTGTTGTACACTTGAAGCCATATCTTGATTCTGAAAAGCTGAAACACCTCTTAGAGGGAACAGTCCTGTATTAGCCACAAGGAGTGTACATTAGCAACATTACCTAGTGCCTCTGAAATAAATTTTATGCTGCAGATCAAGCAGAGCTACAAATAATCACATGTGGTATCACATGCTGTGGGAATCTCACCAAGCATTATAAAGTATTAGAGATTTCACATGGACATCATGTAATGCCACAGGAGTTCCATTATGATTTACCGTTAATTAACATTCACTCCCTGTATTTCAAAGTGTTATTGGTCTGTCAGGCCACATGCTGTTATGCAAACCATAAATGCTATCAATATTCCTGCATTTATTTTCGCTCCAACTGATTAAAATGTGATTTGTCCCATAATACCTTCTTACTGTGATATATGCCTTAGATTGCTGACCTAACATCGCTTCTCTCTCAAGCTGTCATGTAGTCAATTATACTGAGTAACTGCTCGACTTAAGAGCAAAGAGGAGGACCAGTACTAAAAGGAAAACATTGCTGCCATAATTTAAAGAGAAGGAAAAGAAGTCAAAGATGAAGAGTGTGGGGCTGTGTTGTGCCAATGAAAACAGAGTAGAAAGATTGTGAGTTTCCAGGACAGATAATAATTTAGCCTACCTCTTGCAAGACAGGAGAGAGTCCTGATTTTAGAGAAAAAGCCAGCTTGTTCATGAGCTTTCCTCCATTGTTCTCCCTTTCATTCCTCACTCTATACACACACATGCACACACACATATTTAATAAATAAATGCATAAATATAAGTGTATTCATCTGTATTATATGATATTACTGCATAATTCATAGATTTCATACTTGGCAAAGGAGAAGTCCAATACTTTGTGTAAATAGTCAAAGAATAATCCTTCATCCCATAAGAACACAGTAGAATTTTCTGAGATATGACTAAGAATCATGGAGATAACCTAGTCTCTCATTCCATAAGAATGTGATATCTGAACAAGCTTAAGCAAAGTCACATTAAAGGTCAGAAAGGTAGAAGGATCAGAACCACACCTCTCACTGTCAGAGCTCACCTAAGAGATGATGTCCTTCTCTTCCACTTGCTTCTATAACTTGCCAGTTTGAAAAACAATTGCAATTGAAAGACAGATATATTTTCTCCCATTTTAGCAGAGGTACATTCTTGAAGCAAATTCTAATGCAGAAAAACAGATTCAAATTTTTAAATAGAAAGGTCACAAAACTAATTTTTGATTATGGGTAAAGTACTCCTGAAATATTTGAATGGTATGTAGCCCCAGGTGCGTTCTCTTACAGAAAACACTATGAGTTGAATATGTCCCTAGAAATGTATGTATGTGAAACTTGATCACAAACCCTGAAATGGTTTTTTTACTAAAGGATAAGATCAGCCAACATTTTGGGCCACCTCTGTTTCATCGTCTACACTACCAACACAGGCCACCATAGGAGGATGTAGCAAAAGGCTCTCATCAAAATTTAAGTCTTGGATCCTGGACTTCTTAGCCTACATATCTGTAAGAAGTAAGTTTTGTTATTTATAAATTATTCAACTCCAGGCATTCTACTGTAGTAACACAAAGTGAACAAATAACAGGGTTTAATCTTTTTTTTTTAAATTTTTGTGAATTTCATATAATACATCTTAATCATATTTAGATACTTTCCAGTATCTGCACCCTCCATAGGCCCACTGTGATGGTAATGTATTCTGTCATATATATTAAGACCTATCAAGCTAAGTTTATATTCCCAAATGTCCTTCAAGGTGAGTCTATTGACTGGAACCTGGAAAACTTATCTAGTATCACTCCCTAAAGAAAACCAACTCCCCCTCACCCAGCAGTGATCACCATGCTGGGCCTGGGAGTGGTGATGCACACATTTAATCCTAGCACTTGGGAGGCAGAGGCAGGCAGATCTCTGTGAGTTCAAGGCCAACCTGGTGTACAGGACAGCCAGAGTTCCAGGGAGACCCTGTCTCAAAAAGACAAATAAATTCCCTTAGTTCTATGCTAGGTTTTTGTCTAGTTTGAGTTTGCATGGGTCTTGTGCATACTGACACCATTTCTCTAAGTTCATATGAACAAGCTACCAGCTGCCTGGAAAACTCAGTTTCTTTGTGGTCATCTACCACCCCTAGCTCTTACAGTCTTTTTGCCCCTTCTTGTGCAATGGTCTCTGAGCCCTGGGTGGCAGAGATTTAATATAGGTGCCTTATCAAAGGACACAGAGTCTGCCATTTCTTATTCTCTAAATTTTGGCCAGTTGTGGCTTTGAGCATTAATCACCATCATTTCTCTGTCCTGCTGCTACGTTCCCTGAACCCTATGTGTAGAGATTGCATTGTGGTTTTATCCTTTAGGGCAGGGCATCTCACGGACACTTGTTCTCTGCATTTGACTTGTGGAGAATTATGTAATAATCTCCACTTGTTGGAAAAAAGATATAAGGATGCATATTTAGCATACAGTAATAAATCTGTCTAGAGATGTGACAGGCTAGGGTTTTCTCTAAGGTTATGACCTCTCCATCTATGTGTAATTGGCTATGTTTACAGTACCACATATGAGTTCCTTCCCACTGAGTGGGCCTTAAGTCCAATTAGATAGTTGTTGAGTGTCCCTGAGATAAAAATGCCACTACTGCATCCCATGAACACAGATTTTTTTTTGAAAGAATTATCTTAATCCCCTTTTAGAAAACTTTGCTGTCAGTGATAAAAAAAAATCATTTGCAAAAAAAAAAACAGTTTTTTTTTAAATAAAAAATAAAATTTACAAATGGTCAAACATTTAAAGATCTAGAGTAGAAACACAATGACCTTTGATGCTTTCGGAATGTTTGATGACTAATCGAGTTACAGATCAGATCATACAGGGGAAGGTAATAAAAGTGGAGATACTAAGGCAAGATGTGCTACCTGTATCCAGTCTATGGAGCAGAAATAAGGAAAAGAAGTCTCGGACCAGAAGGATATGTGGCAATGTAGTTCTTGAAAATCTCTTGTTTAGTATTGCCAGGAAAATCTCAGTGTAGAGAAATCTTATTCTCAATTTATCAAGGTAACCACCAAGCATGTTCTTCACCTCAGGGACTAAGCAGCAGACTGAGTTACCAAGCAAGTCTCATAAAACCCTGATTAGGTGGACAGAATCTATGATTCTTAGAAATTCACAGAAATCTAGGATTCATAAACTCAAGCAATAAAGACCCTAGGGACAGTCTCCAAATCAGACCCAATGTGCATGGAGAGAAGCTATCTGCAGTAACTAGGGAAGAGAGTTCAAACCAGAGTAGCAAAGCTGGGACTCCTGGATGCACACAGCAATCTTGGCTTGTAACATACTCTGCACAGTTTTAACCCCTAATACAAGTTTCAAAGTGACAAACTGGTGTTCTGTTTTCATATTACTTTGTTTCAAATGTTGTTTTCTTAATTTCAGGTGTAAATCAATATACATTAACTTTTCAGATATTTTTGATATTTAGTAATTACTTTATTGACTAGGAAACTAACAAACAGCATTGACTAGAGAACATATAGTCACCCAAAACAACATGGGTGAATTTGATGAAATCTGTGCCTTGACTCCACCCTATAGTCATGTATAATACAACTGTCTTCTGGAGACTCATACGCTAAAAAAAAGGGGGGGGGGATACAGAAAGACATGGAACCTTTTCATCAAACCCTTGCAATTCAAATCTTAAAACTAACTATGGGAAAAGATTTGTTTGTTCCAACAGGACAAAACGTCACCAACTTAACGGCTGAGAAAGAAAAGATACAGGTTTGCATTGAGTAGGATGTACCAAAAAGTGGCAACGGAAAGGCTGACCCGTCTGAACATTCAAAGGAAGAAAAGCCTCAGATTGCCATAAACATCGAACCCCTCTGTGGATCCTACATGTAACAACTAGTTATAATGAGTCCTAATGAAACTTACCTTCTAGGTGCCACAAAGGTTCTGATATGAGAGACTTCCTTGCCTTCCCACCCATAGAACAAGGAGAAATATGACAATGATGAGGTCGCTCCCCAACTGTAAATTGGAGACAACTATTGTAGAGGTGATCTCTTATAAAACCGGTAAAACTGCTTTCTTTAATTGACTACTAGACATGGGAACTGTGGAAGGGATTACTCTCTGTTCAGAACCAAATATAATACTAAAGTCCTAGGGCTATGCACTCAGGCAAAATATATTAATACAGGAGCTCTGACATCAGCAATGGATTGTTCTACCAGGTGGATGTTGGCCAGGGGATCCAAGGCCCCACAAAAGGTAAGGGCTCCTTGCCTCTAAGTTGGGATACCTACAGGAGGAGAGGCAATAAGACCCTGCTGCCGAAGACCTGACGTTAACATGGGAGGGATGTATTGAGACCACACATGCAAGTGTACAGATGGCCTCTGGAATGCCAGAGAGTGTTACCAAAGGCCACTAAACCAATAAAGCAAATATGGGTCTCCCTGAGTCAAGCAAGACTCCACCGTCAGCACCAGCTACACCTCACCTGCCTGGAAATACTGTGCAGCAGAGGCAGCCATGTGCCTGTATATCCCAAATCTAATTGGCTATTGGCTCTCCCCTTGGAGAAATAACCCATGGCTGATGCCACAAGCTTACATCCTCTACCAAGCTTAAGGGAGATGTTATAAGCCACAGTAAGACCCTGTCATATTTAACAGGGGGGAAAATTGTAATTCATGGATAACATATCCAAACATGTGTCTATGCTAAAGTAACCTACATAATATATGTAGTGTGCTTAAAATACCTATATATCTAATTGCTTGTTCTTCATTAGTAGGAATCGAAAGGTTATTCCTGGACAAACTGTCAGCCATGAAAGGAAACAGCCAGAATTGACCAGAGTCCAAGTCAACAGCATCCAGAGAGAGTGGACTGTTTTACCTCTCATCCACTGTGCCCCTTTTCTAAGCCTAGGGACAACCTGCGGAAGAGGGGGCATGGTAGAATGTAAGGGCTGCGATTGGGTGTAATGGTGAACTACAGCAATGTAGTCTGGACACTCATTTTATCAACTTGATTGAACAAAACCTGTCACCCCCCACGGAAGGTGGGGGGCTGTAGGGTGTTTGGGCACAACAGCCTGCAGATAGGTTTGCATGAAGGATGCTTGTACTCATGGATTATCACTTTATAGCTAAAAATGAAAAAAAAAAAACTGAGAGAGAAAGATGCAGGACAGTTATGGCAGAATGCATGATCTGGGATGGGGTGGGGGGTGGCGGGGGCGAGGGAAGGAAATAAGCCTGAATAATTGGAAAAAATGTATGAAATGCACAAAGCATCAATAAAAAAACTAATTTAAAAAAAATAAAAATAATCTATTTCTATTTTTGTGAGTATAGAGTGTATATTGCTTTATTATGTGCATGCACCCATGTCCTGTAATGCCAGGGGAGGTTAGGAGAGAGCATTAAAGTCCCCTGGAGGTGAAATAACAGACAATTGTTAGCCACCATGTGGGCATGTGGGTGCTGGGAATCAAACCCGAATCCTCTACAGGAGAAGCCAGTACTCTTAACCATTGAGCCACCTATCCAGGCCTATACAGCATATTTTCATGTCTCACTAGTTATCCTCTATGTAGAAAGGATTAGACTCATATTCTCATCATATGCTCAACAAGGACTCAGTGTCAGCTGCCTCCAAAATGCAATGTAGTCTCTGAGCAACATGCCTACTATTCAAACTCACTTAGTAATAAGAAAGGTGACACTATTATCTACATTGTTTTTATACAAACAACCCAAAAGAGCATTTAAATATCAAGTAAATTTGGAGAAATTTATTTGTGTTTACTTTTCAAAGGCTGAGTGAAGGGTTTAGCTGCTTTCATAATTAATATTCAACAAATATTCAGTATCTTTTCTATGCCAGAACAGTGACCGTTCAGATATATTTCTATATTAACATTATTTTTACTTCCTTTAAAAACTAAATTTCTGGGCTGGAGAGATGGCCTAGCGGTTAAGAGCGCTGACCACTCTTACAGAAGGGACATAGGTTCGAATCCCCAGCACCACATGGTGGCCGAGAACCATCTGAAACTCCAATTAAGGAGAACTCCAGTCCAGGGAATCCGAACACCTCTTCTAAGACCTCCACGGCATTGCACGACACGGGTGCACAAAATGAACCCGTGTCGTGCAATATATAAATAATAAATTAAAAAAAAAAAACTAATTTTGTTCTTAGGAATATTTTGGAGTGATTTTGAAAAAAGATCATACAATATATATATATATATATATATTATATATTATATATATATATATCATAATATAATTGTGTGTGTGTGTGTGTGTGTGTGTTACATTATGTCTAAATGTACATATGTTTAATTTGTATGTAAAGGACTTTTTTTTCTTTAATTTATTTCTGTATGTGTATGAATGTACTGTCTGCATGCAGGTCTGTGCACCCGTGTTGTGCAATGCCGCGGAGGTCAGAATAGGGTGTCAGATTACCCTGGAACTGGAGTTCTTGAATTGGAGTTTCAGAAGGTTCTCGGCCGCCATGTGGGTGCTGGAGATCGAACCCCGGTCCTCTGCAAGAGCGGTCGGTGCTCTTAACCACTAGGTCATCTCTTCACCCCGTAAAGGACTTTCTTATACACTAATTGAATACCAACAATTAAAGAATGAACAATGTAAGTAATACTGAAAAAGACCTGGCTGGATTTAAAAAAAAAATAATCAGTTTCTACAGAGGCAGGCACCAGCTTCTTGACCTTAAAAGGGCTTTGCACTCTCAGGATTAACAGCTACACTAGCATTATTTTGCTTTGCGTAGTAGTGTCTCATAAAGCTCAGGCCCAGTTCTATGCAAAGATTTAGAAACAATGATCTTATAGGTTTGGGTCTTTTTTTCTGATAATTCACATGGAATTTCCAGGTTAGTATCTTCAATCTAGAGGAATTCCTTTTGAGGTCCTCTCTCTTTGGATTCATTGCTCTTTCCTTTGAGACTTTCAGAGTAAGCTTTGCCAAGCTCTCTCTTCTGTCTCGTAGGTAATCAACACTGCAATGAAGTGTAACATTCTTCCACTCGTTCTTTTCCAAACAGAGCTCTGTCCTCCAAGTGGCTGTGCTTCTCTCAGATTCCCTTACATTGGCACCAAAAGAACTAGAATAAAACACGCCAAATCTATCCAAGGCTTTGGATGCATGAGAGCTGCTAGCGATGTGTGGACTGAGGATTGTGCTTGTGGTCTTCATTTACTAAAGACAAAATTCCAAAAGTGTTTGTTGTTACAGATGGTATAGATAAACCTGGACTGCATTTTGGTAAGTGAAATAAAACCAGTCACAGAAGGAGATGTGCCACTTATATGTATGAGTTACCTAAAATACCCAGGCTCCCAGTGCTGCCAAGAGGTGGTGGTGGGTGGGTGGGGGGGATTGGAGGAATGGGACCTTATTCATGAGAACGAAGTTTCAGTTATGCTTCAGGGTTGTCCTAGAGACCTGGACTGAATACTATAGCTCCTATACTTAACAACAGGGTGTGGTGCAGTTTGGAACTTAAAGGGGATGCAACTAATGTAAGAATTCTTATTAGAAAAACAAAAATTACCCAATGGATTTAAGGAATGTTGGGAAGTGATAGACATTCTTTTCCTTAAGTTATCTGATAGTAGCATGACAGGTAGTCATATATTCCAAACCGGTCCAATTATGTACATCAAATATATGGATGCTTTGTGTAGCAATTATATTTCAATCGAGATTTTAAAATTAATTTGTATTTTGAGCCAAACTGTCTAGACTGGCAGGTAGTTATAATAGTCATCATTTTCAAGGGATGGTGACAGAGATGCACATATGAATGCATAATTAGCATTCAGAGCACTGGTGTCTGCTCTGTAGCTGTTTTCTCTAGGCTGGAAATGATCATAGCCTGTGGATTCAGAGCAGCTGTGAGTGCCTGCATAAGACAGATCATGAGTTACGTCCCCTCGCTGATGTTATATTTGAGGTAAACACTTTTTTGGTCTGCTCATACAGCAATGTTCAGGGTGCAGCTTTTCATGAATCATCCATGCTGTGGGAAGGACTCTCCAGAAGTTCAGTTTTTCAGGCATCTTCTACGCTATGGTAGTGGGAGGGACTCCTTAGTGATGCATCTGTCTAATTACTCAGAGAATTTCATGGTAGCGTATTTACTTTTAACATATGTATGTTCCTATAAGTAACTCCAATAAGCTTATTGATTTGACAGGCTGGACTTGGGTTGAATAGAATCCTTTATTTTTCTGTCAGTGTTCACACTTACTAGCATGGATAGATGTTCCTTTATGCAGCTGCAGGAATAGTCATCCAACATTTGATGCTCAAACTGGGTCTGATGTAATCAAAGATGAGTGGGACAGACCGTCCAAAGGGAAAATTCTGGTACGGCCATCCTTCATTTGTGTACAAGGAGATTCCATTTCACTGCTAGCAGTTGTGTAGCTCCTGCGATGAGCCATAAGATGTGCATCCAAGTTTCAGCTGCCTGCCCAGCAGGTATTTATCTTTGTAAGGTAGGTTTTAAGGAAATTGGAAAGACAAGGACATACTATATACTATCCTTTATTTGGGCAAGAAAAGTAGGTAAGAGGGAGGTTGAGATACAAACAATGGCTTGTTGAATCTTATGGTGTGGTAGGAGAGAGGAAGGTGAAGAAAACCAATTGATGGGCCTCTCTGCATTACTTGAAAGCAGATACAGGACTACTTGGGCTGAGCTGCAATGCCTAAAGGTGGTGTTTGGGGAAATAACAAAACAATGCCATGCTTGTGAACACCCAGAAGGCTTTAGATCCCAAACAACAGTTCTCTTGAGACTGAGAGTTATAGGTGATCCATAGTGTCCCCCTGACATGAAAGGATATCTCATTTGGTGAGAACTACCCCAACTTATCCCATAGTGGGAAGTCAAAGATTTCTTTAGGTAAGGACCATGTAGAGTAACCAGAGACACTAAACTGAATTGTGGATTTATTGTTTCTCCAATAAAGTTAAAAGAACTTTTGGTTTTTATTGGATGCTGAATCTCAGGGTACTCTATAACAACTTCCAAAGATACCACAGACAATAGGCAGCAGTGGAAAATATGGATAAATAGTGATAGAGAAGATTCAGCTGGTTGTAGGGATGTGCAATTATACCCAATATTCCTCCCAAAACACACACTGCAGTACACTGTATACATTTATTCCCTTCCAGAAAATATAATGAGGATGGATGCAGTACTGGGACACACCTTGCACATTGCCATTGGAAGTTTCTACCTGAGTGTCAAAACTATAAAGGCAGCTACAGCATACAGTTGGGTGACATGGAAATCTATAAACCAGAGACTTAATTGCCCAGCCTAGAGCCTTTTCAACAGTTAAGAGTGGCTGATGAAGAAGCCAGGTGGTTCAGAGAATCACTGTGGGCTGCATGGAGCTAAATAAGGCAAAGCCATGGTACACAGAAGGGTTCTTTTGGCTGAACAACTGACACAGATGATGAGATGTTTTCCTGCTCTATAAGATAATGGTTTTTGTTTGTTTGTTTTAGTGTCACCTTAGGTGCTGACTCCCAAGATTAGTTCTTACTTGTTTGAAATAGCATTTGACCTTCAAGTATTCTTCCCACCCACTGTAAAAATTTTTCATTGTATAATACTAAACTTCGAGTATCTTAGAATTTTGGGAATACATATGGAAGAACAGTAAAATGCACAGGTGGAGAGAGTTTAAATGCAGAAAATACTTTAACTGGTAGAAAAGGGCATTCCCAGAAGTCATAAGACCGCTGTTTAATGATTCAAGTGCCAGTATGGGTTAACTCCCTACAAGTTGGGTGGCCAAGGGGGCCTCTGAAACCCCTCATTCTACCCATGATACCATCACTGCTGTGAATTGCACATCATGACCATGGTAAGTTTCTAATAGGCACCACAACCTGTGGTGAAAAGATATGAACAAATTGTGCTGTAACTGTTAGGGAAGCTCCTTCTCTACTAGTGAGAATTCATAGTGCTATAAAATGTTATGCAAGTTTTGTGAGAAGACTTGTTGCCCAACATCCTTGAATGTAAACAGTGCATGGATGTCATGCTATTAGTATTCAAGGCAAAATGTGTCTATTGGTACCACAGTGGCACAATTGCTATGGTTGCAACTGACTATTTTCTAATAGAAATAAGACCCCATCCACAATAGAGAAACTATGTTTGATATGGTAAGGACAGAAATATACCTGAGATTGGGGAAATGAATGTTCTTAAATGTGTATATGTGTCCTTATCAAGTTGTAATCTGAACATTTGACCTTATACCTGTAGTTTTCTGCCGCTGTGAGAGTAGAAGGAAATTCTTTTCTTTTCTTTTTTCTTTTTTTTTTTTTTTTTGGTATTTTTGAGACAGGGTTTCCCTTTAGTTCTAGCTGGCCTGGGGCTCACTATGTAGACTAGGCTGGCCTTGAGCTCACAGAGATCCACCTGCCTCTGCCTCCCAAGTGCTAGGAGAAAGGCGTGCACCACCACACCAGGCAGAAGGAAATTCTTTTTAACAAGGGCAGAAGTTACAGCAGAGATTTCATAACTCATAAAATTTGGGGGGTATTTGTGGTCTATGCTGCTGTTGTGGAGTATTAGTATAATGCACACCCCTAAATGGAAGAAAATGATTGCACAGGATATCACCCCTCCAGGGCTTAGGAAACATCACAGAAGAGAGAGGAGAAAGAATATAAATAGAAGTCTTGTCTAGCTTGTTAGAAATTACCATTAAGAATTGGAGCATGTGCTGGACATATTTAGGTGTCAACTTGACACACAGTGTTAGAGGGAACCTCAGTTGAGGAATGATCTCCATTGGACTGGCCTGTGACCTTGTCTATGTGACAATTTCTCCGTTGTTGAGTGACATGGGAGGGCCCAATGTGAATTGTACCACCCCTGGGCAGGTTGTTTGTGTTGTATATGAAAGTATGCTGAGCACAAGCCCAGGGGAGCAAGCCATTAAGCACTGGTCCCCCATGGTCTGTGTTCCAGGCTCCTGCCCTGAGTTCCTGCCTTGACTTCCCCTGATGACACACTGTGCTTTTTAAGTCAAATAATCTCTTTCCTCCCCAAGTTTGTGTTGGTCAATGTGTTTTGTCACAGAATTTGCAACCAAACTAGCACAATGCTCTTGTGCTTACCTGCATGAGACTCATGATATCAGGACCATTAATATTTCCTCATAAGGGGAAGTGCAGGTTGACAAACCTAATAGGGCTCAAAATATTTAAGAGGCTCAAAGGGCTGATCAGCCTTCACAGGGTTGGCATGAGGGTCCTTCCATTACTGAATTTACAGAAGAGATAAACAATTGACTGAGATAGGACTCTGGTAGCATAGCTGTCCTGGTATCGTGTAGGGCCATGTCAGTGGTCCATCTTCTCATAAATCATCCATTCTATGCTCAGGGCTCCTCAGTGGTGTAGCTGTTCCACTTTCTCCATGAGAACTCCCTGTAATTTAGTTGCTTCCCAGTCACCTGTACTCTTTTTTTTTTTAAATTTTATTTATTTCTGTATGTGTATGAATGTACTGTCTGCAGGCAGGTTTGTGCACCCATGTTGTGCAATGCTGTGGAGGTCAGAAGAGGGTCTTGGATTCCCCAGGAACTGGAGTTCTCCTAGTATTGGAGTTACAGACGGTTCTTAGCCACCATGTGGGTGCTGGGGATCGAACCCGGGTCCTCTGTAAGAGCGGTCAGTGCTCTTAACCGCTAGGCCATCTCTCCAGCCCCTAGTCACCTGTACTCTTAGAAATGGCCCCAATAAAGTAATCGGCTCACCAAACTAAAATTGGATGATATCCGTTCTTCCCTTTATGGTATGATATTTCTTTATGACTCTTAATGAAAAGTCATACAACAACATGAAAACTGACAATGAAGAACTGCAAAGACGGAGGTCAGCAGCCTGGAAAAAGTCAAGAAATGCCACTGAAGAAAGGAAACTTGAGGTGGCATTTCATATTCTAATTAAGGCATCTCTAACTTCAAAGTGCTCATATATTCATGTTATTTCTGTCATATGTCTCTTGATATCCTTTGTAAACTAATTTATTGGCTGGTAGTAGTTAAACCATTGTTTAACACATTAAACTATCATTACATTTTGTATTAGTTTATTAGTCAAATAATTGCTTGCTCCACTTTCAGTTATTTTCCACATTTTTGAACTAATGTTATTTTTATTTTTAATGTGGATACTCTTCTATGATATTTGAGAATTTTTTGATGTAATATCTGTATATATTTTTGAGGCATAGTAGAATGTACCTACTCAAGTACAGTGACCAACTCGTAGTAATAAGCATACCATGTTTTAATTTTATCATTTCTTTGGGGTGAGCACATGCAAAATCTTTTCTGATCATTGTGGAAGATATTGTAATGTATTTGTGTAAATTATATTTACTGTACTATTCCATAGATCAGTACAACTCATTATTCTTCCTCTTTGAAAGTAAATATTTTACCAATTAACCTCTCCTCATGATTTCCCCTGCTACTCTCATTTTTGAAACAACTAAAACTATAGTAGGAAATTTCTAAGAATATGCATTTGCCTCTAGATAGGCAACAAATGCATCTATTATTTTAATGTGATATTCATCCCACCTTCTGAAATCTTATTAAACCATGCTCTCCATTCAAGTCTTTTTTTTTTGTCTTTTTGAGGCAGGGTTTCTCTGTAGCTCCAGCTGTCCTGGATCTCACTCTGCAGACCAGGCTGGCCTTGAAATCACAAAGATCCCCCTGTCTCTCTGCCTCCCAAGTGCTAGGATTAAAGGCGTGTGCCACTAAGCCCAGCTTCAAGTCTTTTTAAATAAAATACTTTTATTAATGTTTTGTTTATTTCATACATCATTTTCCAGTCTAATTTAGACATATTCCCCTTTCCCTGCACCCCTACCCCATCCCAGTTCATGCATTCTGCCATACATGTCCTGCATCTTTCTCTCAGTCTTTTTAAAGTTTTTCTCTGCAGAGATTTATTGTTTTGGGAAGAATTTAACTGTATCCATCAGTTATTTGACCCAGTCCTTATGTTGTTGTTGTTCCCTCCCATTTGTATTGCTCCAACATATGCCTATATAAACATCAGATTGTACCAACATTATGACCTCCAAAAATAAACTGTATGTTAATTCCAAAATATGTTTAGGAATTCACATTTTCCCTTTAATTTTATATTACTCTAGAATATGAATACATACTTTACACCCATATATAGTAATTGCAATATCTGAAAATAAGTGGTAAGTTATTCTAAGGCCCATTAAGAGATTCACATTATAAGAGCATAGTTGCTTTCAGATAAAAAGAAATATAACAATAAGTTTGCTCAGCTTGCTTTTCACCTGGGGTTTGGTGCTAGCATCCACGAATGAGGGAAACAATTCCCCATTTGTTTTTCTGGGACTGTGTTACTTCACTTAGCATAATGGCTTTGAGCTCCATCCATTTACCTGCAAAGTTCACGATGTACACATTTTTGTCATCCACATTTTTGTCATCCACTCATCTGTTCAGGGGCATTTGGATTGGTTTCAGCTCTTTGCTATCGTGAAGAGAGCTGTAATAAACATAGATGTGCATGTATCTTTGTGCTAGGATGAGTCTTGTGAGTATATATCCAGGAATTGTATGACTAGGTCAGGTGGTAGGCTCATTTTGAGTCTTAAGGGTTCTTCTCACTGCTTTCCACAGTGGTTCTTTGAGTTTACATTCCCACCAACAGTGAATGAGTGTTCCCCTTTCACCAAAACCTCTCCAGCATTTGTTATCTGTTTTCTTGGTCTTAGCCAGTCTTATAAGAGTGAGGTGATATCTTAGAATGGTTTTAATTTGCATTCTCTTAATTATTAGCAATGACGAACACTTTTTAAGATGTTTCTCAGTCATCTTTACTTCCTCACTGGTGAAGTCTCTGTTCACTTCTTTAGTCCATATTTTGAGTCAGTCATTTGTTTTCTTACTTCTTTGTGGGGTTTTTTGATAGTTTATATATTCTGGATGTTAATGCTCTGTCAGATGTATCAGTAGTGAAGGTTTCCTCTCACTCTGTGTGTTTTCTCTTCACTTCCTTGATTGTTTCTTTCCCTCTACAGAAGCTTTTGTGTTTGATGAGGTCCCACTTGTGAACTGTTGACCTTATTTCCTGGGTAGCTGCTGGATTTAGAAAGTCTTTTCCTACACCCATACACCATGTCTTATAGGTTGCTGCCAACTTTTTCTTCTATCATTTTCTGAGTTTTGGGTTTCACATTGAGGTCTTTGATCCACCTGGAGGTTTTTTTTTTTTTTTNACTTGGAGTTGACTTTTGTACAGGGTAAGAAGTAGGAGTTTAATTTTGTTCTTCTACAAATGCTGATCCAGTTTTGCCAGTACCATATGCTGAAGATGCTATCTTTCCTCCATTGAGCTTTTTTGAGCCCTTTGTTGAATATGAGGTGCCTGAAATTGTATGAGCTCAAGTTTGGATCTTCAAGTTTTGTTCCATTGGTCTTCAGGTCTGTTTTTGTGCCTCCATTCAAGTTTTTAAAAGCATAGTTCTTTATGGTTGGGATGAGTTCATACACAAATACTGTTCAGTATTAAACAGTGGAGTTTCACCCTCCTTCTCAGAGCTGACACTCAATTTAAATAGAATAGGAAATGCATAGAAATAAAAATAAATTTATGAATAAATTTGGAGTGTGATCTTGAACTAGACAAAGAAAATTTGTCCAGATGGCAGAAATGGTTGAATATAATATTTTTTTTTAATTTTTTTTTATTTATTTCCGTATGTGTATGAATGTATTGTCTGCATGCAAGTCTGTGCACCCGTGACGTGCAACGCCGCGGAGGTCAGAAGAGGGTGTCGGACTCCCTTGGAACTGGAGTTCTCCTGGAATTGGAGTTTCAGACGGCTCTCGGCCGCCATGTGGGTGTTGGGGATCGAACCCGGGTCCTCTGCAAGAGCGGTCGGCGCTCTTAACCGCTAGGCCATCTCTCCAGCTCCGAATATAATATTTTAATTCTGTTCCTGAATCAGCCTATTTCTTCTTGATGTTGATGCTCTAACAGCTGATTCCTAATGACTAGCTACACAAAGTCCAGCTACACTAGATGACGATCTCAGATCAAGCATGAGAAGCTCAGGGAAAAATGTGTTGCATCAATTTGTAATAATCATACCTAATGCCTGGCTCAAAGGAACACAGAAAGCAATAGTTGTGTTTGGGCAAAATGTCTGTTCTTTATTCATTGAGGACAAATGTATCTCAATATTTTTAAGTACTCAGTATCTAAGAACCTTAAGCAGAGTAGGTTTGAGATGGGGTGAGAACACCTCTCACACTCTATTGCCTGAGGTCTAAGGCAACCTGACTCTATTCACAAAATTCTATTCCTAGAGAAAGTGACTTCTGTCATATAGCCCAAGTTGTATGTGCCCTGCTGTGGTACATAACACAGGTCCATGTTGACTAAACCTACTTCCTCAAGATTCATGGCATCTCCTTAGTTCAGAAACTCCTAAAAATAGGCACCTCTCCTTTTCAGGCAGGACCTCTTAATTCAGACTTCCATTGCAGTGTGTGCTATGTATATCTCTTAGCTGTAGGATGGTTCAAATCAACACTTTTTTGAAAAATTTCCTCTTAATGTAGTATTTAGTCAAAGATAAACAGTTGTATGTACAATTTTGATAGAATACTAAAAATGTGGAGAATGCTGGGCTTGATGGCATGTACACTCAGGAGGCAGAGGGAGGCAGATCTCTGGTGAGTTCAAGGCCAGCCTGGCTTACATAATGAGTTCGAGGACAGCTGGGGCTACAGGAGGATCCTGTCTTGAAAAACAAACAAACAAAAATGTGGAGAGTAACTCTCAACTGCTCTGGAATCTGTGTGATGTTGTATCAAGTTGAATGCCATTCAGAATAAATATTTTTCAAATATTAGTTTATAATTCAAGTATTTTCTTTTGTAAAGTTCTTGTCAATCCACTTTATAAATAATTCCCCATTATTGGGATTAATGTCTAGTTTCCATTAGTTTGAATGAGCAATATTTCCCAATTTATCTCACAGATTGTTAATGTTTATGATATTATATTATTTGCCTTTTTCCTTAGGAATGTAACATATTTGGGCAATACAAAATATATTCTAAAATGAAGCTTTTTAAATGTTGGTAATTGTTTCTGCCTTTAAATTAGTTTTAAAATCAACTATATGTTCTCTTTTATAATTTCATTACTTTTACTTTCATTGTAAAGAAACTATTTTATTTTTTCCCTTAAGTCATTAATTAGGGGGGCAAAAGTTTATCATTCAATTCATGATACATTTATCTAGACTTTCAGATAATTTTGAAGTTAGCATATGCACTGATGAGTTTCATTACGACATTTTCATCCATACTTGTATCCATCTTCTTTCCCCACTCTGTTTTAATGTCTATGTGCCCCCATTTGTGGTCCCCTTCCTCCTGCCTCTAGTCCTCCTTCAGCTTTTATGTCATGTGCATTTCATAATATATAGTTCCTTCTCCATTAAATCTTTCTTCTCTATTACAGACTAAAGCTATTACTCCAACATATGTACTATTATCTATACATTTATAAAATACCCCCATCCTTATGCCTCATAAAATATAAAATATTTTTCTTAATTGATCATTATTCATAAATAAATGTATCTCTTTTCCATATCCCCTGCCCCACCCCGGTTCATTCATTCTGCATACATGTCTTTCATCTTTTTCTCAGTCTTTTTTAAAGTTTTTCTCTGAAGAGGATTATTGTTTGGGCAGAAGTTAACTGTTTCAGTCAGCTCTTTGACCCAGTCCTTTTGTCGTTGTTGCTCCTTCCCATTTGTATTGCTCCAAAATATGACTATGTATACATCACATATATACCAAAATTATGACCTCTGAGAATAAACTGCATGCTAATTCCAAAATATGTTTAGGAGTTCACATTTTCCCTTTAAATTTATGTTACTCTAAAATATGAATACATACCCTCCATCCGTATACCACAATTACAATGTCTGAAAATAAGTGGTAAGTTTATTCTAGAGCCTGTTAAAGGATTCACATTATAACAGCACAGTTGCCTTCATATAAAAAGTAATATAACTTTAACTTTGCTCAGCTTGCCTTTCAACTAGGGAATTGGTGCTAGCCTCCACAAATGAGGGAAACCTTTCCCCATTTGTTTTTCGGGACTGTGTTACTTCACTTAGCATAATGGCTTCGAGTTCCATCCATTTACCTGCAAAGTTCATCTTTTATACTGCTGCATAGAATTCCATTGTGCAGATGTGTCACATTTTCTCTATCCACTCCTCCATTGAGGGATACTTCCAACTCTTTGCTATTGTGAAGAGAGCTGTAGTAAACATAGATGTGCATGTATTTCTGCAATAGGATGAGTCTTGTGGGTATATACCCAAGAGTGGTTGACTGGGTCAGGTGGTAAGCTCATTTTCAGTTTCTTAAGAGTTCTCCACTTTGAGTTGATTTTTGTACAGAGTGAGAGGTAGGGGTTTAATTTTGTTCTTCTACATATAGTGATCCAGTTTTGCTAGCACCATTTGCTGAAGATGCTATCTTTCCTCCAATGAGATTTTTGGCCCCTTTATCAAATATGAGGCAGTTGAAATTGTATGAGCTCATTTGGATCTTCAGTTTTGTTCCATTGGTCAACAGTTCTGTTTCTGTTCCATAACCAGGCTGTGTTTATGACTATAGCCCTGTAATATAGCTTGAAGTCTGGTAAGGTGATCCCCCCTGTACTGCATTCTTCACTCAGTGTTGCTTTACTTATTCAGGGTCTTTTGTTTATCCATATGAATTTAGGGATTTTTCTACAAGTCTGTGAAGAAACTCATGGGGATTTTAATTGAGATTTCATTGAATCTGTATATTAGTTTGGGTAGAATGGACATTTTTACTATATTAATTCTTCCAATCTATGAGCATGTTTTTTTTTCCCATTTTTTGATGTCATCTTCAATCTCCTTCTTCAGGTGTTTAAAATTTTTGTTGTAGATGTTTTTGGTGTCTTTGGTTAGGCTTGTTCCTGGGTATTTTTTGAGGCTATTGTGAGTGGGAAGGTCTCCTTATATTCCTTCTCCAGTTGCTTGTTGTTGGTGTAAAGAAAGGCTACTGATTTGTCAAGGTTAATTTTGTATCATGCCACTTTACTGAAACTCTTAATTGCTTCTAGGAGTTTTCTGGTGAAGGTTTTAGCATCCCTCAGGTAAACTATTATAGTGTCTGCCAGCAGGGATAGTTTGACTTCCTCTTTTCAAATTAGTACTCCTTTAATTTCCCATTCTTTCCTTATTGCTTTCGCGAACATTTAAGGCACTATATTGAAGAAGAGTGGCAATAGGGAGCAGCCTTGCTGGGTTCCTGACTTTAAGGGGGATGTCCTGTATAAAAATCAACTCCAAGTGGATCAAAGACCTCAACATGAAACCTGAAACTCTGAAGGTTATAGAAGAAAGAGTTGGTAGCAATTTACAAGACATAAGAATAAGAAAAGACTATCTAAATCAAAGGCAATAAGGTCAATAGCTAACAAGTGGGACATCAAACTCAAAAGCTTCTGCACGGCAAAAGAAATAATCAAGGAAGTGAAGAGAAAACCCACAGAGTGGGGAGAAACCTTCACCAGTGATACATCTGACAGAGCATTAACATCCAGAATATATAAACTATTCAAAAAACAAAGAAGAAAACAAATGACACATTCAAAAGATGGACTAAAGAGCTGAACAGAGGACTTCACCAGTGACAAAGTAAAGATGGCTGTGAAACATCTTCAAAAGTGTTCAACATCCTTAATAGTTTAGGAAATGCAAATTAAAACCACTCTAAGATATCATCTCACTCTGATAAGACTGGCTAAGATCAAGAAAACAAAAGACACCAAATGCTGGAGAGGTTGTGGGGAAAGGGGAACACTTATTCACTGCTGGTGGGAATGTAAACTCAAAGAACCACTGTGGAAAGGAAAGCAGTGTGGAGAACCCTTAAAAGACTCAAAATGAGCCTACCACCTGACCCAGCCATACCACTCTTGAGTATATACCCACAAGACTCATACTACTGCAAAGATGCATGCACACCTATGTTTATTACAGCTCTCTTCACAATAGCAAAGAGCTGGAACCAACCCAAATGCCCCTCAACAGAGGAGTGGATAAAAATGTGGTAGCCGGGTGTGGTGGCACATGCCTTTAATCCCAGCACTCAGGAGGCAGAGATAGGTGGATCTCTGTGGGTTCAAGGCCGGCCTGGTCTACAGAGTGAGCTCCAGGACACCTGGTACTAAAAGGGAGACCCTGTCTCAAAAATACCCCCCAAAAAGTGTAAAAAAAAATGTGGTACATCTATGCAGCAGTAAAGAATGATGACATCATGAACTTTGCAGGTAAATGGATGGAACTCTAAGCCATTATACTAAGTGAAGTAACACAGTCCCAGAAAAACAAACAGGGAATGGTATCCCTCATTTGTAGATGCTAGTACAAAATCCCCCAATTGAAAGGCAAGCTGAACAATGTTATTGTTATGTTTCTTTCTATCTGAAAGCAACTGTGATGTTATAATGTGAATCTCTTAATGGGCCTTAGAATTAACTTACCACTTACTTTCAGACATGTGTTAATTAATGTATATGGGTGGAAGGTATATGTTCATATTTTAGAGCAATATAAAATTAAAAGGAAAAATGTGAACTCCTAAACATATAAAGGAGTTAACATACAGTTTATTCATGGAGGAATAATTCTGGTACATATATGACATTTATATAGGCATATTTCCTAGCAATACAATTGGGAGGGAACCACAACAACATAAGGACTGGGTCAAAGAACAGAACGATATAGTTAAATTCTGCCCCAAACAATAAAACTTTGCAGAGAAACAAACTTTTAAAAGACTGAGAGAAAGATGCAGGACATGTATGGCAGAATGCATGAACTGGGGTGGGGTGGGGGGAAGGGAAAGGAGAATATGTCTAAGTTGAACTGAAAAATGATGTCGGAAATACACGAAACATCAACAAAAGTATTATATTAAAGAAAAAAGGGGAGACTCTCGGACAGTACAACACCAGAGTGCACACAGCACGTGGAGGCTTGGTATCACCTGGAATCCTCCAACCTTCTGGTTCATTCCAGTTGCAGCACCTCCAACCTTCTGGTTCATTCCAGTTCCAGCACCTCCAACCTTCTGGTTCATTCCAGTTCCAGCTCTCGGAGTGGGTGGACTTAGTCTTGAGGACAGCAGGCCAACAGGGTACCTGCATGGGCCAAAGTAGCAACACAACACCCCCTGCTCAAACTGTTAGAGCTGTGGTGTAGAGTATTAGTGATTATAGTCTGAGTCAAGGGGTCAGAATCCAAAGAAACAAGTAAACAAATAAATCCACATGCCAAATACACAAAGAAAAAACCAACACAGGAAATGCTCATAATAAATCCACAATGAACTCTACCAACCCTGCAGAAGATTCCTATAACAAGATCTCCCTGGAAGGAAACCAAGACATGAACCTTAGAAGAACAATTGTAGACATATTCAAAGAAATCAAAGAATATAAAGAACAAATCACAGAACTAAGGGGAAAGAATGAAAAACTTGGAAAGGACCTACTGGGAGATAATGACAAACATTGAAAATAACTAAAGGCAAACTTCAGAAGGACCTGGAAACACTGAAAAGATCCCAGCCCAAAAAGAATAAAGAAACTGACCAGCAGAGCAGGGAGCTACAAAAAGAGAATGACAGCCTCCAAAAGAAAGTGGAAATACTAAAGAAATGAAAAAGGAAATTGAACATTCATCCAATCAACCAGAAAGGATGGGAAGAAACCTTACCAGCAGAATGGAGGAAGCAGAAAAAAGAATATCAGACCTGCAGGATCACATGGAGCACCTAAAATGCTCAAGTAAAGATTATGAAAAATTAAAAATAAACAACAAGAGTGGAACAAGCAGGAAATGTGGGATACTATGAAAAGACCAAACCACCACATCATAGGGATAGAGGAAGGAGAAGAATCCCAAGATGACACTATTGACCAGATCTTCGACATGATAATAGAAGAAAATTTCCCCAATCTGAAAAAAAAGACAAACCCACACAAATACAAGAAGCACAGAGAACACCAAATAGACAAGACCAGAAAAAAAAATTTCCCATGGCATATCATAATTAAAACACTAGATGCTCAAAACAAAGACAAAATACATTAAAATCAGTCCAAAGAGGGAAATTTATAGCCCTTAGTGCCCACTAAAACAAAACAAAACAAAAACAGAAAGAGGCTGGGCTTGGTGGCTCAGGTCTTTAATCCCAGCACTCCAGAGGCAGAGGCAGGCAGATCTCTATGAGTTCGTTCAAGTCCAGCCTGGTCTACATAGGGAGTTCCAGGACAGCTATGGCTACAGTGAGACCCTGTCTCAAAAAGACAAAAACAAAACAAAACAAAACAGAAATGGAACACATAATGATCTAACACTGCAGATAAAAACACTTGAGAGACTGGGGCTGGAGAGATGGCCTAGCGGTTAAGAGTGCCGACCGCTCTTACAGAGGA
Organism: Rhizomys pruinosus; assembly: GCA_009823505.1. Lineage (NCBI taxonomy): Eukaryota > Metazoa > Chordata > Mammalia > Rodentia > Spalacidae > Rhizomys > Rhizomys pruinosus. The sequence goes on from VZQC01000373.1 coordinate 1,070,518, forward strand.
CCCGGGTTCGATCCCCAGCACCCACATGGCGGCTGAGAGCCGTCTGAAACTCCAATTCCAGGAGAACTCCAGTTCCAGGGGAATCCGAGACCCTCTTCTGACCTCCGCGGCATTGCACGACACGGGTGCACAAACCTGCATGCAGACAGTACATTGATACACATACAGAAAAAAAAAACAAAAAAAAAAACACTTGAGAGAAAAAAAAAAAAAAAAAAAAAAAAAACAGGAAAAAAAAAATAACAAAAAAAAAAAAAAAATCAGAGGAGAAATCAAAGAAATAGAAACAAACAATACAAAAAAATCAATGGATCAACAAGCTTGCTCTTTCAAAAGATAAACAAAATAGACCTCTCGCCCAGTTAACCGAAAGAAAGAAAGAGCAACTCTAAATCAATAGCATTTGTGATGAAAGGGAGAACATCACAAAAGTTAAAGAAAAGATCCAGACAATCATATGAGAATGCTTCAAAACCCTATACTCTACTAAATTTGAAAACCTAAGAGAAATAGATGAATATCTGAAATCCTGGAATTCACCAAAGCTTAACCAAGAAGAGATTGATAGCTTAAATAAACCCATGATACTTGAAGAAATTGAAGATGTAATAAAAATCCTCCCAACTAAAAAAGCACAGGCCCAGATTGTTTCACAGCACAATTCTATAAAATATTTAAAGAGGTCTTACAAACATTACTACTCAAACTTTTCAAAAGGATACATAATGAATTAATGATGCAAAGATTCTCAACAAAATATTTGCAAATCGCATATAGACCCACATCAAAAAGATCATCCATCATGATCAAGTTGTATTCAAACCAGAGATGAGGGATGGTTCAACATACATAAATCAATAAATGTAATAAAACACATCAGTGGACTGAAAGACAAAAAACACACAATCATCTCAATGGATACAGAAAAAGCCTTCGACAAAATCCAGCATCCGTTCATGCTTAAAGTTCTAGAGGGAACTGGACTGAAAAGAACATTCATCAACATGATCAAAACTATATATAACAAACCCACGGCCAACATCATCCCAAATGAAGAAAAATTGGGACCATTTCCTTTAAAGGCAGGAGCCTGGAAAGGCTGCCCCTTATCACCACTCCTCTTTAACATAGTACTTGAAACACTTTCTAGGGCAATAAAAAAAGAAGGAAATTAAAGGAGTACTAGTCAGGGAAAAGAGGAAGTTAAACTATCCCTTTTCGCAAATGATATGATAGTTTACCTAAGGGACGCTAAAACCTCCACCAGAAAACTTCTAGAAATGATTAGGAGTTTCAGTAAAGTGGTAGGATATAAAATTAACCTAGAAAAATCAGTAGCCTTTCTTTACACCAACAATAAACAAGTGGAGAAGGAATATAAGAAGACCTTCCTACTCACAAATGGCCTCAAAAAGTAATACTTGGGAACAAACGTAACCAAAGATCTCTACAACAAAAATTGTAAACCCCTGAAGAAGGAGATTGAAAACGACATCAAAATATGGAAAGACCTCCTGTGCTCATGTATTGGGAAAATTAATATAATAAAAATGCCCATTTTACCCAAATTGAAATACAGATTCAACGCAATTCCAATCAAATCCCCACAAGTTTCTTCAAAGACTTGGAAAAAAAAAAAAAAAAACTTTAAATTCATATGGAAAAACAAAAGACCCAAAATAGCTAAAGCAACTCTGACTGAAAAATGCAATACAGAATATGGGGGAGGGGGGTAGTGCTCTACCAGGCTTTGAGCTATATTGCAGGTCCATAGTCATAAAGACAGCCTGGCACTAGCACAAATACAGACCAATTGACCAATGGAACAAAATTGAAGATCCAAACCTGAGCTCATACAATTTCAGCCACCTCATATTTGACAAAGGGGCAAAAAAAAAAACTCAATGCAGGAAGGATAGCATCTTTAGCAAATGGTGCTGGCAAAACTGGATCACCATCTGTAGAAGAAAAAAAATTAAACCCTTAGTTCTCACCTTGTACAGAAATCAACTCCAGGGCTGGAGAGATGGCCTAGCGGCTAAGAGCGCCGACCACTCTTACAGTGGACCCGGGTTCGATCCCCAGCACCCACATGGTGGCTGAGAACCGTCTGAAACTTCAATTCCAGGAGAACTCCAGTTCCAGGGGAATCCGACACCCTCTTCTGACCTCCTCAGCGTTGCACAACACGGGCGCACAAACCTGCATGCAGACAGGACATTCATACACATACAGAAATAAATAAATAAAAAAAATCAACTCCAAGTGGATCTCAACATGAAACCCAAAACCCTGAAGGTGATAGAAGAAAAAGTTGGCAACAACCTACAAGACATAGGCTTAGGAAAAGACTTTCTAAATCAAGCAGCAGCTGCACAGGAAGTAAGGTCAACAGTTGACAAATGGGACCTCATCAAACTCCAAAGCTTCTGTACTGCAAAAGAAATAATCAAGGAAGTGAAGAGAAAACCCACAGAGTGGGAGGAAATCTTCACCAGTAATACATCTGACAGAGCATTAATGTCCAGAACATATAGACTACTCAAAAAACAAACAAGTATGAAAACAAATGACCTACTCAAAAGATGGAGTGAAGAGCTAAACAGAGACTTCAACAGTGAGGAAGTAAAGATGGCTGAGGAACATCTTAAAAGTGTTCAACATTATTAATAATTAAGGAAACACAAATTAAAACCACTCTCAGATATCATCTCACTCTGATAAGAGTGGCTAAGATAAAGAAAACAAGATACCAAATGCTGGAGAGGTTGTGGGGAAAGGGGGGGCACTCATCCACTGCTGATGGGAATGTAAACTCATACAACCCCTGTGCACAGCATTGTGGAGAACCCTTAAAAGACTCAAAATGAGCATACCACCTGACCCAGTCATACCACTCCTGGGTATATACCCACAAGACTCATCCTACCACAAAGATACATGCACATCCATGTTTATTGCAGCTCTCTTCACAATAAGGAAATGTTGGAACCAATGCAAATGCCCCTCAACAGATGAGTCAATGACAAAAATATGGCACATCTACACAATGGAGTACTATTCAGCTGTAAAGAAAGATGACATCATGAACTTTGCAGGTAAATGGATGGAGCTCTAAGTCATTATGCTTATTGAAGTAACACAGTCCCAGAAAAACAAAAGGGGAAGCTCCTGCTGCCATGCCTCCCTGCCACAATGGACTCTAATTCCTTGGAATCATCAATCTTTTATCTCCAAGACACTAAAAGTAGTAATGGTAACTTTATAAATAGCTAGAGATTGAGTTAAGGCTCTGAAGAAAGTCCACCATGTGAAATTCTTTCTGGTGACATTATCCAGTTTGGGGTAGATATGACAGAGAATACCAGGAAAGTTACCCATGGGTGTATTGTTTCCACAATAAAACTTTTTCTACCAGATGGTATGGAAGCCCGGCTCTGCTCAGATGTCATCCATACTCCATTACCAAGTCCTGTTGACAACGTTGCTGCTAACACTCCAAGTATGTACTCTCAGGAACTATTCCAACTTTCTCAGCATCTACAAGAGGCCTTACATCGGGAACAGATGCTGGAACAGAAGCTAGCTACACTTCAGCGGCTGTTAGCCATCACCCAAGAGGCAGTCTTTAATAGACGAAGATAGACTCTTATCATGGTTAGCAGCTATGGGAAACCAATTACAGTCATGCTCCAAAAATCAAACAGAAAATAGTTTACAGATGGAACTCATAGCATTACAAGAAGATAAACACAACTAAGACAACAACCAAAGTGTCTCTGAAGCAGGTTCTTCAGGAGAAAATTGAAGTGGTTAGAAAACTTTCAGAAGTTGAGCACAGTCTGAGTAATTCTGAAGATGCATGTACCCACCTGAAAGAAATGAATGAGCAAACTCAGGAAGAACTAAGAGAATTAGCCAATAAGTATAATGGAACAGTTAATGAAATTAAAGATTTATCTGATAAATTAAAGGTAGCAGAGGGAAAACAAGAGGAGATCCAACAAAAAGGACAAGATGAAAAGAAAGAATTACAGCATAAAATAGATGAGATGGAAGAAAAAGAACAGGAGCCCCAGGCAAAAATAGAAGCTTTGCAAGCTGATAATGATTTCACCAATGAAAGGCTACGAGCTTTACAAGTACAGTTAGAACATCTTTAGGAGAAAACTCTTAAAGAATCCAGCAGCTTAGGGATACAAGTTGATGACTTCTTACCTACAATAAATGGGGGCACAGAAAAAGAGAAGCTGATCGTCCAGGGGCATCTAACCAAAGTAGAAGAAACAAAACTTTCAAAAGAAAACCAGGCAAAAGCAAAGGAATCTGATTTATCAGATACCCTTAAGTCCAATCAAGGAAAAAAGCAGCGATGATACTACAGACACCCAAATGGATGAGCAAGATCTAAATGAACCTCTTGCTAAAGTGTCTTTATTAAAAGATGACTTGCACGGGGCTCAGTCAGAAACTGAGGCAAAACAAGAAATTCAGCATCTTCGCAAAGAATTGATCGAAGCCCAGGAGCTAGCTAGAACAAGTAAACAAAAATGCTTTGAACTTCAAGCTCTTCTGGAAGAAGAAAGAAAAGCCTATCGTAATCAAGTTGAAGAATCTGCTCAACAAATACAGGTTCTTCGGGTCCAGCTGCAGAGGTTACACATCGATATTGAGAATCTGCGGGAGGAGAAAGACGGTGAAATCACAAGCACTAGAGATAAATTGCTTAATGCCCAAGATGAAATTTTGCTCCTTCACCAAGCAGCACCAAAGGCTGCCTCTGAGCGGGACACTGACTTTGCTTCTTTGCAAGAAGAGCTTAAGAGGTGGCGGAAAGCAGCATCTGAGTATGAGAAAGAAATCACAAATCTATAAAACAGTTTTCAGCTTCGATGTCAGCAATGTGAAGACCAGCAGAGAGAGGAAGCAACAAGGCTGCAGGGTCAACTAGAGAAGTTGAAAAGGGAATGGAATGCATTGGAAACTGAATGCCATTCTCTGAAAAAGGAAAATGTTCTGCTGTCATTAGAACTACAGCGCCAAGAAAAAGAATTGCACAGTTCTCAGAAGCAGAGTTCAGAGCTTACGAGTGATCTCAACATCCTCCAGATGACTAGGAAAGAGCTTGAGAATCAAGTGGGATCCTTGAAAGAACATCTTCGGGATTCAGCTGATTTAAAAACTCTACTCAGTAAGGCTGAAAACCAAGCAAAGGATGTACAGAAAGAATATGAAATGACACGGACTATACTCTCAGAACTGAAGTTGAAGTTTGAAATGACTGAGCAGGAAAAGCAGTCAATCACAGATGAGCTCAAACAATGTAAAGACAATCTTAAGCTGCCCCAAGAGAAAGGAAATAATCCCGTCCCAGCCGTATTCATTCGCCTATTCCTAACTTTCCTGTTATTGGTGTTTCGGTCCATTGTGGTAGAGAAAGAAACCCCGGCCCTGGATGCCCATGTTGGCGGCCCTGGCTGCGGTGACAGCCATTGCGCTGTATGTGCCATGTCTGGCCAGAGCTTCTCCATGAGAGTGTCTTGAGACTGTACACCGTCATCCCTCTAGAATCTGGTATCACGTTCATGCTGGAACAAACAGAACCGTTTTCTTCCTTTTTACCTCTTAAAACAGCAAAGTGCAAGAATACAGCTGTAGGGTCATTGCTTTAAATTATATAAAATATATCTGTGTACAGAGAGGATATAAAGTTGTGACTTTATTCTACTGTAAGTAGTAATTTGCTTAGTTTTTCATGTAATTTTTAAATTAGTATGTTGAGATTCTGAATATTATGGTGGCCTAAAGTGGGCTTCTTAGTACACCAAATTACTTATATCATAAATTTATAGATATTTTACTCTGAATTCTGATGGCCACATAATTCATCTTTCTAATTCGAAAACTACCCAAACCAAACAACCCATACATGGGAAGAGAGGCCCTGTGTGCTCAGTGCCTATCAGTTTGAAATATGTACACACACACACACACACACACATAAATGTTTTACATATTTACACCATTTTTATTTGTTATAAAACCACTGAGCTACTGGGAACAAGACTTGAACAATTATTTGTGTGGATTTTTTTAAGAAAAAAATTTGGAAAATATTCTGTTATAATGATAACTTGAGGAATATGTGCACGTTTGTTCAGCCTTAATGTGACGTGAAGATGTGAAGGGCATCGACTTTGAAAAACTTTCTATGAGAGTGTGTTTTCTTGAGCAAACTGAAATATTTCTGGGAGCAGAAACACAATGACATAATTTCAGTGCAGTCAATTGGAATGTAGTTTATTAAACCTCATGTATTTGAAGAGATATTTTCTTTAAAAAAAGTTACTTTCTCATATACAGCATTTTAGAACGCATGTTTTCTTTTTTTTCCTGTTATCTATTCCTCCGAGCACATTTAATTGAAGGAAGAATTATCTCTGTTTAGATAAGCTTTTATTGACTTAATTTGGTTACAATATTTTGGCGCTAATTCTCATTCAAGGTGAACTGTTGTTACCTACAAACAGATTTCTTGGTTGAGTAGACAACCAATTGGTTATTCTCTTATTGTTGTTAATTGGGACATTTTATTAATTAGATGCACTCTTCCCAAGATTGATAGTGTTCAATGCATAGTGACACACCTTAGCGCTGCTTGATGTTATAAATTTAAACCACAGAAGTGAAAGTTTAGCTATGGTTTTGTGCAGCACCATAGTTATGTCAAAAAGCTTTATTTAGGTCATAGAATATCGTAAAGTATCATATAGTTAAATTTTTTTTCAGTCAGTGAAGACTGGGAGAGAATGTCAGTGAATTGACTTGAATGTTCTAAGGGAAGACATAGGTCTAGCCAGATACTGAAATAGGAGTTTAAGATATAACTTGCCTTGTGATGTTTGGCAGTCATTGTTTATACTTTAAAAGTTCTATTTTAAGCTATTTGGGATTGCTTTCAGGAGATTCACTAGATTTATGGAGGAAATGGTCACAAATGACTTGTAGAAATACCATCATATAGTTCATTTCATCATTTTCTGTTGCAGGAAGCCACTCCACCGCAAGATGCTAATATGCCAGTGGTACCCAGTACCTCTTGTATATAGGTTGTTGTAAATACTGTTCTGAAATGCTTAACTTCAAAATTTCTTTTTCTTTTCTTTTTAGTTTTACCTTTTTTTTTTTTTTTTTTTATTTGGTATTTTTGAGACGAGACAGGGTCTCCATGTAAAACCAGGTGTCCTGGAGCTTGCTTGGTAGACCAGGCTGGCCTTGAATCCACATAGATCCACCGACCTCTGCCTCCCAAGAGCTGAGATTAAAGGTGTGCACCACCACGCCCGGCAAAAAAATTTCATTTTTTAAAGTAAATAATTGTTCGAAATCTATTTTGTAAAGATATAACTTACAATAGAATTTCTGGAGTACAGATTAAACTATTTGCACTAACACACGTGATGTGCATGATTTAATAAAATAACTTTAATCTCCCTCTGCATTTGTGGATCCTAACACCAAATCCCCAGTTGAAAGGCAAGCTGAAGAATATTATTGTTATATTTCTTTTTATCTGAAAGCAACTATGTTGTTATAATTTAAATATTTTAACGGGGTCTAGAATCAACCCACCACTTATTTTCAGACTCTGTGATTACTGTATATGGAAGTTATATATTCATATTTTAGAGTAATATAAAATTAAAGGAGGAATATGTGAATTCCTAAACATAAAAAAGACTGAGAGAAAGAGGGAAAAAATTGTTCTCCACACTGCTTTCCACGGGGGTTGCATGATTTTGTATTCTCACTAGCAGTGGATGAGTGTTCCCCTTTCCCAATAACTTCTGCAGCATTTGGTATCCTTTGTTTTCTGTATTGTAGCTAGTCTTTCAGGATTAAGATAAAATCTTAAGTTGGTTTTAATTTTCGTTTCCTTAATTATTAGCCATGTTGAACACTTTTTATGATGTTTCTCAGCCATCTTTACTTCTTCATTTATGAAGTCTCTGTTCAGCTCTTTACTCCATCTTTAGAGTGGGTCATTTGTTTTCTTCCTCCTTTGTTTTTGGAGTAGTTTACACACTCTGGATGCTAATACTCTATCTGATGTATCACTGCTGAAGGTTTCCCCCCACTCTGTTGGTGTTCTCTTCACTTCTTTGATGTTTCTTTCACTGTACAGAAGCTCTTGAGTTTAATAAGTTCCCATTTGGCAATTGTTGACCTTATTTTTTATGCTGCTGATGTCTGATTTAGATCGTCTTTTCCTCTGCTTATGTCTTGTTGGTTCCTACCAGCACTTTTGTACATCATTTTCAGAGTTTTGAGTTTCACATTGAGATCTTTGATCCATTTGGAGTTGATTTTTGTTCAGGGTGAGAGGTAGGGGTTTAGTTTTAATCTTCTACAATTGGTGATCCAGTTTTGCCAACACCATTTGCTGAAGATGCTCTTTCCTCCATTGAGACTTCTTGGGCATTTGTCAAATATGAAATGGCTGAAATTGGATGTGCTCAGGTTTGGATCATCAATTTTAGGCCATTGATCTATGGGCATGTTTTTGTGCCAATACCAGGGTGTTTTTAGGACTACATCCCTGTAATATAGTTTGAAATCTTCTATGCCAATCACCCCAGTATTGCTCTTTTTGCTCAGGGTTGCTTTGGCTAGCTGGGGTCTTTTGTTTCTCCATAAGAACTTTAAGATTTTTTTTTCTAGGTCTGTGAAGAAGCTTGTGGGGATTCTAATCGGGATTTCATTGAATCTGTATATTAGTTTGAGGAGGATGGTCATGTTTACTATATTGATTCTTCCAATCCATGAGCATGGGAGGTTCTTCCATCTTCTAGTATCTTCCACAATCTCCTTCTTGAGGGATTTAAAATTTTCTTCATAGAGAGTTTTAGGTCAGGTTTTTTCTGAGATAATTTATTATTATTATTTTTTGGTGTGTATTGTGAGTGGGAAAGTGTCCTTGTATTCCTTCTCCAATTGTTTGTTATTAGCATATAGAAAGGCTACTAATTTTTCCAAGTTAATTTTGTATCCTGCCATTTTACTGACCTGTTAATGGTTTCTAGAGGTTTTCTGGTGGAGTTTTTGATGTCCCTTAGATAAACAATCATGCCATCTGCAAACAGGGATAGTTTGACTTCCTCCTTTCCAATTATACTCCTCTAATTTCCTTTTCTTGTCTTGCTCTCGACATTGCTCTTGTATTATTGCATTTCCAGCACCATATTGAAAAGGAGTAGGGATAGGGGGCAGCCTTGCCAGGTTCCTGACTTTAGGGGGAACAATTCTATATTTTCCCCATTTATGATAATTCTGGCTGTGGGTATGTTGAACCATCCTTGCATCTCTTGTATGAATCCAGCTTGGTCATGGTGGATGATCATTTTGATATGTGCCCGTATGTTTTTTTGCAAGTATTTTGTTGAGAATTTTTCCCATCTATTTTCATGAAAGAAATGGGTCTATAGTTTTCTTTTTTGGTTGTATCTTTGCCTGGTTTTGGTATTAGAGTAATGTTGGCTTCATAGAAGGAATTTGAGAGATTTCCATCTGTTTCTATCCTCTTGAATAATTTGAGTAGTAGTGGCTTTAGGTCTTCTTTAAATGTCTTATAGAATTCTGCCATTAATCCTTTTGGACCTGGGCTCTTTTTAGTTGGGAAGGTTTTTTTTTGTTTGTTTGTTTTTGTTTTTGTTTTTGTTTTTGTTTTACTACAGTTTCAATTTCCTCCTTGTTATGGATCAATTTAAGCTGTGGATCTCTTCCTGGCTAAGTCTCGGTGGATTCCATGATGTCAGGTATTCATCCATTTCTCTTAGGTTTTCAAATTTAGTAGAGTATAGGTTTTTGAAGTATTCCCATAAGATTGTCTGAATCTTTTCACTATCTGTTGATATGTTTCCCTTTTCATCTCTGATTTGGTTGATTTTTGTTGCTCTTTCCTTCTTTTAGTCAACTGGGCTAGAGATCTACCTCTTGTTTATCCTTTCAAAGAACCAGCTCTTGGATTCATTGTTTTATTGTGTTGTTTTTCATTGTTTCTATTTCATTGATTTCTGCTCTGACTTTTGTGATTTATTCATGTCTGCTGGGTTTAAGACTCATTTGTTGCTGCCTCTCAAGGGTTCTTCCCCCCGCCCCTTTGGCCAGAGCTTTATCTCTTTTTTTCCCCTTAAATTTATCGAGCTTTTATACATTTCATACAACATTTCTTAATCAAATTTAGACCTGTTCCCCCATCCATACCTCCCTCGCCAGAATTCATGCATTCTGCCATCCATGTTAACGCCTGTCTTGCATTTTTTTCTCAGCCTGTTTTAACTTTTTTGATTTAGATTTTTTTTAGTTGCAGTGTTAAGTCATTTATTTGTGCTCTTTCTGTTTTCTTAATGGAGGCACTTAGTGCTATGAATTTTCCTCTTAGGACTGCTTTTAACTTGTCCCATAGGCTTTGCTGTGTTCAATCATCCCTTTTATTTAGTGCCAGGAACACTTTTATTTCTTTATTTCCCCTTTGACCCATTTGTTATTCAGTAGTTTGTTGTTTAGCCTCCATGTGTTCGTGTAGCTAGTAAGCTTTGATATTAAGCTTTGTTGCACTGTGGTCTAATGAGATGCATGAAATCCTTTTTTTTTTGTATTTGCTGAGATTTGCTCTGTGCCCCACTATATGGTTGATTTTGGAGAATGTTACATGGTGTGCTGAGTAGAAAGTATATTCTTTGGTGTTTGCTTTTTCTATTCTTTTTAAAATTTATTTATTTATTATTTTTATGTGTATGAATGTACTGTCTACATGTAGGTTGGTGCACCCATGTCATGCAATGCTGCAGAGGTCAGAAGAGGGCATTGGGTTCCCCTGGAACTGGAGTTAAAGGTTGTTCTTAGCCGCCATGTGGGTTCTGGGAATCAAACTCGGGTCCTCTGCAAGAGCAGTCAGTGGTGCTCTTAACCACTGAGCCATCTCTCCAGCCCCAATGCTTTTTTCTATTCTTAAGTTTTCTTCAGTATTATAGCATATCTAATTGCTAGACTTAGTTGGCTGGTATTTTGTGGGAAATTCATGTCTATGTTCATAGATTTGTTTTCTTGCAAGGTAATTCTGAACTCATAAAAGGAGTTGGAAAATGTTCTCTTACCTCACATTTTCTAGAATAATTTGAGTGGAATTAGCTTATTTCTTTCTTAAGGATTTGGCAGAACATACTAGTAAAATTGTCTGGATTTTTTACTTTCTTGGAACTCCTGTTTTATTTTTATTTATTTTGGTCTGTCTTTCAGTGGCACATCTCTTTTACTCTCAAGTCAATGCATCACTGTGTTTTGACTTACATCAATTTAAAGCCCATGCAATTGGATTCTATTGAGTGCTTTTAAAATCTTAATCTTATAAATTTTGTATTTCAATAAATAACCTAACCAATTTAGCTATTTAAATGTATTGTTATAATTAATATATTTAGTATCATTCAGTCATTTTACTTTTTGTCTGTTAAATATACAGTCACAGTTAATTTCTTAGATTCAGATATTATTCCATATAGAATGTGTTTTGAGTGACTAGAGAGATGGCTCTGTGGTTAAGAGCATTAGGTATTCTTCCAGAGGACCTATCCCTATGCCTCATATAATATTATAACTTTGGTAGCAACCTACAAGACATAGGCTTAGGAAAAGTCTCTAAATCAAACAGCAGCTGTGCAGGAAATAAGGTCAACAATTGACAAGTGGGCTCTAATTAGACTCAAAAGCTTCTGTACAGTGAAAGAAGCAATCAATGAAGTGAAGAGAAAACTCACAGATTGGGAGGAAACCTTCACTAGTGATATATCTTACAGAGCATTAACATCCAGAATATAAACTACTCAAAACGCAAAGACGTAAGAAAACAAATGACCCACTCAAGAGATGGAGTAAAGAGCTGAACAGAGACTTCACAAATGATGAACTAAATATGGCTGAGAAACATCTTAAAAAGAGTGTTCAACATCATTAACAACTAAGGAGATGCAAATTATAACCACTGCAAAATATCATCTCACTCTGATACGACTGGCTAAGATCAAGAACACAAAAGACTAAATGCTGGAGAGGATGTGGGTAAAGCAAATAATCATCCACTACTAGTGGGAATGTAAACTCCTACAACCACTATGAAAAGCAGTGTGGAGAACCCTTAAAAGACTCAAAATGAGCCTGCCACCTGACCCAGCCCAGCCATACCACTCCTGGGTATACGCACAAGACTCATCCTACTGCAAAGGTACATGGCCATCTATGTTTATTGCAGCTTTCTTCACAATAGCAAAGACCGGGAACCAACCCAAATGTCCCTCAACCAACTAGTGAATAGGGAAAATTGTGGTACATCTACACAATGGAGTTCTATGCAGCAGTAAAGAAAGATGACATCATGAACTTTGAAGGTAAATGGATGGAACTAGAAGACATTATATTTAGTGAAGTAACAGTCCCAGAGAAACAAATGACAAGTGGTATCTCTCATCTGTGGATGCTAGCACCTAATATCTAGTAGGAAGGCAAACTGAGCAACACACACACATATAATATATATATATATGTATATACATATATATATATATATGTATATACATATATATATATATTATATGTGTGTGTGTTGCTCAGTTTGCCTTCCTACTAGATATTAGGTGCTAGCATCCACAGATGAGAGATACCACTTGTCATTTGTTTCTCTGGGACTATTACTTCACTAAATATAATGTCTTCTAGTTCCATCCATTTACCTTCAAAGTTCATGATGTCATCTTTCTTTACTGCTGCATAGAACTCCATTGTGTAGATGTACCACAATTTTCCCTATTCACTAGTTGGTTGAGGGACATTTGGGTTGGTTCCCGGTCTTTGCTATTGTGAAGAAAGCTGCAATAAACATAGATGGCCATGTACCNGAATTAGGTCTAAATTTGATTAAGACATGTTGTATGAAATATACAAAACTTCAATAAAAATAAAAACATCAACACTGGGATTATACTTATAAACACATTAATCACATTACCTTATGCTTAACCCTATGTATTAATGATTTTGAGGGTTATTTTTTTTCATTCTTCTTATATTGCAGGATCCCATTATTATGAAGTCTAGCATATTTCATTCATGTAATTTATTTCTGAGTAATTTACTGATGAGTTGTTGATAACTGTAAGTGAGAATTTTCCTGAGTCACTAGTTTTCTGCAGGTGCAAAATCAAGCAATCCACAAGTCAGCTCAGCCTATAAAATCTGGCAAAGGGGCTGGAGAGATGGCTCAGCAGTTAAGAGCACAGACTGCTCTTGCAGAGGACCTGGGTTTGATTCCCAGCACCCACATGGTGACTAAGAACCATCTTTAACTCCAGTTCCAGGGGAATCCAGCACCCTCTTCTGACCTCTGCGGCATTGCACGACATGGGTGCACCAACCTACATGCAGACAATACGCTCATACATATAAAAAAAAATAACAAATAAAAAAATCTGGCATAAATATTCTCAATTAAAAGCTATAAAATTGTATCATTACTGATATTTATGTTATGGAAAAAAAGTCTAAAAAGAGGTCAAGACTTTTTTTGAGTAGCTATTTAAATACTTGTGATATATATATATATATATATATATATGTAGACATTTCTAGAATGTTATAATTAATATTATAATATTGTGCTTAGATTCTCATGTAGAATCATTTTCTTCTGTTATACTTTTCTATTAAACTTTGCTCAGAAACATCAGCTTTCAATTGATATGATCTCCACTACAATATCAACCTTGATCTATTATGGTTATAAATTATATTGTCGTGGGGTGTGGTGGCACACGCCTTTAATCCTAGCACTTGTGAGGCAGAGGCAGGTGGATCTTTGTGAGTTCAAGGCCAGCCTGGTCTACAGAGTGAGTTCCAGGACAGCTGGGGCTACAGGGAGACCCTGTCTCGAAAAGACCAAAAAAAGTTATATTGTCTATTTTTTAAAACTAATCTTAAGTAACTATTCCATTTAACAGATATTGAATTCCTTCCATAGTATTGAAGAAAGAAGCCACTGTTGGAAAAAATGAAAATGTTTCTATATTCTGTGGCTGAACAAAGATGATAATTAAGAGACATACATGATATGCCAGATGATATTAGTTTGGAAAAGATCAGAGTAGTTAAGGAAGCTGGGAGAAATGGGCATGGTGACACAGGATGATGGACCCTGCACTCAGTGGGGAGAGGGATGAGGCTTGATAGTTTAAGGTCTGCCTTCCCTACATGTTGAATTCAGTGTCAGTGCCAGTGAGTACATGTTAGAGAGAGAGAGAGAGAGAGAGAGAGAGAGAGAGAGAGAGAGAGAACATGAAGCAGTAGAGGAAGTGTGTGATAAAAATCTTGAAAAACAACATCCCAGATAGGGATATGGGTAGTTAGCTGTTTATTGCCCCAAGATAAAAATATCACTACTGCGCCTATGTCTTATACTGTGCTGGTCATTGATGTGGTTATTTGTCTTTAAAGCTGATGTTAGACCATTGATTGATATTCTCCCTTAGTAACTTGTGTAGTGCTTGCCAAAGTTATGAGAGCTTGCCTTCAGGGAAGGTGGCTTCCATGTCCATTCCAGGCCCATTACTCCAAATCTGGCTTCTGAAGTATTTCTTGTCCTTAGTAATAGGGTCTTAACACCAAATTCTGGGAGGCAATCACAGTCTGTGGCAATAACCCTTGTAATTTGGGTAGTCTCTTATGCTACCTTAGCCTACAATGCAAAAATAGATTTCTCCTGTCTGGCACTGTTTTTTGTTATTTAGCCTTCAGCTATGCACATGGACTCACGTTGAGATAGTGTACGTAATTTGTCATTAGATTGGTAGACCAATATGTTTAACTCAGGTTCTTACCCTAGCTAAACATTATTTATCTCTTGTCTCTCTTTTATTTTTCTTTTGAAAACTCTGTTCATGTCTGTAGACCATTTTTTATTTGGGTCATCTATTTTCTTGATTCTTTGTTTTGTTTTGTTTTTTAGTTTCTTGTATGCTCTGGACACTGTTCCTTTATCACAAGTACAGATCACTCTGTGTGCTTCTGCTTCACCCCGTAGGTTGTTTCCTTTGCTCTTGATCTTTCTTCCTGAGCAAATGAAGTCCAATTTAGGAAGTACTTTTCTGGACCCTGGTATCTTGCAGTATACTGCCTCTTTTTTTCGTCTAACAGTTTCAGAGTTTCAGGTTTCATACTGAGGTCTTTGATCCATTTATAATTGATTTATGTGCAGGAAGATAGTTGTGGTTCTAATTTCATTCTGCTGTGCCTAATTTCAAATATATTTGTATCATGTATCCAAAGAAAACAATAAACGATACTTATCTGCACTTTTTCCTTTAAAGGAACTTCACTGACTCTGGGAAAAAGAAAGAAAGATTGAAATTCAGCTCTTAATATGAGTGACCAAATGCTGAAATGACAAAGATGATTGAGGCATTAGTTGGAGTGGAAGATTATTTTGCTACAAAAGCCTAAGTCAAAACGAAAAAACCTGGGCTACCCAGTGGCACAGCTTATCTTGCACCTTACAGAGATATTTCCTAACAAGGAGGTCAATCGCTAAAAGAGATAAGACTCACTTTGGAACTTAATTTCAGGCTGGATAAAAATGTGAAGGTGGCCCTTGTCAAATAACTGTCAGTCAAAGTATGACCTACACAAAGAGATAAAGACTGAGTTCATTCATGATTATAGCTAGTGCTTCATTCTTTTCAGTCTGATCATTTATGAGACTTAAAGTGTTATTCCACAAGTATCTGCTTCAGATGATTTTTGAAGAGAAATAAGGAGAATGTCTATTACTGTTTTGTGGTGAATAAACAGATCTTGTTTATGTGTAGAAAGTAAGAGACATGGGAATAGCTAGATTGACTGATGGCAAGATAGCTAGCTATCTGTTCAGTGCATTGCTCCTGTGCTTTTTGCTCTTTATTGTTCTCATCATTGGTCTTCCAGATTCCCAGTTACCACTGTCACTGAAACAAGATAGACACAGACCCCTGTGTAAGTTTTCCCACCCAGTGGAAAGAAATTAATGTGTAGTAGTGTAAATATAGCTAAATACACATGGATGGAGAGGTCATAGATCTTAGAGAAATCCTGAAAGGCATCACATACTTAGACTAATGTAACTTCTTACTAAGTGCAAAATATATATCCTTACATTTACAGACAAATATTCTAGTCACCACTTATCAAGGAAGTGGTGATGAAGACTATTGCAGAGATGCATCAGATGAAGACTATGCAGAGTACAACTGTTCACACATAGACATTGTCTGTGAATTGTCCAAACCCAATGTACCAAGAGGTACATGTACAATGCAACCTCTATACCTAAGGCTCACTTAATATAGAACAAGACACCAACAAGACACTAATGATTCTCATTAAGGAAGCTCCTTCACGCAGCAGAGGGCCAGGAACACAAAAGGTCATAAATGGCCAAAACCATGGAGATTAGGAGTCTACAGAGTGTGGGTACTTAGAGAGGATTCCTATGTTAAGCTTCACTCACCCAGGATCTAGGGACCATTGTGGAAGAGGGGTTAGAAAAATTGTAAAAGCCAGGGAGGTGGTGCATGACCATATGGAAATAGAGTGTTATATGCTCCCAGGATCTGCTCATATGAACCTACATCAATGTTGTCAGCATACACATAACTCAAGCAGACAAAAACTCAATATCAAACTGCAGGAATGGGAAGCAGTCCTCAATTTTAGCTGAAGAAATATTGGCCGATGATTACTGTTACTTGAGGAAGAGCTGGTCTTCTTAAAGCAAGGGACTCTGGATAGGCTGAGTAAACCTCAGTGGATGAACTTGCATTGATGAACATCTGGGGACACTAATTTGGTACAATATTGTTTAACAGAAATGACAGAGTGTATGAATTCCAGTGAGAATCTGTGGGATGGCACCAATGAATAGGGAGGGTTTAAAGGTGATTAAGATTGATTGAGATGTTGTGTTTGAAATACAAAAAAAATTTCATTAAAAATGCCTAAGAAATAAAGGTATTCAATCCCCGTAGTAACTATAGAAATGAAAATTCAAACTACTTTAAGAGTTAATCTTACCCTAGTAAGAATGGATAAGATCAAGAGAACAAATAACACTCAGTATGTGGGAGTTGTGGAAGCCTCATCACTGCTGGTAGGATCATAGACTTGTACAACTACCATGGAAAGCAGTGTATGAAAATCTTAAAATTCTGAAAGTATGATGTCCTGCATTCTCCATTTCAGAGCCCACATCTACTCTGCCTGGTTTGTTTGATGCTCCCCAAGGCCCTTCCCATCCCTCCCTTGCCCATAGGTCTTCCCCTGACCAGTCTGCCAGAGTGGCTTGATTCCCCTTCACCCTAGCCAGATCCACTCTTTCTCTCTGCATGCTGTCCCCTGCCCAGCTTTTGGCACAAATCCACTCTTATTATTCTCACTTAGATTCCTAACCCAGACCTGTCCAGTGCATTCTGATCCTATGCACCCAAACTGATTGCATTCTCCATTTTAGGATACACACCTACTCTTCCTAGTTATTTAGACACTCCCCTGTCTCACAGCCTTGCTGTCTACCTACTTCCTGAACTACATCCTGTTGGCTTCCTCTCTGTCTTGAGGTTCCTGCCTCCCAGGTCACAAGCCTCATGGCCTTAAGTATGGCAGTTGTGCCCGGCCATGGCCCAACTGCCAAAGGTGCAAGGAGGGAAGTGGGAGGTGGCAGAGTGGTCCCTGAGACAGTGGTAAACCTGAACAGGTACCAAGAAAGAGACCTAGGAATTGCATCAGTGAGCAAAACCCATTTATTGTGGAGGTTTAAGCAGTTATATATATATTTTTTTGTTGGGCTCTAAGACCAGGAGATGGGTGGGACAGAGGAGAAGCATATATGTGTTCTGTAATTGCTAAGTTTTATGACAGGGAAACCACTGTTGCCCCTGAGATAAGCTTATGGCTTGTGTCACTTGCCTCCAGAGGACAAGGTGGACATGCCTCAGGAGGGATGAGACAGCAAATGCTACATTCCCCTGGAGGTTGGGCTCCAAATGCCTGATGTCCAATATGACAAATGGGAATGGTTTTCATCTCCTGGAGGCCTCTCAGGTTTTGGGGGGTGAAATGTACTAGAAGGTTATTGGGGAAAGAAGCTAGCTCTCTTATAGTCAGCTGTAATGGATTCATCTGGCCACACATCATCCCAGAGACCTACATATTAACCTGGTAATTCATACCCTGTCTACTGCATCCTGAGTGCCATGACTAAGACTAGATGCATTATCCAACTTCAGAGCCCACACCTATTCTCACTAGCTAATTCAACCCTCTCCATACTGACCCTACATCAGCCTTAGCTCTATGACCCCTGCTGAAGTTCCTTCTTGAGACCTCCTCACTAGCCTGTGAGAACACAGACACTGGACACCCCTAGCCTTGAATACCTTTTTGCCCAACTGGAGAAC
The DNA here is from genome assembly GCA_009823505.1 of Rhizomys pruinosus. NCBI lineage: Eukaryota > Metazoa > Chordata > Mammalia > Rodentia > Spalacidae > Rhizomys > Rhizomys pruinosus. The sequence continues at coordinate 1,089,051 of VZQC01000373.1, forward strand.
ACTACTAATCAGCTTGAGACCATCCTATCCTACCAATAAAAAGCAAAACTGAGAACTTGAAGCACACACCAACTAACTATTAATACCTGAACATAAAGCAACCAAGTTAGATCTACGATATGAACAGAACCAAAATTCAACTAAACAAAGCAAGACAGGCATTCCATACCAGACACATAATCAACAAAATTAATTCATATGCTTAACAACAATGCAAAAACACAAATATTATGAAAACCCAAGAGAATATGTGCACCCCCAACAGAACCCACCAGTCCTAAAGAAGTTTACTACAATGAGAACTACCCAGAGGAACCCCAGGACACAAAATTTAAAAGAAAAATCATAATCATGATCAAAGAACTTAGGAACACACAAATGACTCATAGAAATCAAATAGAATAGGAATAAACTCCTGACTGAAGTTGAAGAAAATACAAATATATATAGGTGAATGAAGTAACAAAAACAATGCAAGACTTGAAAAGTGAATTCATAAAAATATAAAAATAGTGAAGAAAACTCAAGCTGAAGTGGAGATGGAACTGAAAATTTCAACAAGTCAATTTTAAATGACAGGAGAAAGCCTCACAAATAAAATATCACACGGTATAAATAAATTACTAAATAAACAAATCATCTAAGGAAATAGAGGATGCTTGAGTGGGACAATGCGTTCAAGGTGCTTAAGAAGTAGATGTTAGGAGGCGTGTCCTTGCTTGAGGGTGGCAGAGGCGCAGGAGAAGCTGACTCCAGAACTTGGAAATACTGGACATCTAGTTGGCTCCAGATTCTCTGTAAGCTGAAATATGAATATTGAGTGGGCATGAGAGGTTGAGAATATTCTACTTCCCTGTAACATGGTGTAGATCACTTCCTTTTCCGTGGATTGGAGCCAGAAGGCACAATGAGTACAAGAAATCCTCAAAGAAAGCGGCGTGGTGGAGCAGTAAATTCCAGACAAACCCAGAAGCGAACTCGGGAAACAACTTCGACTCCCGAGATTTCCTTGGAAGCAGAACCCATAGAACTTGTGGAAACTGCTGGAGATGAAATCGTGGACCTCACATGTGAATCTTTACAGTCTGTGGTTGTGGCCCTGACTTTCTCACACCCCTTCAGTAGTTATTTCCAAAGTTGCTTTTCTGGCCAGTTGGGGTTTTGACTTCTCTGTAGGGTTAGCTGGCAAAGCATATTACCTCTTCCCTCCCATGGGGCCACATAACATTCTGCTCTACTCCATGTTTGGAAGTAGTGAGGTGATAGCAATTGAAGGATAACAGGCACAGGGTGGCTCATTAGGGGATAGGCCTTGAGTGACATCCTCCACCTTGATACTACTTCCTCAGAGGGCTTCAAGCCAAACCAGTAGCCTTTTTGCGTGAAACATCTTCAAGGTGGGAAAGAGACCACTTGGGGCTTTGCTAGCAATAACTGACCTCAGTTTACCCTTCTGAAGGAGCAGGGACTCAGCACAGAATTCACTTTAAATGGAGCTGTAGGAGTGTCCCTCCTCTATGTGAAAAGAAAATAGTTTTATTCTTCATTCTGACTTTTTATTTGTTTGACTTCCACTTAGTTTGAATGAAAGTAATTTTCTACATGGACTCAAAGAGGGTAGGAGCATTAGCTCTTATTGTTGTGTAGTGTCTGCCCTCCCCTTTGATGTCATAGCCACTGAGTTCCCTGTGGGCTCATGGGCTTGGTCTTGTTAGCTCTGATAGCCAGACTTCAATGAGCCAAGGTGACCATGCAGCCAGTTCACCAGTAAATACAGTGATACCCACTTAAAATTTTGTTTACTCCTTAAAGACAGTTTATGAAGTTGGTCATAAGCTTATTTCTTCATCCTAAAAATAAATAAGAAGTAGATGTTAATATATCTGGACCAGACTAATAAAGAAGTTGCACATGACAATGAGTATTCTGTATTTCATTGTTTGAATAAGGAATCTGCATTTGATAATGAAAAAAAGAAAATTAAGATTGGACAATGAAGTTGAAGAACTGGACTACTCAGGCAAAGAAAATGAAGAATTGAAAAGCAAAAACACAGGAATGAAATATGCAGGAAATGTGGAACACCATGAAAAGACCAAGTCAATACATCATAGGCATAAAGAAAAGAGAAGATTCTCTGGTCAATGGCATTGACCAGATCTTCTACAAGATTATAGAAGAAAACTCAAAATTAAGGAAAGACTTACCTATACAGATACAAGAAGCACATCGAACACCATTTAGACAGGACCAGAACAGAAACTACCCACAGCATAGCATAGCAAAAAATGCTAACTCTATAGAACAAAAAGAGGGTACTGAAAGCTGCTAATGAAAAACAAGTTATATGTAACAGAAAACCCATCAGAATAACAGCTTACTTTTCAATGAAATCTATGAAAGCCAGAAAAGTATAGACCAAAATATTCCCAGTTCTAAATGACCATGGACACCAACCCAGAATACTTTACCCAGAAAAATGATCTACCATAGTCAAAGGGGAAAAGTGAGAACAGATCAAAGGCAAACTTGGTGGATATGAAGAAGCAGCAAAAATCAGAGCAGAAATTAATAAAAGAGAAACAATGAAAACAATACGAAGAACCAATTAATCTCAGACCTGTTTCTTTGAAGAGGTAAACAAAATAGAGACACTTAGCCTAGTTAACCAAAAGAAAGAAAGAGCACATCCAAATCTACAAAATCATAGATGAAAGGGGAAACACCACAACAGACACAAAAAGGTAGAATATTATAAAGGAAATACCTTTTTAATAATTTATTTTTTTTTATTTTTACGTGTATGAATGTACTGTCTGCATGTAGGTTTGTGCACCCGTGTCATGCAATGCTGCAGAGGTCAGAAGAAGGTGTAGGATTCCCCTAGAACTGGAGTTAAAGATGGTTCTCATCTGCCACGTGGCTACTGGAGTCAAACCCCGGTCCTCTGCAAGAGCAGTTGGTGCTCTTAAACGCTAGGCCATCTCTCCAGCCCCCAGGAAATACTTAAAAAAATTTTTTTTAATTTAAACAATAAAGGAAATGGAGGAATTTCTAAATTAGTGGAATCACCAAAGCTAAACCAAGAAGAGGTCATCATCTTAAACAAACTCATAACAAACAAGGAAATTTAAACAGTAATACCCACCTCCCAAATAAAAAAGTCCAGACCCAGGTGGGTTCACAGCAGATTCTACCAGACATTTAAAGAACATCTACAACCAAGATTACTTAAATAAATCAAGAAGACAAAAAACAGAGGGAGAACTACCAAACTTCTTCTACTAAGCCAGCATTACTTTACTATCAAAATGTTGTAAAGACACAACAAACAAGAAAACTAGAGTCCCAGGTGCATAATGAACACAGACACAAAAACTCTCAACAAAGTCCGTGAAGAATACATATAGACACAAAAAAAAAAAAAAAAACCTCATCCACCATTATCAAGTTGGGTTTATTCCAGAGGTGCAGGGATGATTTAACCTATTTAAATCAATTGATGTACTATATCCTATAAATAAACTCAAAGACACAAATCATATGTTCATCTCAATAGATGGAGGAAAGTTCTTTAACAAAAGCCAATATGCATATGCATTAAAAGTTAGAGAGGGAAATACACTGGAAGGAACATATCTCATCATAATTAAAGCTATAGTCAGCAAACCTACAGCCAACATCATTCTAATAAATGGAAAAAAAAAAGTGGAAGCATTCCCATTAAAATCAGGAACCAGACTAGGTTGTCCACTTTCTCCACTCCTTTTCAGTATTGTGCTTGAAACACTTGTTAAAGAAATAAGAGGAAAAATAAAGGTGCACTAATTGGAAAAGAAGAAATCAAATTAGCTTTAGTGGCAGGTAGTATAAGAGATCCAGGGGCTGGAGAGATGGCCTAGCGGTTAAGAGTGCTGACTGCTCTTGCAGAGGACCCGGGTTCGATCCTCAGCACCCACATGGTGGCTGAGAACCGTCTGTAACTCCAATTCCAGGAGAAATTCAGTTCCAGGGGAATCCGACACCCTCTTCTGACCTCCGCGGCATTGCACAACATGGGTGCAAAGACCTACATGCAGACAATACATTCATACACATAAATAAATAAGTAAAATTAAAAAAAAAGAAAGAGATCCCAAAAATTCCACCAGAAAACTTCTAGAAATGATCAACACTTCCAGCAAAGTGTAGGTTATAAAATAAATCTACAAAATCAGTAGCTTTTCTATATACCGATAATATGCAATAGGAGAAAGAGTACATGGAAACCCTCCCAGTCACACTAACATCAAAAACGAAAATACCTTTGAGTAAACCTGTCCCAAGACATTAAAGATCTCTATAATGAACATTTTAAATCTTTGAAGAAAGAGATTGAAAAGAAATTAAGAGATGGAAAGACTTCCCTTAATCATGGATTGGTAGAAATAATATTGTGAACATAACCATCCTACCAAAAGCAATGTATAGATTCAATATAATACCAATAAATGATCCATTATATTCTTCATACAGCCTGAAAAAATATCATCCTAAATTTCATATGGAATCACAAAATACTGTGGACACCCAAAGCAATATTGATCAAAAATACCAAAGTGAGCGGGTCCCTTATCAGATCTCAAACCATATTAAAGAGCTGTAATCATAAAAAAATGCATGGTACTGGCATAAAAACAGGAAGGTAAATCATTGGAACATAGTAGAATACCCAAACACGAGTTCATGCACTTTCTGCCACCTGATATTTGACAAAAGGTGCCAAAAACACACACTGGAGGAAAGAAAGCATCTTTGACAATTGATACTGGCAAAACAGGATCCCTACCTATAGAATAAAATTAGAACATTATCATTCACCCTGCAAAAAAGTCAACTAATAATGGATCAAAGACTTCAATTCCAAATCTGAAACTCTGAAACTGTTAGAAGAAAAAAAAATAGACAGTACCCTACAAGAAAGGACTTTCTAAATATCATGCAGTAAGATCAACAATTGACAATTGGGTCCTCATTAAACTAAAAAGTTCCTATACAGCAAAGAAACAAACAAGAAAGTGAAGAGCAAGCACTTAGAGTGGGAGAAAAATATTCACCTCTGCAAATTTGACAAAGAATTAATATCCAGAATATATAAACAAGTCAAAAACAAAGAAACAAGAAAATAAATGACTCAATAAAAATATGGGCTAAGGTTAAAAATAATTCTCAAACAAAGAAATAAAAATGGCTAAGAAACACCTTAAAAACACTCAACATCTTTAGTAATTACGTGAATGAAAATTAAAACCACTTTAAGATTCCCTCTTTCCTCGGTCATACTGGCTATGATCAAGAGCATAAATGACACCAAATTCTGGTGAGGATGTAGGGAAGTCACTGCTGTTGGGGTTGCAAACTCATGCATCCACTATGGAAAGGAGTGTGCAGAACTCTTAAAAAAACTAAATAATAACCTACCATATGATCTTCTTCTATCACTCCTTTGCATATACCCAAAGGATTTATCCTACGTAAAGATACTTGTCCAACCATTTTTGTTGCTGTTATTTTCACAATAGCTAAGAAATGGAAACAAACTAAATGTTTATCATCTGGTAAATAGATAAAAAAAAATGTGGTACCTTTACTCAATGGAGTCCTACTCAGTGGTAAAGAAAAATGAAATCTTAAAATGTCCAGTTAAATGGATGAAACTAAAAACTGTTATATTAAGTAAAGTAACACAGACTCAGAAAAACAAGCCGCATGTACATGCTCTCTCATTTGTGGATTTTAGCAGGAGTCAGGAAACTGGAAAGGAAGCATTGGAGGTGAGTGGAGGCAAAGAGCCTGAGAGATGACAATATTAGGAAGCAGATTTCACCAAGGGGAAAATGGAGATCTTCAAGTAGGAAGAAGGGAAGGTGTATAAGTAACCATGGGAGTAAAAGGGAAGAAGGAGCTCAAGAGAGGGATGATAAGAGAAAGGCATTATCAATAGGAAAATGGGGAAAATCGTGGTTGGTCCTTTAACTGAGAAGGTAAGAGGGAGGCCTATGCAGGAGAGGAGAGAATAAAGAGATAAACAATGCTAGGTTGATGTTTTGAAAAGACAAAGTGAAATTTGGTATTTAATAATCCTACTGAAAAATACCCATATATTATAAATGAATATCTGAACTCCCCATGATTAGAACTGAAGCCACAGTGCCAGGCAAGGACATTCTTCCTCTATTTTTTTGGTCAGGATAATCCATGATACTCCTGAAATAATATGGGTTATTCATATGGCCCTTGTTCTCTCCCAGAATGTGAGAGTAAGTCTCTATTGTTGGAAAACAAGACTTGGAACAACTGAGCTGAAATTGACCCAGAGACCTCTTCCCTGATGACTATCTCCCATAGTATCAGAGGATACCCTACAAGCTGCCAAGGAGGAAAAATCAAATAATAATCCTATCCAGCTGTCAGACCTTTGAACAGAAACAATAACTGACCCAGCAAATTATCTCTATTGGCAGAGTAGTGGCACTTTTTCTGAAAAGCCCATGAATGAAAAAAAAAAGAAACTTAAAACAGTCTTTTCCTTATTTAAGAAATAAAATCAATAGACAAGAACAAAGTAAACATTATACAGATTTTAAATTTCTCCTTGCCCAGAATTAGGGTAGAATCTATTATTTGCCATTTAAACTAACTTTGTAGAAATGAAAACTTTACGTGGACCACTTGAAAATTTCGTTTTCAAAGGTAAGAGATATGGTCTCTGATGACAAGTTAGGTAATACTGATGAGTGTCATCACGCAGACCCTTTAATTCTCCCTTTTGTTTGGTTTGCCAGTAGAAAGGATGAAGGAAGTTTCTCTGTTCATTAAGAGTTCCCTCAAGCATCTCCAGGCTCTAGTCCCAAGCCAACTGACTGCAAACCTGTCTGTTTTAATGTTGCAAAAGAGCAAATTTTGTAAGAAAAAGCAAACAACTTTAACAGCAGGTGGCTGAAGCATAGCCTTCAGAAAGCTGTTAAGCACCAGCTTTCTCTGCAAAATAAAACATGGTTGCAAGCGATGTTATTTGCACTTATTGATTCAGTGAAAGAAGTCACCTTATGTTTAATTCAAATTTCGGTCTTGACATAGACAGGCTTAAAACAATCATGCTTTACAAATCCATTTGTTTAAATGATTCTCTTGTTGGCTGTTCACACTGTGCCCTGGGTGCAATTTAAAGTAGTGGAAAACCAGTAACATACATTGCTTTAAGCATTATAGGTTAGACTTGGTTGAATTAGGAAACTACTAATTTCAAAATGCATCTTTGTATTTCTTCTACTCACTTTAATTGTTGGTCTCTGTTTAGAGAACACCCATGTGCATAATTATTATGCCTGTATCTGCTTGATTTTTTTCCTTTCAGGGTGGCATACACTTTGAAATCACACAAAATCAGAGTTTTCTGTTAGTTTTATCTATGGTAAGCATCAAAATGTTTCTCAGAAACTCTATTTCTATTCTTTAAAAGCAAAGACTCTGTAATGAGTGAGAAAAATGCTTGTCAAAAGTTAACAAGGTACAGTAGACTATAATTCTCTGCAAGTCAATTATACTTACCATTTAAATAAGAAAAAATGTCCTTGAACTTGATAAGAAATTGCTTGAAATTAAGTTTTGGACAATTTTATAGAAGTAATTAGGATTGTGAGAATATCCATGGAAGCTTTTCTGATAGTATTTCTTCATGTCTGCAAGTATATAGAAAGGTTAAATAAACTCCTAAGATCTGAAAAGCTGAGTTTTGCTTTGAAGTGGTTTGCTCTGATTTACCTCTTCAGTGCCTTCTCCCTACCTCCAGCCTGTAAACTAAAGTCCAGGTCCCAGTTTTCTGCTATTAGTAGGCCAGAAATTTTAATAAGCCCTAGTGGGAGGTGGGAGGTATTGTAACAGTGGGGTCTGCCCTCAAAGGGGACAGTTGAAGCCTAGTTATTTAGTTCTCTTTGGCTTTGTGATCAGGAAGTGGGAAGCTGAGTTTATCACTTCTCCCTGCTGTGATGTTTACCTTGTCACTGGCTCAAGGCTATGGCCCCAATCAACCTGTACTGGAACCTCCAAAGCTGTGAGTCTAAATATAACTTTTCTCATAATAAGTTGAGTAAGGGTTGTTTCTTATAATGGCAGGAAGATGACCCAACATTGTTTAAAGCTTTAGTAGGAAAAGATGGCTGGTGTGTGTGTGTGTGTGTGTGTGTGTGTGTGTGTGTGTGTGTATGTGTAACTGGGAACTTTGAAAAAAGGAAAGCTATTGAAAACTATGAGTCCAAAACAGATTCACTGTGAGTTTCAAAGGGAAGCACATAAGACGAGCAGCTGAAGTTTACAGACAAATAGGTGGGATGTGGGATTCTAGATATGAAACCAAAAATGCAGAGACATCCAGAGCTCACCGAAATGGTACTGTGAAAGTTTCATTTTCTTTTCATTATTTCCCTTGATAGTTAAAAGGCCAGTCTGCCCGGACAAATTGCACCCTTCTTTTAAAGAAAAACGGTAGATACAGGGTCAGTGAAAACCAAATATCTGTACTAAACCTACTTTCTGAACTGAATACCTTGGATAACAGGCAAGCTCTGGGAAACTCAAGATTTTACAGCTTTGTTAGGAAGGGCTTTCTTTTTTTTCTTTTTTTTTGAGACAGGGTCTCTTTGTAGCCCCAGATGACCTTGCTGTGTACACAGGCTGACCTTGATCTTACCCTCCTTCCTCTCTCTCTGGAGTATTGGGATTAAAGTCTCCCACTACCATAACAGGCTTGCTAAGTAGTTTTAAATGAGGAAATTGTCAAATCACTTAGCAGAAATCATCATCTGCCATCTTTTGTTCTTTAAATTGATGGTTGAGGACCCACCATCATGGAGATTTTCACTACCACATACCTTGCTCTTCATGATGTAGATCTCCATTTAAAATTAAGTACTGAACCAATCATGTGATTGTCTAGAATGTATGTGGATTTAACAATGCCTAGTGAATGTATCCTGATAATCATTAGCTGTTCTTTCTTTCACTGGATAAAAATTGATTTTCAAAAACTCCCATATGTGTGAAGATAATTATTTCCCATGATAAAAATGCATCAGCACATGTTTCATAGTCTGGGATGAACTAATGTATGTAAATAAGGAATAATTGAAGATGTGAGAAAACATTAGCAACTGTAACAGAACAATGATGTAGTCTAATAACTAGGCAAAGTGATTTAACATTGTTATGCCATGCTTCTCAGGACGTGAGAACTCTGAACATTGACTTCATGTTGAAGAACTACAAAGGCACAAAATGAAGACAGCAAGTGAGTGTGACAGCCCCACCCCCACCCCCTCCCCTGCCCATGCCTCAGCACCTCTTCAGGAAGCAGGACACTGAATTGTGACTTGCCTGAAACCCACATTATTTTTTATACATGTTTATTGTTATTAAACTTTTTCATACATCATACATCGTTTCTCAGTCCAATTTAGACTCATTTCCTTTTCCATGCCCCCTACCCAAGTTTATGCATTCTGCCATACATGTCTTGCATCTTTTTCTGAGTCTTTCCAAAGTTTCTTTCAAGGCAGAGCATTATTGTTTTGGGGAGAACCTCACTGATTCAGTTATTTTTTTATTTTTTTATTCCTGTTCTTTTGTTGTTGTTGTACCCTCCAATTTGTATTGCTTCAACACACACACACACACACATGTATGCATGTACATGCACACACACACACACACATATATATCCTATAATAAAATTATGTTGTCTGAAAACAAATTATATATGCTATTTCCAAATCATATTTCAGGATTCACATTTCACATTTTCCCTTTTTATTTTATATTGCTCTAAAATATGCATACATATCCTCCACCCATATACCAAAATTCCAAAGTCTGAATATAAGAGCACAGTTAGTTTCAGATGATGAAGAATATAACATTAACATTGCTCAGTTTGCCTTACAACTAGGTGCTTGGTACTAGCATCCACAGATGAGGGATACCATTTGCTTTTGTTTTTCTTTTCTTTCTTTCTTTCTTTCTTCTTTTTTTGGGGGGGGTATTTTTGAGATAGTTTAGTTCCAGCTGGCCTGGAGCTCACTATATAGACCAGGCTGGCCTTGAACTCAGAGAGATTCACCTGCCCCTGCCTCCCAGAGTGCTGGGATTATAGTCATGTGCCACCATGCCCAGCCATCTTTTGGTCTTTTGTTTTTGTGGGACTGTTACTTCACTTAACATAATTATCTTCTAGTTCCATCCATTTATCTGAAAATTTCATGATGTCATCTTTCTTTACTGCTTCATAGAACTCCATTGTGTAGATGTGCCACATTTTCTCTATCCACTCCTTGGTTGAGGAGCACATGGGTTGGTTCTAACCCACATTATTTGGATCACTGTGCTGATCTTGCACATGGGAAATCCAGAATGTAAAAGAAGTAATGAATGAGTGAAGGCATACATAGAAATAGGAGGAAGTTAATAGGGCAAGAAGGAAGACGGCTACTCAAAAAAAAAAAAAAACAAAACAAAAAAAACACAAAAAAACAAAGACATAAGAAAACAAATGACTGGAGATAGGGAATTTCCCAAGACCACCTGAAGCAACAGGAACTCCCCCCCCCAAGACTCCCACCAACTGGGATTGGCAAAAGAGTGTCCAAATGGATTCTTTGGAGGAACTTCAGAACAGAAAGGGAAGAGTGAGTTAGACTTCCAATAGAAAGCCTAAAACTTAGACAAGTCAACACTCCATAAACAAGGAGAAAAGAAGAAAAACAGATCAATCAAACAAACAACGAAGGCATCCAAAGGAGGCAAGCAAAGCAAGCCTTCAACACAGTGAAGAGGCATTTGGGATTCCCATTGGAATACAGGCAAAGAGAAACCCACATGCCAGGGACAGGAAGAAGAGACAACATGGGAAAGGTACAGGATAATTCCACACCAAGCTCTACCAACCCTGTGGAAGATTCCTACAGTGGGATCCCCTGGGGATGGCCCAGGACACAGATATTAGAAGTACAACTGTGGACATACTCAGAAAAATAAAAATAACTATAAAGAACAAGTCAGAGAACTTAGGAGAGAGTATGAAAAACTCAAGAAGGATAAAGAGAGAGAGAATGACAAACTCTGGAAATGGAAACACTGAAAAGATCACATGTTGAAAAAGACAAGGAAACCAACCAGCGAAGAAAAGAGCTATAGGAAGAGATTGTGAAGCTCCCAAAGGAAGTGGAAATACTAAAGAAATCAGAAGAGGAAATGAAAAAGGAAATCAAATACTCATCCAACCAAGAGGAAAGGAATGGAAAAAGCCTCAGAAGCAGAATGGAGGAAGCAGAACAAAGAATATCTGACCTGGAAGATAACACAGAACAACTTAAAACATCAAGTAAAGATTATGAAAAATTTAAAAATACACAAAAGTAGAACAACCAGGAACTGTGGGACACTATGAAAAGATCAAACCTACACATCATAAGAATAGAGGAAGGAGAAGAATCCCAAGAGAATAGTACTGATCAGATCTTCAACAGAATAGTAAATGAAAATTTCCCCAAACTAAAAAAAGACAAACCAATACAAATACAAGAGGCACATAGAACTCCAAAAAGACAAGATCAGAAGAGACACTCTCCATGCTATATCATAGTTAAAATGCTAGACACCCAAAATAAAGACAAAATTCTGAAAGCCACAAGAGAAAAACAACAAGTTACATATAAAGGGAAACCTATCAGAATTACAACTGACTTCTCAGTGCAAACTATGAAAGCAAGAAGAACATGGAGCAAAGCATTCCCAGTGTTAAAGGACTATAGATGCCAGGGCTGGAGAGATGACCTAGCGGTTAAGAGCACAGACTGCTCTTGCAGAGGACCTGGGTTCAGTCCCCAGCACCCATATGGTGCTGAGAACCATCTGTAACTCCAATTCTAGGAGAACTCCAGTTCCAGGGGAAACAACACCCTCTTCTGACCTCTGCGGCATTGCTCAACATGTGTGCACAAACCTACATGCAGACAGTACATTCATACAAATAAATAAATAAATAAATAAATAAATAAATAAATAAAATTAAAAAAATATATTAAAAAAGGACTATAGTTGCCAACCCAGGTTACTCTACCAAGCAAAAATGTCAATTATAGTTGAAGGAGAGAGAAAAACCTTCCATGACATAAACAAGATGAAAGAATACATGTCCGGAAAACCAACCCTTCAGAGAATACTTGAAGCAATTCAAAGGACAGAAGAAAGGAGCAACTAACCCCCAGCACCTAGAAAGAGAATTTAATAAAAGAATAGCTGCAGAAGTAGAAACCTAGACCAAAAATACAAATGGATAATAAAGTGAAAGGAAGCATCACACATCTATCAGTTATAACCTTAAATATTAATGGACTAAACTCCCCAATTAAAAGACATAGACTGGGAGATTGGATTAAGAAACAGATCCCATCTATATTCTGTCTACAAGAAACTCATCTTATCTTCAAGGATAGGCACCACCTTAAAGTGGAAGGATGGAAAAACTATTCCAAGCATATGGTATCAAAAACAAAGCAGGTGTTGCTATTTTAATATCAGACAAAATAGACTTCAAAGAAAAATAAATCAGAAGAGACAAAGAAGGCCATTACATTTTTTATCAAAGGAACAATTCACCATGATGATTTCACAATCATGAATATATATGAACCAAACACTGGTGCACCAAACTTTATAAAGACAATTCTCCAGGATGACAAGGCACAGATTAACCCTAGTACACTCATAGTAGGGGACTTCAATACCCCACTGAGCCCTTTGGACATGTCAACCAGACAAAGAATAAACAGAAAGACATCTGAAGTGAATGATACAATACACCAAATGGACCTCACAGACATCTACCGAATATTCCACCCTAATACCAGAGAATAAATACTCTTTCTACCCAGCACCACACGAAACATTCTCCAAAATCGACCACATTCTGGGACACAGAAGAAACCTCCACAAATACAAAAAGATTAAAATAATTTCATGCATTCTATCAGACCACAACTCAATAAAGCTCACTATCAACACCAGGATAAGCCCTATTATCTACAAGAACACATGGAGACTAAGCAACACACTCCTGAATAATGAATGGGTCAAGGAAGAGATAAAGAAAAAAATAAAAGAATTCCTTGAACTGAATGACAATGCTAATACAACACAACAAAACTTATGGGATACTTTAAAAGCAGTCCTAAGAGGTAAGTTTATAGCCCTGGGTGCCTACAGTAGAAAAACAGAAAGAGCACAAGTGAACGATCTAACACTGCAGCTAAAATCACTTGAGCGACAACAAAAAATGAACCCTAAATGCAACAGACAGGAAAAAATACCAAAAATCAGAGCAGAAATCAATGAAATAGAAACAAAGAAAACAATGCAAAAAATCAATGCATCCAAAAGTTGGTTTTTTGAAAGAATAAACAAGATAGACAGACCTCTAGCCCAGTTAACCAAAAGAAAGAAGGAACAACTCCAAATTAACATAATCCATGATGAAAGGGGAAATATCACAACAATGAAAAGATCCAGAAAATCATATGGGAATACTTCAAAAACCTTTACTCTACTAAGTTTGAAAACCTAGAAGAAATGGCTGAATATCTGATATCTTGGGAATCATCAAAGCTCAGCCAAGAAGAGACTGACAGCTTAAATGGATCCATAATATATGAAGAAATTGAAGAAATAATAAGAAACCTCCCAACTAAAAAAGCCCAGGCCCAGACCGTTTCATGGCAGAATTCTATAACACATTTCAAAAAGACTTACAACCATTATTACTCAAATTGTTTAAAAGGATACAAACAGGGAATTCTCCCAAATCCATTCTATGAAGTCAGCATCACTCTATTACCAAAACCAGGCAAAGATACAATCAAAAAGTAGAACTATAGACCCATCTCATTAATGAAAAGAGATGCAAAAATTCTCAAAAGGATATTGGCAAATCACATACAGACCCACTTCAAGAAGATCATCCATCATGACCAAGTTGGATTCATAACAGAGATGCAGGGATGGTTCAACATACAAAAATCAATAAATATCATCAAGCATATAAATGGACTGAAAGACAAAAATCACATGATCATCTCAATTGACATGGAAAAAGCCTTTAACGAAATTCATGCTTAAAGTCCTAGAGGGAATTGGATTGGAGGGATCATTCCTCAATGTAATCAAAGCCATATATAGGAAACCCACAGCCAATATCATCCTAAATGGGGAAATGATAGAAGCATTCCCTTTAAAGGTAGAAACTCAGCAAGGCTGCCCCCTGTCACCACTCCTCTTCAATATAGTACTTGAAACACTTGCTAGGGCAATAAGGCAAGAAAAGGAAATTAAAGGGGCACTAATTGGAAAAGAGGAAGTCAATCTATCCCTTTTGGCTATTGGTATGATTGTTTACTTAAAGGATGCAAGGATGTTAAAAACTCCATAGGATGACTCCTAGAAACAATTAAGAGCTTCAGTCATGTGGCAGGTACAAAGTTAACCTAGAAAATCAGTAGCCTTTCTTTACACCAACAACAAGCAACTGGAGAAAGAATTCAAGGAGACCTTCTTCCCACTCACAATAGCCTCAAAAACAATAAAATACCTAGGAACAAACCTAACCAAAGACACCAAAGATCTCTACAACAAAAATGCTAAACCCCTGAAGAAGGAAATTGAAAAAGACATCAGAAGAGGGAAAAACCTCCCATGCTCATGGATTGGGAAAATTAACATTGTAAAAATGTTCATTCTACCCAACCTCTTGTATAGATTTAATGCAATCCCAATTAAAATCCCCAAGAGTTTCTTCACAGGTTTGGAAAAAAAGTCCTTAAATTCATCTGGAAAAACAAAAGACCCTGAACAGCCAAAACAACCCTGAGTGAAAAGAGCAACACAGGGAGGATCTCTATGCCAGACTTCAAACTATACAACAGGGCTATAGTCATAAAAACAGCCTGGTACTGCCACAAAAACAGAACTGTTTACCAATGGAACAAAACTTAAGATCCAAACTTGAGCACATACAATTTCAGCCACCTCATGTTTGACAAGGGGGCCAAGAAGACACAATGGAGAAAAGACAGCATCTTCAGCAGGTGGTGTTGGCAAAACTGCATCACCATTTGTAGAAGAATGAAATTAAACCCCTACCTCTCATCCTGTACAAAAGTCAACTCCAGATGGATTAAAGACCTCAATGTGAAATTCCAAACTCTGAAGGGTATAGAAGAAAATGTTGGCTACCCCAGACTACGAGACATGGGCGTAGGAAAAGACTTCCTAAATCAGACAGCAGCTGCACAAGAATTAAGGTTGACAATTGACAAATTGGACCTCATTAAACTAAAAGACTTCTGTACATCAAAAGAAACAATCAAGAAAGTGAAGAGAAAACCCACAGAGTGGGAGGCAACTTTCACTGAAGATACATCTGACAAAGCATTGATTTCCAGAATATATAAACTACTCAGAAAACAAAGGAGAAAGAAAACAAATGACCCACTCAATAGATGGAGCAAAGAGATGAACGGAGACTTCACAAGTGAGGAATTAGAGATGGCTGAGAAACATCTTAAGAAGTGTTCAGCATTGCTAATAATCAAGGAAATGCAAATTAAAACCACTTTAAGGTATCATCTTACTCCAATAAGACTGGCTAGGATCATGAAAACAAAAGACACCAAATGCTGGAGAGGATTTGGGGAAAGGAGACCACTCATCCACTGCTGGTGGGAATGTAAACTTGTACAAACACTATGAAAAGCAGTGTGGAGAACCCTTAAAAAACTCAAAATGAGTCTACTACCTGACCCCATCATACCACTCCTGGGTATATACCCACAAGATTCATCTTACTGCAAAGATACATGCATGTTTGTTTACTGCATACATCTATGTTTACTGCAGCTCTCTTCACAAGAGCTGGAACCAACCCAAATACCCCTCAACCAATGAGTGGCTAGAGAAAATGTGTTACATCTACACAATGGAGTTCTATGCAGCAGTAAAGAAAGATGACATCATGAAATTTGCAGGTAAATGGATGGAACTAGAAGACATTATACTAAGCAAAGCAACACAGTCCTAGAGAAACAAATGACAAATGATATCCTTCATCTGTGGAAGCTAACACCAAATTGCTACCAGCAAATACCTAGTAGTAAGGCAAACCTCTGCAGTGAAAAACTTTGGAAAGACTGAGAGAAAGATGCAAGACATATATGGCAGAAGGCATGAACTGGGGTGGCATAGGGGGCAGGGAAAGGGGAATGTGTCTAAGTTGGACTGAAAGATTATGTATGAAATACACAAATCATCAATAAAAGTATTTAAAAAAAAGAAGAGGGTTGGAGAGATGGCTCAGCTGTTAAGAGCACCGACTGGTCTTGCAGAGGACCGGGGTTCAATTCCCAGCACCCACATAGCAGCTAAGAACCGTCTTCAACTACAGTTTCAGGGGAATCCGATGTCCTCTTTTGACCTCCGTGCCATTGCATGACATGGGTGCACCAACCTACATGCAGACAGTACACTCATACACATAAAAAATAATAATAAAAAAATTAAAGAAAGACGACACAGTTTTCACTGCCATGATGAAGTAATTCACCAAACATGTTTTCTCTAATAAAGAGTGACTAACTCTTGCCCTATCCTTGTACAATTGAATATTGAATCTTGGCCTTGATAGTCCAAGCAGTTGGTTTAAAAGAGCAGATATTTTCACAGAGATGGCACAATAATTTCTGTGATCCTCAAGAACTTGTATAAATGCATATAAGAACATCTTCCTGCTACTGTAGAGGAATTACATTTAGAACAGTTTTTCAAACTGTCTTACAGTATAGAAATATATTTTAGCTAATCTAAGTTTTCAGCAAATTTGGGAAACTAATATTTTTAAGTGACTGAACATTGTAAACTTGAGATTGTTATCTGGAAGACCAAGATTGTTGTGATTCAACATTGTCACTCAGTCAGAGGCTGTCATTAATGTAAATTGAAAAGAGAGATGCAGGGAGAACCAAGTCACTGCCTCACTTGCCTAGAATTCCTGTTTCCCACCAGGATCAGTCTTGACAAGTGAGGAGGGCAAAGGTCATTGGCTCATATAAGGAAAGATGCTCCTTTTAAATGAAATCACACAGTTACATTAACACTGCTTCTAAACCTGGCCTTTTGAATGCCCACCTAAATACAGTAAGGCAAGGAATGCTGTAATGTTCAACTCCTACCACGTTTCTTTAACATTTCAAAAGAAAACTGAACACTTTCATTATGTAAGGATATATACACAGAACCAAATAAAAAAATACATGTGAAACATTTAAAACAGCCCCTGTGCTTGTGAGGATTACTGAATGTCACACGGCTAGTTAGGTTCACGTAAAAATGGGCACTTACTTAGTCAAATAAATTCTTTCCATTTCTACTTTACTGTTCTTAGTGAATAGTTAATAATTCTAACTTAAGTAAAAACATGAACATTTCCTTTTTTTTTCACCTCTAGGGATCAAACCCAGGGTGTTGTATATACTAGGCAAATACGATGCTATTAATCTACATTAAAAAAATCAATGATTATTTGAATTTTAAATAAACTGGAAAAATAATGGTAGAGTTGTAATGCTACTACTGCATATTGGAGTATATACTACATACTATGTATCAGTACATATGATATAACACAGTTTGAATTTCATAATGTACTTTATTCACTAACCTCTCTTAAATTTGCTTCACTTCTATAACAGTAGTGTTTGATGAGTAGAAAATTTAATAACTCAAAAAACTGACAAAAGAATTGTGTGCATTAGCATAAAGCGTAAGGTGTTTCAACATATATCACACTGTATAGTGTTAATGACCAAGTCTCCATCACTATCTCCTGAAACACAATTTCTTTGGTGTGAAAATTCAAAATTATTTTTCAAACATTGACAAAGTAGAGAGTACATCATTGTTATCTCTAACTATCATATTATGCTGAATAGCACTAGAATTTTAAGTTGACATCACAAATCTTCAGTCTGGGAATAGTTAGTGAGTTGGTTAAATGTTCTGGGCTCAGTTAAGAATAGAGAATGCATTTCCTGATGTTAGGATCCTGCCAACCTCTAGTGACACAGCGAAGCAGGATTTTTATTAATTTATTTTATTTCACTTATAACTGAAAAAGCAAGTAGTTATGCTACTGGAGGTTCTCTAGGATAGTATCATAATAATTATGACCATTTACTGACTACTGTTTATTGTCAGTTAATTAGTGAAGTTTCTAGTTAATTTTGAGAACAACTATGCAAGGCAAATGCTGTGACTCTCTTTTTATAGACTAAGGAAATGAATGAAGGTTATAATTTTTTTATAAATAAGGTTCCTTTAACATACAATAAGAAATTTCATTTGTCTACAGATATGACAGATATAGAGTTTTCCTGAAGATCACCTCTACAGCCCTGTGTATTTGGCTAAATTTTTGGTGCCATCCATGAGTTCCCTCCCATGAAGAGGCAGTGCTTCCACTGCATCAGTAGATAGTTTGCTATGCCACTCTTTGTGGTTATTAGCTTTTAGAGCGGGGTTGGATCACGTACTGATTTTCTCCTTTAGCAGCTTGCATAGTATCCTTTATAACTCTGAGAGCTGGTCTTCAGGGAAATGGTTTCCAGGTCAACTCCAGCTCCATTGCTCCAAGTTCTATGTCCAAAGTATGTCCTATCTTCAGCAATAATGTCTTAACTTCAAGTTCTGGGAGGTAATAAAGAGTTGTGACAATAGTCTGTTATTTTAGGAGTCTCCTAGACTATGCTGACCCACACCTTGAAGCGAAGTTTCTCTTATCTGGCACTGTGTTCCTTATTACATAGCCTTTAGGTACACTAATGCACTAATTTTCATATATTGTGTGTGTATTTTTCAGGGGCGGGTGAGTTAATACATTTTACTTTGGCTTTTGATGCCATGTAAACTTTATCTCTCCTCTCTCTCTCCCTGTCTAACCTCCCTCCTCCCTCCTGAATTTAACTACCCCTATTTCCTCAATTTTCTCCTTGATAATACCTGTCTCCTATTATCCCTGCTCTCTGAGTTCCTTCTTCCCATTGATCCCCATGGTTCCTTGTATTTCTTTCCTTCCTCCATTCTAGTCAGATAGTCTCATTTCCACCATTTCTCCCTTGGTGATATCTGTTTCCTACTATACCCTTCTCTTGGTCTCTTTCTTTCCCTTTACCTCCATGCTTCCTTTCCATTTTCCTTTCTCCTGTGATGTATACTGACATGTAAGGGTTTGGTGCTAATATATTCAAATGAGGGAGAACATATTTTGCTTGCTTTTCTGAGTCTGTGTTACTTCACTTAGTATAACAATTTCTACTTCCATCCATTTACTTGCAAATGTCATAATTATAGATTTTAAGAGCCAGGGTTTGTGTACAAAGGCCTGCAGGCCTTTGGGAGCTTGCTCATATGAGCTTTCAACAATGGTGATGGCATGCAATATACTCATGCTGGCTCAATCAGACAAAAACCCAGCATAGAACTAGGGAAATGGGCCACAGGTTCCAACCCTAACCAAGGAGCTATTAGCAACCAATTACTGCGGGGTGAGGGAGAATAGCTATTAGTTCCTTTTTCTTTTTCTTTTAACCCATTAGTAAACATAAGCAATAAACACAAGCAGTATCATGTAAACCCAATTAGCAAGCACCTGAGTCTAATTGTTGTACAACTCAGATTCCCCAAGTCCATTTGGAGAGGTTTACATATACAAACAAGCTGATCAAATAAATGTCCTGTCTATTTTTTAATAGATATTCTTTAAGGGAGTGACTCTAGATAGGCTGACTAGACTTTAGTGTCTGAACTTGCACTGAGGAACATCTGAGTACAAATACTTGCACAGATAGGCTTAACATATATGATAGAATGCATGAAAATCAGTGAGGGAGGCTATGAGGAGGTGTGGATTGTGGAGGGGATCTAAATTTGATTAAGATATATGATATGAAATGCACAAAACTCAATAAAAATAAAAATATTTACAGAAAAATCAAGAAAGGTTTGTTTTTTTGTTTTTAAGTGAAGCCACCATTGTGGTCTGGGTCACAAACAATCTTTGTATCAGCTTCCCATCAAATGGGGATTAACATTCAATGCAGTGTGATCTGCCTCTGGTAACTTCAGTATCATGATGTGTGAAATCATAATGACACCATCCACTTTGCTTTGTTGCTGGGTAGCTTAAATAAAAATATGTCTAAAGAACAGATTGCTGGGCCTATCAATAGCAAAAATTCTAAAAGTAACTATTTGCTCTGTCATCTTTTGTACATATTAATATTATTTGAATAAGCTAAAATCCACTTAATGCATTCATAAAGCTTTACAATTGGCTCAGTCTTTCAGTGACCAATTCAGCATTCATTTTATTTAGAGTACTAACAGATGGAGACATTTTATGATTATTTATTTGTAATATTAATTCCTGGCAAATTTGATGTGGAATGCAAATTTTCAATTTTTTAAAATAATTGTTTTTAGTTTGGGGGCATCACATCCAGGGTCTTGTTGATGCTGGGCAGGTACTAGATCACTGAACTAAATCTCCAGCCAGAAGGCCAGACGTGGTGGCACACGCCTTTAATCTTAGCACTTGGGAGGCAGAGGCAGGCAGATCTTTGTGAGTTCAAGGCCAGCCTGGTCTACAGAGTGAGTTCCAGAACAGCTGGGGCTACAGGGAGACCCTGTCTCAAAAAGACCAAATATATATGCAGAAAATTATTTTCCAAAGCCCCTTTAGATATAACCTTACCAACTTATGAACCAAGTATTTTCAGAACATATGATAAAAATAAATATTTTCCTCACTAAATCCTCTAAAGTACACATTACTTGTCAGATTCGTTTAAGCTTGAAACTCTCATTTCTTTGTAAATTTTGTGGAATCAGATGTCATTTTCTTAGATGATATGTGCTTTTCATAAATTATAAATACTAAAAAGATTTGAAGTGTTCTAGATCTGTGTAAGTCAGGTATGTGTCTGGGTCTTGATAAAATTGAATAAAATCTTAAATTTCAAATAAGACAAGAAAAGGAAATTATTAGGGACTTGATTATTTTCAATTGTGTATCAATGCATTTTGATTGAGCCATTTTACATGAGATTCAAAGTTTTAAAATAAAATTCAAATCTTTTAAATTACTGCTTATATATTCTTCTATATTTGAAATGTGAAATTTGTGGTGTTTTAATTAACATTGATTTTTCAAAATTAAATATTCACTGACAACTCTGAGCAAATTTGTATGATGAATGGACTGAAAACAGAGTTCAGCATTTGTCCTTTTTTATACAATATTTTTATTGATGTTTTGCATATTTCATACATCATTTCTCAGTTCAATTTAGACACAGTCCCCTTTCCATGACCCCCACCCATCCCTGTTCATGCATTCTGCCACACATATCTTACATCTTTTTCTCAGTCTTTTGTTTCACATTTTTCCCTTTAATTTTATACTACTCCAAAATATGCATACATATCCTCTACCCATATTACAAAATCTGAATATAAGTGGTAGCTCAATTCTCAAGCCCATTAAGTGATTCAACTTTTAACCATACCGCTGCTTTCATATAAAAAAGAAATACAACATAGACAATGCTGAATTTTCATTGCAACTAGAGATTTAGTGCTAGCATACACAAATGAGGGACACTATACATTATTTGTTTTTCTGGGACTGTGTTCCTTCATGTAACATAATGTCTTCTTGTTCCATACATTTACCTGCAAAGTTCATGATATCCTCTTTCTTCACTGCTGCATAGAACTCCATTGTGTAGATGTACCACATTTTCTGTTATCCACTCATTGGTTGAGGGACATTTGGGCTGCTTTCACCTTTTTGCTATTGTTAAGAGAGCTGCAATAAATATAGATGTGCATGCACCTCTGCTATAGAATGAGTCTTGTGGGTATAGACCCAGGAGTTGTATGACTGGGTTAGGTGGTAGGCTCATTTTCAGAGTTTTTAAGATTTCTCCACACTGCTTTCCACAAAGGTTGCACGAGTTTGCATTCACACCAGCAGTGAATGAGTGATCCCCTTTCCCCACAACCTCTCGAGCATTTGGTGTCATTTGTTTTTCTAATCTTGGACAGTCTTACAGGGGTAAGGGGAAATCTTAAGCTGGTTTTAATTTGCATCTCGTTAATTATTGGTGACCTTGTACACTTTCTGAGATGTTTCTCAGCATCTTCACTTGTGAATTCTCTATTTAGCTCTTTACTCCATCTTTTGATAGTGTCATTTATTTTCTTGATCCTTTGGTTTTTTTTAGTAATTTATATATTCTGGATGTTAATGCTCTATCTGATGTATCACTGGTGGTGTCCTCCCACTCTGTAGGTTTTCTCTTCTCTTCATTGATTGTTTCTTTTGCTGTGCAAAAGCTTTTGAGTTTAATGAGGTCCCATTTGTCTATTGCTGACCTCGTTTTCAACGCAGCAGCTGTCTGATTTAGAAAGTCTTTTCATGAAGTCTGAGGGGACCGGTAGGTCCAGTGGACTGGGAAAGGTGTCCCTGAAAGCCTTGGGAGCTAGGAGCTGAGGCTTGAACACAGAGGGTAACCCCTCCCCCGCTGCCAACTGGAACCCCCAACTGGAACTCAGGAGACAGCGGCTGACAGCAGAGGGAATACAGTATTCAGAAGGTGCCACCCGGGTTGCTACCCACCAAGCACCTGCAGAACAGAAAGGAAAAAGTGAGCTATACCTTCCAAAATATAACCAAAATTGAAAGCCTAAAACCTAGACAAGTCAACACTCTATTCATAAGGAGAATATATCAAAGACACCTGAAGGAATCAAGGAAAGCAATCTTTCAACAAAGTGAAGATGAATTCAAAATTCGCATCAGAATACAGGCAAAAAGCTAACCACATGCCAAGAGCACAACTAAAGAACAATATGGGAAAAGCACAGAACAACTCCACACCAAACTCTACAGAGCCAGTGGAGTACCCCTACAATGGAATCTCCATAGAGGTAACCCAGGACACAGATCCCAAAATAACAATCACAGATATATTCAAAGAAATCATAAAACTAAGGGGAGAAAATGAAAAACTCAGAAAGGACCTAGAGGAAGACAAGGACAAACGTCGGAAAGAACTAAAAGGAGAAAATGACAGATTCTGGAATGAGCTAGAGGGACAAAATGGCAAACTCTGGAAGGAAGTGGAAACACAGAAAAGATCCCATGCTGAAATGAAAAAGGAAACCAATGAACTACAAGAAAAATTTGAGAAGCTCCAAAAGGAAATGGAAATTGTAAGGAAAACACAGGAAGAACAACAAAAAAAGGAAATTGAACAGTCATCCAATCGAGAGGAAAGAATGGGAAAAGCCTCAGAAGCAAAATGGAGGAAGCAGAAAAGAAGAATATCAGACCTAGAAGACAACACAGAAAGGCCAAAAAATATCCAAAAAAATAGTTCAAGTAAAGACTATGAAAAATTTAAAAATACACAAGAGTGGAACAACCAAGAAATGTGGGACACTATGAAAAGATCAAACCTCTGCATCATAGGGATAGAGGAAGGAGAAGAATCCCAAGAAAATGGTATTGACCAGATTATCAACAAAATAATAGAGGAAAATTTCCCCAAACTAAAAAAAGACAAACCCATGCAAATACAAGAAGCAAGTAGAACACCAAATAGAGTAGATCAGAAAAGAAACTCCCCTTGCCATATCCTAGTTAAAATGCTAGATACCCAAAACAAAGACAAAATTCTTAAAGCCACAAGAGAAAAACTACAAGTTACATACAAGGGAAAACCTATCAGAATCACAGCTGACTTTTCAGCACAAACCATGAAAGCAAGAAGAATGTGGACCAAAGCATTCCTAGCGCTAAAGGACTATGGATACCAACCCAGGTTACTATATCCAGCAAAACTATCAATTCTAGTTGAAGGAAAGAGAAAAATCTTCCATGACATAAACAAGATGAAAGAAAACATGTTTAGAAAACCAACCCTCCAGAGAATGTTTGAAACAATTCAAAGGACAGAGGAGAGGAACAACTACCCCCAGGCACCTTGAAAGAAAAAAATTAGTAAAAACAGAAATTCAGAGGTAGAAACCTACACACAAAAAATGCAAACATACAACAAGATGAAGCAACATATACCTCTCAATTATAACCTTAAATATCAATGGGCTAAATTCCCCAATCAAAAGACATAGACTGGAAGAATGGATTAAGAAACAGAACCCGGGACTGGAGAGATGGCCTAGTGGTTAAGAGCACTGACCGCTCTTACAGAGGACCCGGGTTCGGTCCCCAGCACCCACATGGCGGCCAAAAACCGTCTGAAACTCCAATTCCAGGAGAACTCCAGTTCCAGGGGAATCCGACACCATTTTCTGACTTCCGCGGCATTGCATGACACGGGTGCACAAACTTGCATGCAGACAGTACATTCATACATGTACAGGAAAAAAAAAAAAAGAAACAGAACCCATCAATACGCTGTCTGCAAGAAACCCATCTCACCCTTAAGGACAGGCATCAACTTAAAGTAAAGGATGGAAAAAAGTATTCCAAGAAAATGGTATTAAAAAGAAAGCAGGAGTTGCTATCCTAATATCAGACAGAATAGACTTCAAAGTAGAAGCAATTAGAAGAGACAAGGAGGGCCATTATATCCTTATCAAAGGGAAAATTAACCATGAAGACTTCACAATCATGAATATATATGCACCAAACTCCAGTGCATCAACCTTTGTAAATACAACTCTACAGAACCTCAAGGCACAGATTAACCCCAACACATTCATAGTAGGGGACTTCAATACCCCACTAAGTCCTTTGGACAGATCAACCAGACAAAGAATAAATAGAGAGACATCTGAACTGAACAATACAATAAAGGAAATGGACCTCACAGACATCTTCTGAGTATTCCACCCGAGCACCAGAGAAAATACTTTCTACTCAGCACCCCACAGAACATTGTCCAAAATTGACCACATACTTGGACACAGAAAAACCTTCAACAAATACAAAAAATTGAAATAACTACATGCATTCTATCAGACCGTAGTGCAATAAAGCTCAATATCAACACCAGGATAAGCCCTGCTACCTACATGAACACATGGAGACTAAACAATACACTCCTGAATAATGAATGGGTCAAGGAGGAAATAAAGAAAGACAATGACAATACAACACAACAAAACCTATGGGACACTTTAAAAGCAGTCCTAAGAGGGAAGTTTATAGCCCTGGGTGCCTATATTAGAAAAAAAAAAAGACAGCAAGAGGGCTGGGGAGATGGCCTAGGGATTAAGAGCACTGACTGCTCTTGTAGAGGACACAGCTTTGATCCCCAGCACCCACATGGCAACGGAAAACTGTCTTTGGCTCCAGTTCCAGGGGAGTCTGATGCCCTCTTCTGACCTCCACGGCATTGCACCACATGGGTACACAAACTTACATGCAGACAGCACATTAATACACATAAAAAATAAATAAATAAAATAAAAAATTAAAAAACAGAAAGCACAGATAAATGAACTAACACTGCAGCTAAAAACACTGCAAAGACAACAACACATAAACCCTAAATGCAACAGACAGGAAGAAATAACAAGAATCCAAGCAGAAATCAATGAAATAGAAACAAAGAAAATGATACAAAAAATCAACTAATCCAAAAGTCGGTTCTTTGAGAGAATAAAGAAGATAGACCCCTAGCCCAGTTAAACAAAAGAAAGAAAGAGCAACTCCTAATCCACAGAATTCAGGATGAAAGGGGAAATATCACTACAGACAGTGAAAAGATCCAGACAATCATACAGGAATACTTCAAGAACCTATACTCTACCAAATTTGGAAACCTAAGAGAAATGGATGAATATCTGCAATCCAGGGAATCACCAAAGCTACACAAAGAGGAGATTGACAGCTTAAACAGACCCATAACATATGAAGAAATTGAAAATGTAAAAAAAGATCTCCCAACTAAAAAAAAAGCCCATGTCCAGATGGTTTCACAGAAGAATTCTATAAAACATTCAAAGAGGACTTACAACCATTATTACTAAAACTGTTCAGATGGATACAAGCAGAGGCAAACCTTCTAAATTCCTTCTATGAAGTTAACATCACTCTAATACTAAAACCAGGCAAAGATGCAACCAAAAAAGAGAACTACAGACCCATCTCATTAATGAACTCAGATGCAAAATTCCTCAACAAAATACTTGCTAACCATATACAGACCCACATCAAAAAGATCATTCACCATGATCAAGTTGGATTCATACCAGAGATGCAGAGATGGTTCAACATACGAAAATCAGTAAATATCATAAAACACATAAATGGACTG
The DNA here is from genome assembly GCA_009823505.1 of Rhizomys pruinosus. NCBI lineage: Eukaryota > Metazoa > Chordata > Mammalia > Rodentia > Spalacidae > Rhizomys > Rhizomys pruinosus. The sequence continues at coordinate 1,115,537 of VZQC01000373.1, forward strand.
AGGGACAAAAACCACAGGATCATCTCAATTGATGCTGAAAAAGCCGACAAAATCCAGCATCCCTTCATGATTAAAGTACTAGAGGGAATTGGACTGAAAGAATCGTTCCTCAACCTAATCAAAGCCATATATAAGAAACCCACAGCCAGTATCACTCTAAATGGAGAAAAGTTAGAAGGGTTCCCCATAAAGGTAGGAACCTGACAAGGCTGCCCCTTGTCACCACTCCTCTTCAATATAGTGCTTGAAACACTGGCTAGGGCAATAAGGCAAGAAAAGGCAATTAAAGGAGAACTAATTGGAAAAGAGGAAGTAAAACTATCCCTTTTTGCAGATGATATGATAGTTTACCTAAGGGATGCTAAAAACTGCACAAGAAAACTCCTAAAAATGATTAAAAGTTTCAGTAAAGTAGCAGGTTACAAAATTAACCTAAAAAATCAGTAGCCTTTCTCTACACCAACAACAAGCAACTGAAGAAGGAATACAAGGAATCCTTCCCACTCACAGTAGCCTCAAAAACAATAAAATCCCTAGGAATAAACCTAAACAAAACCACTAAAGATCTCTGCAACAAAAATTATAATCTCCTGCAGGAGATTGAAGAGACATCAGAAGATGGAAAGACACCCTATGCTTATGAATTGGAAAAACTAATATAGTAAAAATGTCCATTTTACCCAAATTAATATACAGATTCAATGAAATCCCAATTAAAATCACAAGAACATTCTTTACAGGCTTGGAAAAAATCTTAAATTCATATGGAACAACAAAAGACCCTGAATAGCCAAAGCAACCCCGAGTGAAAAGAGCAATATAAGGGGGATTTTTATACCAGACGTCAAACTATATTACAGGGCTATAGTCATAAAAACAGCCTGGCACTGGCACAAAAACAGACCGGTAGACCAATGGAACAAAACTAAATATCCAAACTGGAGCACATACAATTTCAGCCACCTCATATTTGACAAGGGGTTCAAAAAGACTCAGTGGAGGAAAGATAGCATCTTCAGCAAATGGTGTTCGGAAAACTAGATCACCACTTGTAGAAAAAATAAAATTATCCCCTACCTCTCACCCTGTACAAAAATCAACTCCAAATGGATCAAAGACCTCAATGTGAAACCCAAAACTCTAAAGGTGATAGAAGAAAAGGTTGGCGGCAATTTACAAGACATAGTGTAGGAAAAGACTTTCTAAATTGGTCAGAAGCTGCTCAGGAAATAAGGTCGACAATTGACAAGTGGGACCTTAGTAAACTCAAGAGTTTCTGTCCAGCAAAAGAAACAGGCAGGGAAGTGAAGAGAAAATCCACAGAGTGGGAGGAAACCTTCACTGCTGATACATCTGACAGAGCATTAACCTCCAGAATATATAAACTATTCAAAAAACAAAGAAGAAAACAATTGACTCACTCAAAAGATGGAATAAAGAGCTGAGCAAAGACTTCACAAGTGAGGAAATAGAGATGGCTGAGAAAAATCTTAAAAAGTGTTCAACATCTTTAATAATTAAGGAAATGCAAATTAAAACCACTTTAAGATACCATCTCACCCCAATAAGGCTGGCAAGGATCAAGAAAACAAATGATACTTAATGCTGGAGAGGGTGTGGGGAAAGGGGAACACTCATCCACTGCTGGTGGGAATGCAAACTTGTACAACCACTATGGAAAGCAGTTTGGAGAACCCTTAATAGACTCCAAATGAGCTTAACACCTGACCCAGCCATACCACTTCTGGGAATATATCCACCAGACTCTTCATACCACAGATATACATGTACAACTATGTTCATTGCAGCTCTCTTCACAATAGTGAAGAGCTTGAACCAAGCAAAATTCCCCTCAACTGACAAGTGGATAGAGAAAATATGGTACATCTACACAAATGGTACACATACATGTACCAAAATATGGTACATCTATGCAGCAGTAAAGAAAGATGACATCATGAAATTTGAAGGTAAATGGATGGAACTGGAAGAAATTATCTTAAATGAAGTAACACAGTCCCAGAAAAACAATGAATGGTATCCCTCATCTGTGGATGCTAGCACCAATAATCTAGTTGTATATATTCTGTGTGGGGAGTGATGCATATTGGAAAAACAGCAACAACAACAACAGAAAAGACTGCAACAAGAACTGACTGAAACGGCAAATCCGGTGGGGTGGGAGTGTTGGGAGGGGGACACAGGTCTACATTAGATTAAGGTATAGTTAATTGATGTGAGTTTAACAAGTATCTAAATTTGCCCAAATTTTGTCTACACATTATATGGTATTCTAGGTCTTAGTAAAAGTAAAAACGTCTATATTAAATAACATTTGATAAAAGGTTTTAATAAAAAAGTAATACATTTAAGCTAATGGGAAATATAAATTGTAGTCCACATCTGCTTCACTTATAATTTGTATAACAAGAACTTTGGGGTTAATGGATACAAATATTCTCTGCAATGTTTGTGCTGTACAGTATCAGCTTGTAACATTTTCTCCTACCGGTAGGATAATTTAACTAAGGAAATTAAGTTAGCTTCCCAAATTAACAAAATACAGGTAATGATAAGCAGCTTGAGTAAATTTAATGTAGAAAAGTTGGCCCAGATAAACATTAACAGGAAGAAAAGCCTCAGACTGCTACAGGCATCAAACATCTCTATGGATCCTAACTGAACAACTATTTATAATGTGTCCTAATGAACTTTACCTTTCAGGTGCTGCAAAGTTTTAATATAAGAGACTTTCTTACCTCCCTTTCATAGGACAAAGAAAAACATGATGGTAATGAAGTCATTTCCTAACTGTAAATTAGAGCTGACTGTTATAGAGGTAATCTCTTATAAAAGCTATGTAGTTGCCTTCTTTAATTGACTGATAGTCATAGGAACTGTGAAAGGATAATTCTCTATTCAGAGCCAGATATAATACTAAAGTCTACATAAGCTGGGTAATTGAGTAAAATATATTAATAAAGGAGAGCTCTGTTATCAGAAATGGATTATTCAGCTAAGGAGGTGTTGGCTAGGGGATCCATGCCCCCCCCAAAAGATAAAGGCTTTTTGCCAGAAAAGTGGGATACCTGCAAGAAGAGAGGCAGTAAGGCCCTGCTGTCGAAGACGTGGTGTAAGTTTGGGAAAGATATATCGAGATCACACTTGCAAGTATACAGTTGGCCTGTGGAATGCCAGAGAATGTTACCAAAGGCCACTTAATCAACAAAGCAAATATTAGTCTCCTTGAGTCAAGCAAGACTCCTCCGTCAGCATCAGCTACACCTCACCTGTCTGAAAATACTGTGCAGCATTGGCAACCAAATATCTGTATATCCCAAATCTAATTGACTATTAGCTCTCTCCTTGGAGGAATAATTCAGGGCTGATGGCATAAACTTAAGTCCTCTAGTGGTTAGGATATGTTATAAGCCACAGTAAGACCTTTTCAGCTTTTACAGAAAAGCTATAGTCCATGGATTAGCATACTATCCAAACATCTGTGTCTATACCAACGTAACCTACCGTAATAATTAGTACTGTTTAAATGTCTGTATATCTAACTGCTTGTGCTTCATCAGTAGGAGTAAAAGGTTATTCCTGGATAAACTACCAACCCATGAAAGGAAACAGCCTGAACTGATCAGAGTCCAAAACGACATCTCCAGAGAAAGTAGACTGTTTTGCTTCTCGCCCACTTGTGTCCCTTTTCTAAAGCCTGGGGAACAATGTGTGGAAAAGGGCGCATGGTAGAATGTAAGGGCTGTGATTGGTGTGAACTACGAAACTGCAGAAACATAGAATGGACTCTTATTTGATCAACATGATAGTACATATAAGCTCCCCCAGCTGGACAATGGGGGTCTCGACCTGTGTAAGTTTGGGCATAGCTACTTGCAAATTGATTTTACATGAAGGAAGCCTGTATTCCTTACTTATGACTTATTATTAAAAATTTTTAAAAAAGTCTTTTCTGATGCCTATCTCTTGTAGTTTACTGCCAACATTTTCTTCTACCATTTTCAAGGTTTCTGATTTCACATTGAGGTCTTTGATCCATCTGGAGGTTATTTTTATGCATGGTGAAAGGTAGGGGTTCAGCTTCACCTTTCTACAAGTGGTGATCCAGTTTTGCCAGCACCATTTACTGAAGAAGCTGTCTTTCCTCTATTGGATCTTCTTGGCCCCCTTGTCAAATATGAAGTGGCTGAACTTGCACGTGCTCAGGTTTGGATTGTCAATTTTGTTCCATTGATCTATTTGTCTGTTTTTGTGCCAGTACCAGGCTGTTTTTATTACTATACCCCTCTAATATTTGAAGTCAGGTATGGTTAAATCCCCTGTGTTGCTCTTTTTGCTCAGGGTTGCTTTGGCTATCCAGGGTCTTTTGTTTTTTCATATGAATTTAATGATGTTTTTCTCTAAATCTGAGAAGAAACTCATGGGAAGTTTCATTGGGATTGCATTGAATCTGTATATTAGTTTGGGTAGAATGAACACTTTTACTATATTAATTTTTCCAATCCATAATCATGGGAGGTCTTTCCATCTTCTGGTATCTTCTTCAATTCCCTTCTTCAGGGATTTAAAATTATCATTGTAAAGATCTTTGGTGTCTTTGGTTAGGTTTGTTCCAAGGTATTTTATTTATTTATTTATTTATTTGTTTGTTTGTTTGTTTGTTTTTGAGGCTATTGCAAATTGGAGGGTCTCCTTGTATTCCTTTTCCATTTGTTTGTTGTTGTTGTAAAGAAAGACTACTGATTTTTCTATGTTAATTTTGTATACAGCCACATTACTGAAACTCTTAATCATTTCTAGTAGTTTCTTGGTGGAGTTTTTTTGCATCTCTAAGGTACACCATCATATTTTTTGCAGAAAGGGATAATTGGACTTCCTCTTTTCCAATTAGTACTCCTTTAATGTCCTTTTTTGTCTTATTGCTGTAGCAAGCATTTCAAGCACTATATTGAAGAGGAGTGGAGATAGGGGTCAGCCTTGCCAGGTTCCTTATTTTAAGGGGAATGCTTCTAATTTTTCCCTGTTTAGGATGATGTTGGCTATGGGTTTGTTATATATAGCTTTGATTATGTTGAAGAATGTTCCCTCTAGTCCAATTCCCTCTAGCACTTTAAAAATTAAGTCATGATGGATTTTGTCAATGTTTTTTTTTCTGCATTTATTGAGATAACTATGTGGTTTTTGTCTTTCAGCCCATTTCTGACTTTTATGATATGGATTGATTTGCATACATTGAACCATCCATGCATCTCTGGTATAAACCTGACTTGGAATGATCTTTTCAACATTTGCCTGTATGCAGTTTACAAGTACTTTGTTGAGAATTTTTGCATCTATGTTCATTAATGAAATGGGCCTACAGTTTTCTTTTTTTGTTGTATCTTTGCCTCGTTTGGGTATTAGAGTGATACTGGCTTCATAGAAAGAAATTGGGAGATTTCCCTCTGTTTCTATTCTTTTCAATAATTTGAATAATAGTGGTTGTATGTCCTCTTTAATGGTTTTATAGAACTTTGCCACAAATCCCTCTGGGCCTTAGGTGGGAGATTTTGAATTACTATTTCGATTTCCTCATATGTTATGGGTCTGTTTAAGATTCAGTATCTTCTTGACTAAGATTTGGTGAGTTTCTGGATTTCAGATATTCATCCATTTCTCTTAAGTTTTCAAATTGGTAAAGTATTGGGTTTGTCTGAATATTTTCAATGTCTATCTTGATGTTTTCCTTTTCATCTTGAATTCTATCAGTTTGGAGCTGCTCTTTTTTTCTTTTAGTTAACTAGGCTAGAGGTTTATATATCTTGTTTATCTTTTCTAAGAATCAGCTTTTGGAATAATCGATTCTTTTTATTTATTTATTTTTTGTTTACATTTCTTTGATCTCTGCTCTAATTTTTGTTATTTCCTTTTGTCTTTTGGGTTTAGGACTCAGTTGTTGTTGCCACTCAAGTGCTTTCAGCTACATGGTTAGATCATGTGTTTGTGCTCTTTCTGTTTTTTTTTGTTTGTTTGTTTGTTGTTTTTTTGTTTGTTTTTTTAATTGTAGGCACTTCGTGGTATAAATTTCCCTCTTAGGACTGCTTTGTAAGAGTCCCATGGGTTTTGTTGTGTTGTATTGTCTTTTTTATTTAGTTCCAGGAATACTTTTATTTCTTTCTTTATTTCTTCCTTGATCCATTCATTATTTAAGAGTGTGTTGTTTAGTCTCCATGTGTTCCTTAGACACTAGAACTTATTCTGGTGTTGATATTGAGTTTTATGGCACTGTGGTCTGATAGAATGCATGAGGTTATATGGATCCTTTTATATTTGTTGAGTTTTTTGTGTGTGTGTGTGTCCCAGTATGTGGTCGATTTTGGAGAATGTTTCATGGGGTGATGAGTGGAAAGTATATTCTCTGGTGTTTGGGTGGAATATTTGCTAGGTATTTGTGAGGTCCATTGGTGTATTCTATTGTACAGTTCAGAAGTCTCTCTGTTTATTTTTGTCCAGTTGACCTGTCCAAAGGGCTCAGTACGGTATTGAAGTCACCCACTATTAGTGTGCTGGGATTAATCTGTGTCTTGAGGTCCTGCAGAATTGTATTTATAAAGTTTGGTGCACCAGAGTTTGGTGTGTATATATTCATGATTGTGAAATCTTCATGGTTAATTGTTCCTTTGAAAAGTATGTAATGGCCCTCTTTGTCTCTTCTGATTAGATTTACTTCAAAGTCTATTTTGTCTGATATTAGAATAGCAACTCCTGCTTGCTTTTGGGTACCATTTGCTTGGAATATTTTTTCCCATCCTTTCACCTTAAGTTGATGCCTATCCTTGAGGGTGAGATGGGTTTCTTTTAGACAGCATATAGGTGGGTTCTGTTTCCTAATCCATTCTCATAATCTATGTCTTTTGATTGGGGAGTTTAGGTCATTAACATTTAAGGTTATTATTGAGAGATATGTGTTGCTTCATTTCAGCTTATTTTCTGTTTGTGTTCTTAGTTTAAGTTAGTATTTCCACAGTTATACCATTATCAATTACTCTCTCTAGCTGCCTGCTCCTTTCCTCTGACCTTCGAATTGCTTCGAGTATTTTCTGAAGGGTTGGTTTTCTGGACATGAATTCTTTGATCTTGTTTATGTTATGAAAGATTTTTCTATTTCAACTACAGTTGACATTTTTGCTGGGCATAGTAATCTAGATTGACATCTATAGTCTTTTAGTACTGGGAATACTTTGGTCCATGTTTTTCTAGCTTTCATGGTTTGCATTGAAAAAATCACCTATAATTCTGATGGGTTTCCCTTTATATGTCACTTGTTTTTCTTTTGTAGCCTTCATTATTTTGTCTTTGTTTGGGGCATCTAACGTTTAACTATGATATGGTGTGGGGAATTTCTTTTCTGATCTTGTCTATTTGGTGTTCTATGTGCTTCTTTTATTTGTATGGGTTTGTCATTTTTCGGTTTGGGGAAATTTCCTTCTATTATTTTGTTGAAAAATCTGATCAATACCCATTGTCTTGGGATTATTCTATGATGTGGAGGTTTGGTCTTTTCCCACATTTCCTGATTGTTTCACTCTTGTGCTTTTTAAAAATTTTTCATAATCTTAACTGGAGCATTCTAGTTACTCTATCTTATCTTTATGACTTGATATTTTATGTTCTGCTTCATCTAATCTATTATTGAGGCTTTCTCCCATTCTTTCCTGCTGATTGAAAGTGTGTTTGCTTTTCTTTTTCATTTCATCCTGTGATTTCTTTAGTGTTTCCATTTCCTTCTGGAGCTTGTCTTTCTCTCCTTCTAAATCCCTGAGGCTCTGCTCGGTTTCCTGTTCCATTTCAGCCTGGGATCTTTTCAGTGTTTCCACTTCCTTCTGGCATTCAGCCTTCTTTACCTCTAGTTCCTTCTGGAGTTTGTCATTCTCTCTCTTCAGTTCTTTGATTTGTTCTTTATACTCCTTGATTTCCTTGAGTATGTCTATGATTCTTCTTTTAAAATTTGTGTCCTGGGTTATCTCCAGGGAGAACTCGTTGTTGGCATCTTCTATAGGACTGATAGAATCTGATGGAGATTTGTTGTTTGCTTTTTCCATGGTGATGATTTTTTTTGTTTTACCTCTGGCATGTGGATTTGGTTTGTTGATTGTAATCTGATGCAAAATTGGAGTGTTTCTTCATTGAGTTGAGGGCCTATTCCTCTAGGTTGGGTGTGGAGTGGCAAGTTTGCTGTCTCTTCTGTTACCTTGTGCCCCCAGTCTCTGTACTGGGATGGAGGGTGTTTGACCCATGTCCTGGATCCCTGGGCACAGTCCCTGCCACAGCTACAGTCATTGATGAATTGAGCAGGGGTGCCCACATTGGTCAGGAGGCTCAGTCCCTGGGCACAGAATGCATCCTTAATTTCTGACCCAGACTTAGGAGAAGACAGACAGTCTCCTTAACTGATGTTATTCATTTTAGGTAAATGTCGAAACTTTACTTTAAGAATCAGGTGGTGGGAACTTGTTAAGCTAAACACTGGGAATTATACTCTTCTGATAGTAATCATTGAAATTCAAAGCCCAAGAGGAATTCTCAGAAAAGCTAATTCAATAACGTTACTTTACAGATAAAAAGTCTAGGAAACAGAAGGCTCAAATAGATCCACACAGTTAATTAATTTGTGAACTACATCTAAATGCTAGGTTGGGTTTTTCAAATCTGTTGCTTCCCATAAAGTGTTTCATATATATATATATTTAGAGAGAGAGAGAGAGAGAGAGAGAGAGAGAGAGAGAGAGAGAGAGAGAGAATAGCTCAGGCTCATGTATATTCCAGTGAAGACAATATGTCAAGTCTCAATACATTTTGAAATTCTGAAATCCAGGACTAGTGGGATGGCTCAGCCATTAAGAGCACTAGCTGTTCTTGTATAGGACCCTGGTTCGATTCACAGCACTCACATGGAGAATAACAACCTTCTGTAACTCACATCTTCCAGAGGATGTGATGCCTTCTTCTGCTGTCTATGGGAATTGCACAACATGAGCACACTCATACATGTTCAAGCAATACACTCATATGCATAAAATATAAATAATAATAAAATATTAAAAAATGAAAATATTGAAATCCACTAAATTAACTTCTAGCATTGTAGAAGGCATCTAGAAATCAGTAACAGAACAAAAATATGTGAGACCACAAATAGTTATAAATCTTTAAACAACATATTCCTAAATAAACAATGGGTCAAAGTCGAATAAAATTCTTTTAGGTGAATGAAAATGAAAACCTAATATGTCCACCTAGGCAACAAAATCCTTTGTAAATGTGAAATTTATTGTTGGTAACATCTACAATAAGAACAAAGATAGAAGAACAAAGAATGGAACTAGCTTTGCAGGCTCCAGTTGCTCTCTCTTGACTTCCTGTGCTCATTAGAAGATGTGAACCTCAGCTTTTTGCTCCAGCCACAGCCCCATGCCTCCTAGCCACAATGGACTCTTAATTTCCTGGAACCATCAATCGTAAGCTCAAATAAACTTTTCCTTTTATAAGTTCCCTTGATCATGGTGGTTTTATTACAGGAACAGAAAAGTGACTAATACAGTTATTTGGTACCAAGAATGGTGTGTTGGCTGTGAAGAGCCTGACCATGTGGGGGTGTGGAGAAATGTAGAAGACTTTGGAACTTTGGGCTAGAAAAGCTGTTGACTGCTGTAAGCAGAGCTTAATGGGCCACTCTAGCAGAAGCTGGAAGAAAGCAGCAACTGGGATATTTTGTATAAGAGTCTGGCTAGAATTTGCACACAGCCCAAATGCTTGCCTGAGGCTAAGTTGAAAAGCAATTTCTTTAGCAGAGGATATTTTAAGACAGCCTAATGTAAAAATGGCATGTCTATTAATGGCAACTATTATACAGATCTACAGTGAAAAAGAGCAAATGGCACAGAAAGAAATGCAGAATGTCCTGCATCTATGGCAGAATGCATGAACTGGGGTGGGGTGGGGTGGGGGGAAGGGAAAGGGGAATAAGCCTGAAATGAATTGAAAATGATGTCTGAAATACACAAAATATCAATAAAATAAAAGGTAAGGAGGAAGAGGCAAATGCAGATGAGACTAAAGTGTTGAGAACAGTTAGATTTCTCAGAATTTGTCTTTAGTTCTGACATAATTGCTGACATTTTACTAATTTCCTATTCAGTGTGTCTTTTTAACTTAGATGTGCTTTCTAGATCTCTTATTAATACATTTTGTTTCAAAATATTTTTTTTTTAGTTCTCTGAGAACTTAAAAAAAGAAATGCAGAATGTACCTTTTGGATTGGAAAAATACAGGAGGGAGTTTAATGTTGGAGACAAGGCATGTGAAAGAGAGGCTCCCTTTGATAAGGAGATTAAAGTGATTAAGGAGAGGCCTAGATATTTACAAGTAAAGAATGGAAAAAGTGAGATTAAAGTGATTAAGGAGGGGCCTTGGGATTTACAAGTAAACAACAGAAACAGTACCTTCAGGGCAAGACCACACCCAGTTAAGCCTCCAGCTTTTGAAAGGAAAATACTGAGAAAGGGCAGAGAAAAGTTGTGAATGTGGTTGAAGTAGGACAGAGTCTATCCCATTGTGGGCACTGCCATCTCTAGGAAGGTGGAACTGGGTTGTATTAGGAAGATAGACAGCCAGTTGAAGCTAGCCAGCATGTATCTTTCTTTCATGATCTATACTGCAGTTAATACACCCACACTCTTGCTTGAGCTCCTGCCTTGACTTCACTTCATGATGGACTATAACAAAACATAACTCTCAACTCAAATGGACTAAGTAATACTTTGTTATATGGGCTGGAGACTGGCTCAGTGGTTAAAAATCTGGGACTACAGGGAGACCCTGTCTCAAAAAGACAAAAAAAAAAAAAAAAGTACTGGTTTCTGTAGCAGAGGATACAGGTTTGGTCACCAGAACCCACGTTGCAGATAAAACCTGACAACTCCAGTGATAGGAATCCTATGCCCTCTTCAGGCTGTTGCAGGCATTGCACACATGTGATGCACTTACATGTATGCAGGTAAAATAAAATAAAATAAAAATAAATATTCTGGAACCAAATATGAATGACCATGGCCCAGGAACACGGATTTACAGCACTCCAAATTCTGTATTCCAATATTTGTTTCATGAAATTTTTAGTAACAGAACAAAGAAAAGGCATAAATCAACATGGTTTTCAAATACATTGGAGGGTACCTTTGGTAGGTGGATAGCAGTAAAGTCCTAAAAGGTCTGTTTTAGGCCTCAGGTGCTAATGATGGCATCATTGACCTTTTCATTGGTGAAGCTAAGGTTTTAAGTTAGTACATTAACAAATATTTTTATTATTATTAAACTTTTTCCATAAGTCATACATCATTTCTCAATCAAATATAGAGTTGCTTCCCTTTCCATGCACCCCCATCCCACCCGAGTCCCTGCACTCTTCCATACATGTCCTGCATCTTTTTCTGAGTCTTTCCAGAGGTTTTTTTTTTTCAGTTTTTTTGTTGTTGTTCTCTCCAAGTTGTATTGCTACAGTATATATATGTATATATATACATATACATATATGTATATATGTATATATATACATATATACATATATGTATATATATGTATATGTATACATATATATACATATGTGTATACATATGTATATATACATATATATACACATATCACTTGAATTTGGAGGACTTTTTTTTCCTAAAAGATGTCATGTTTTCCTTAAGGTTCCTCCTTGGCACTCCCAAACAACCATCAATCTTGCACTTTTGCTCCACATTAGGGTCTTTCCCTCCCATGGTCCCCCAAATGAAGTCCAGTAAACATGGGTCCTGTTTTGATACCCTTGTACTGGCCTCCATGATACAGCCCAGGTAGTCCAACAAGGGCAGTCTATATTCTGATGAGGCTGAAATCCCCTTAGCTGTTCAGTCCACAAGCTGGGTATCTCAGTAGTCCCCATCTGGCATTGAAGGTTTGGAAGATTCTTGGAGAGACATGAGTCCTCAGTCCATATTGGAAAGTTAAACTGCTGTGTCTTTGATTAGTGCCCAAAGCAGTGGCAGCCACAGAGTAGATGCACTTGCCAGTAAGACTTGAAGACAGGCCAAACAATAATGCTCTCTCTTTTTTCTTTTTGTCTTTTTACTAAGATCTCAAGTTTTATGTCTGCAATACAAATATTTTTTTATCTATCAGCCACAGGGTATTAGGTGAGACACAGAGGTGGGCAAAGATTGGCTTTTTAAGGGGATAAAGATAGTTCAAGATAACTTGTAATTAGACTCTGGACCTGCAACATTCTAAACTCCACAATCATTGCAGGCTAAACAATGGATCAGCCTTGGAGAAGGTTCAGTTTGAAAATGGAGATTTTTTTTCCTCTGAACTTTCTTTTATACCTGTAATCAAAATAAAATTCCTCTCCAATTTGATTTTGGTCCCTGTTTTATAACAGCAATAAAATCCAAACTAAGGTGCTGGGTGTAGTGGTACATGCCTTTAATCGCAGTAATTGGAGGCAGAAAGGCAGATCTCTGTGAGATCAAGGCCAAATTCTAGGCCACCTGGGGCTTCAGAGAGACCCTCTCCTAACAAACAAATAACAATCTGGGACAATATATTTAATAACTACATAATATACTTAATAATATATTTAATAACTTACATAATGGATAGTCTGTATATATTCAATATGAATGCTTTACAAATTTTTCAACATGAATGCTTTACAATTTTTTTAGTATGCATGTGTTCAGATTTATAGCTTATTATTTTTAAATCATGTGAGGATAGAAATTTCAAATTATCATGAAGGACATAAGAGCTTTACTTTCTATCCTTCAACAATGTTCTTATTAAGTAAATTGATAAATATTTTATTCTTTATATTTGGGTGATGTATAATGACAATTATAGCCCATTAACACATTAACATAAGCATTATCTGACATTTTTAATTTTTCTGGTGGGAAATCTTTGAAATTATTCTCTTATGAATCCATAAGGATAAAATAAATTGTTATTGACAATCATCGACACAGTGTATGGTAGATTTTTAAAATGTATTCCTCTGATGTAACTGAAATTTTGAGTGTTTTCAAGAAGTTCACTCTGGAAAACCATTTTCAAACTACTGAGAACCATCATTCCACCCTCAGTTTCTTTGAATTCAACTTTTTAAGAGATTTTTCAAATAAGGAAGATCATTTAGTATATGTATATATACATATATATATACATATACTAAATGATCTTGTATATACTAGTATATATAAATTATATATATACTAAATGATCTATATATACTAAAGATCATTTAGTATATATATACGTATATATGTATGTATATGTATACATATATATGTATATATATGTATACATATATATATATACATATATATGTATATATATGTATATATGTTTGTATACATATATATTTGTATATATATTTATACATATATATGTATATATACATATATATGTATAAATGTATATACATATATATGTATATGTATATACATATATATATGTATATGTATATACATATATATATGTATATATATATTAGTGTGTCTGGCTTATTTCAGTTTAAACAATGACTTCCATGATAATCTATGCTGTTTTAAGTTATAATTTTTCTTACTATTTGAAGTTAAGTAGTATTCTATTGTCTTAATGCAGCATATATTTTTAATTATATAAATTTTATTGAGCATTTGTATAACTCATACAATGATTCTCAATCAAAATAATTCCCCCATGCCTCTTCTCATAAGAACTACAACATCCAAACCTTAAGTCCTATCCAGTCAAGTGCCCAAACCTAGACATCCTTCTGTGCAAATAGATCTGCTGGAGCATATCTGGGACTCCTAGGTAAGGCATACTCTACTTCACCCAGCAGTACTCAGACTCCTGTAATTCTCAGTCCAAGCTAGGAACTATTTTTTATAAAATATTTTTATTGATGTTTTGTGTATTTCATACAACCTTGTTCAGTTCAATTTAGACTCATTCTCCTATCCATGTCCCCCACCCCACCCCAGTTCATGCACTCTGCCATATATGTCTTGCATCTTTTTCTCAGTCTTTTTAAAAGTTTTTCTATGCAGAGGTTTATTGCTCTGAGCAGAAGTTAACTGTTTCAGTCAGTTCTTTGACCCAGTCCTTTTGTTGTTGTTGTTCCCTCCCATCTGTGCTGCTCCAAAATATGAATATATTATTATTATATGTTAATACCAAAACATGTTTAGGAATTCACATTTTCCCTTTAATTTTATATTACTTTAAAATATGAACACATACCCTCCACACATATACCAAAATTACAAAGTCTGAAAATAAGTGGTAGGTTAATTCTAGGGCCTGTTTGGGGATTCACATTATAACAGCACAGTTGCTTTCAGATAAAAATATATATATATAACATTAACATTGTTCAGCTTGCCTTTCAACTAGAGATTTGATGCTAGCATCCGCAAGTGAGTGATACCATTTGTCATTTGTTATTCTGGGACTGTATTGCTTCACTTATAAAGGCTTTGAATTTCATCCATTTACTTGGAAAGTGCATGATATCATCTTTCTTTACCCCTGCTTAGAACTCCATTGTGTAGATGTAACACATCTTTGAGAAGGAATAAGTGGAAACATTTTTTAGAGAACATTTCATATGCTTTGATGTAGCAATAAGGTTTATCCATTTTAAAATTTTTCATTTGTATGTCTGTTCATGCACATGTATGTGTTCATGTTCATGCTTATGTGTGCTCATATATGTACATGTACTTGAACACATGGACCTGTGGTTGTATGTGCAATTGCATGTGTGTGTGTGTGTGTGTGTGTGTGTGTGTGTGTGTAGGCCAGAAGTCAATGTCAGGTGTTGTCCTTTACAATGCTTCACCCTATTTTCTGAGATAGGATGGCTCAGTGAACCCAAAGTCACTGATTGGCTGGATAAGCTCCACCATCATGCCCGGCAAATATAGAATATTTTAAATCTAGTTACTCACAAATTATAGGCAATCGTTAACAAGAATCTTCATTTTCTTTATTATATCCATGTTAAGTTTAATATAACTGTCTTTTTCCTGTGAGAAATATGTCTTAAATATTTAAACACGTGTTTAGCATTTCTCTGCTCACCTTCCCTCACCTCTGCATGGTCTCTGAGAACTTCTTCCAGGAACTGTTTCCCTTCTCTAAAGTTCACTTAAAAAAAATTTCTTTCTGTGTTAATTTTCTGAAGTTCACTCTTTAAGATATACTCCAGTAAAGGTTTGTGGTTAAGTTCCTGTTATATAACTTTTACACATTTACTCTGTACATC
This sequence comes from Rhizomys pruinosus, assembly GCA_009823505.1. Classification (NCBI taxonomy): domain Eukaryota; kingdom Metazoa; phylum Chordata; class Mammalia; order Rodentia; family Spalacidae; genus Rhizomys; species Rhizomys pruinosus. The sequence goes on from VZQC01000373.1 coordinate 1,130,898, forward strand.
CTTTCATTTTTATAAATACACTGGAAGCTTCATTTCATGTCTCATGTAAAAAGGGCACAGATAGGACTGGAGAGATGGCCTAGCGGTTAAGAGCGCCGACCGCTCTTGCAGAGGACCCGGGTTCAATTCCCAGCACCCACATGGCGGCCGAGAACCGTCTGAAACTCCAGTTCCAGGAGAACTCCAGCTCCAGGGGAATCTGACACCCTCTTCTGACCTCCGCGGCATTGCACGACACGGGTGCACACACTTGCATGCAGACAGTACATTCATACATATACAGAAATAAAAAAAAAGGCACAGATAGGAGAGAAACGTGAAGACCTATTATTCCAAAGTGTATTCCCAAAACACTGCTGTTCAGCTCAACTTTTTTTTTTTTTTGTCTTTTGAGACAAGGTCTCCCTTTAGTCCTAGCTGGCCTGGAGTTCACTTTGTAGACCAGGCTGGCTTGAACTCACAGAGATCCACCTGCCTCTGCCTCCCAAGTGCTGGGATTAAAGGCATGCACCAGCACGCCCGGCATTAGACGGTTTTTATCCTTCATGTGGGTGCTGAGAACAGAGCTGGGTCTTCTGCAAGAAATGGTTAAGAGCAGTCGGTGCTCTTAACCACTGAGCCATCTCTCCAACCCCTGTTCAGCTCTACTTTTATCTTCCAGGTGTCTTGAGACAATAGGGTGCAATAATTAACAGGACATGCTCTTGGCTCTCCCACAGATCTGTTTTGAACAACACCTCTGCTATTTACCATGTATGCTAATGGGAAACTGATTTGATTTCTCAGCCTCACTTGTCTTATATTTAAAAGGAAGATTCAGGGCTGGAGAGATGGCTCAGTGATTAAGAATGCCAACTGCTCTTACAGAGGACCTGGGTTCGATTCCCAGCACCCACATGGTGGATAAATCTGGTGGTGCATGCCTTTAATCCCAGCACTTGGGAGGCAGAGGCAGGTGGATCTCTGTGAGTTCAAGGCCAGCCTAGTCTAGATAGTGAGCTCCAGGCCAGCTAGGATTAAAGGGAGACCCCATCTCAAAAAAAAAAAAACCAAAACAAAACCAAAAACAACAACAAAAAAGGAAGATTAAAAATGGGGCAGTAGTTAAGAGCACTCTCTCTTAACAAGAGTTCAAATCCTAGGACCCATGTCAGGTGACTCACAGATGTCTGTAACTTCAGCTCCAAGGATGCACTCTTTTGGCCCCCGGGGTGCATCTACACAGACATGCACATAACACATACAAAAATAAAGATAAAATAAATTTAAAAAATGAAGATTGTAGTGTCAAGCTTATAGAGCAGCTAAGAACAGTAAATGAGGTAAAATATTTGAAATGTTCTATATAGTTCCTTGTAGAAAATAGCCTAGAAAATAACCAATTACTGACAGTTTCTGATGATGCTGAGGATGACAGTAAAGACTTTCCGTGCCATTTAAGGTTTAAGTCTCTGGAATAGTAGTGCACCCACTTTACTATCCATAGAATATAATTTAACTTTCTGAGATTTGTGTGGCAGTGTATTATTGGGTTTTTTAATAAACTATAAGTTAATTCCAAAACACATTTAAGGATTCACATTTTAATAGTAAAGCTGCATGCAGGTAAAAAGAAATATAACTTTACATTTTAAATTACGTAGTAAGTTGATATATGTTTTAATGTACTTTTTTGAAGGTTCTATGAGAATTTAATATAAATTTTACAATAAGTTTACAATGCAAGCTATACATTATTATAATATTTCAGTAACTCAGGGACTATACTGAAATTATTCTATAAAGCTATCAATACTTTTTTTGTTCCATTCCCTTTATATTACTCCAAATTTTGCTCATATAAACAACATATATGTATCAAAATTATGACCTCTGGTAATGAACTGTATGTTAATTCCTAAACATATTTTGGGATTCACATTTTTCCCTTTAATTTTATATTACTCTAGAATATGAATAGATATCTTCCACCCATATATGGCAATAACAATGGTAATTATATGTAAATATAAATGGTAAGTCAATTCTAGAGCCCATTAAGAGATTCACATTATAATAGCTCAGTTGTTTCCAGATATAAAGAAATATAATAATAAAGTTGCTCGGTTTGCCTGCCAACTGGGGATTTGGTATTAGCATCCACAAATGAGGGAAATCATTCACTGTTTTTTTTTTTTTTTTTTTTTTTTGGGACTGTTACTTCACTTAGCATAATGGCTTCTAGTTCCATCCATTTACCTGCAGAGTTCATGATGTCATTTTTCTTTGCTGCATAGAACGCCATTGTGTAGATGTACTACATTTTTGTTATCAGGTCATCAGTAGAGGGGACTTTGGGTTGGTTTCAGCTCTTGGCTCTTGTGAAGAGAACTGCAATAAACATAGCTGTGCATGTATTTTTGTCGTAGGATGCATCTTGTGGGTACATAACCAGGAGTGGTATGACTGAGTCAGGTGGTAGGCTCATTTTGAGTCTTTTAAGGGTTCTCCACACTGTTTTCCACAGTGGTTGCACAAGTTTGCATTCCCACCAGCAGTGGATGAGTTCCCCTTTGACTACAACCTCTCCAGCATTTGGTGTCTTTTGTTTTCTTGATCTTGGCCAGTCTTATTGGAGTGAGATGATACCTTAGTGTGGTTTTAATTTACATTTCCTTAATTATTAATGATGTTGAATACTTTTTAAGATGTTTCTCAGCCATCTTTACTTCCTTACTGGTGAAATCTCTGATCAGCTCTTTACTCCATCTTTTGAGTAGGTCATTTGTTTTCTTGTTTTAAATGCTCATGTTAGAAAATCTCAGAGGAAGACAAGTCTAACTTAACTCCTCGCTAAATAGTGGAGCACTTGAATGCATCACATCCATAAAAGATCTATTTTTGATATCAGTTTTGGCCAACAATATTTGAATTTTGGTTGGTTAAAAGAGCAAGAAATGGTGGCTTGTGTCTATAATCCCAGCACTTGGTTGCTGAATGAGATTTAGGTTATGCTTACTTTTTCACATGTCTATGCAGTGTTCCATCTAATTAGTGTATAATTATTATTGTTTCTACTTAGTGAGCATCCAACTATGGGTCTTAAATTTGTTGTATTAATTACTTGATACCAGTCTGACCAGATTCCTAAGTAAATAGTATTCTACACTCACCAACGCTGTCCATTCCCCATGCACTATTTATTTATTTATTTATTTATTTATTTATTTATTTATTTTGAGACAGCATCTCTCGGTTGCTTTTGAACTCACTATGCAGATAAGATCTTGAAATTATGCTCCTAATGTCTCTACCTCTCAAGTGTTCAGATTATAGGTGTGTCCAATCTGCCTTGTTTTGTGTAGTACTGGTGTCAGTGTATAGAATTTTGTGCATGGTAGGCAAGTACTCTACCAAATGATATATAATCCCAGCTAAACCCCAAATTTTCTTATGTTGATTTTCCTCAGGAATGTCTGCTTTCTTTCCTCTTATTGCCTCAAAATGCTAACTTCAACTCAGTTTGAACTCAGATATATTCAGTTACTTGGACAGGTACATGGGAATCACACAACACTATTTTCCATGAAATTGTTTTCATGAGCAACTGGGATATGTTTTATGTGCTCAGTAATATGCTTATAATCATGTTCAACAAGACCTGAGAGATATTTACTATGACTGTTATGTTAAGTACTTTTCTTGGTGCTGTGACCAAATACTTGACAGAAACAAATTAAGGAAAGAAAGGTATATTTGGACTCACAGGCTGAGGTAAGGCACAGTACCAGGGACATTAAGAAGTGGGTCAGATTACATCCACAGTCAGGAAACAGAGAGAGATGCGTGCTGGTGTTCAAGGTGCTTTTCCTTTGCATTAAGTCAGGAATCACAGTCTGTGTGATAGTAGTACCTTCATTTGGATCAGGCCACCCTATCTAATTTCAACCTCTCTGGAAACACTGTCAAAGACATTCCAGCTCTTTGTCTCATAAATTGTCTTAATTCCCATCAAAGTTAAAATCAAAATTAACCATTACAACAATTATATTTATAAAACAAAGTAAGATGTAATAGAAGAAAATATTTCTCGTGAAAAGAGATGCCAGTATTATTGGTTCCCTGTGTTGAAGATGTAGGGCAAATTATAAATTGTTTGGGTGCAAAGAATAGGATTCAGTCGCAGAAGAGCTCAAGAGGGGTCACTGAAAAGGGCTGCAGGATTGAAGATCATATGGAAAATACAGAAAAATGACTCAAAGAAGCAGAAACAGTACAAATGAAGTTCATGCTCAGGTCCAGGAAGTAAAGAAGCAGCTGAAGGAATTGTATGGAGAGACAAGTAAGAAGGAGGCTTGAAGAGACAGACAGCTAGGAAACGGATTTTTTTTTAAATTTTATTTATTTTTGTATGTGTATGAATGTACTGTCTGCATGTAGGTTTGTGCACCCATGTCGTGCAATGCCGCGGAGGTCAGAAGACCGTGTCGGATTCCCCCGGAACTGGAGTTCTCCTGGAATTGGAGTTACAGACAGTTCTTAGCCGCCTTGTGGGTGCTGGGGATCGAACCCGGGTCCTCTGCAAGAGCAGTTGGTACTCTTAACCGCTAGGCTATCTCTCCAGCCCCGGAAACGGATTTTAAGAGACACGTCCTCTAAGCAATGAGTATGAGCCTCATCATCTCATGATTGAAGTGATGTTAATAACTTTGGAACAAGAAAGCATTAGAATACTAGACTATTTTTGAAACAATGTAAATAATATTGAAGCATATTGGACTGGAAAAATACAGCAAAATGAAAAATGATAACTACAATGCATATTAAATGTGCTAAAATTCCCCAAACATAAAAACACGGTATTGGGAATGAATAACAGCAGGGAGGACTTTAGACTAAAAAAAGAATAAAGTTTGGTATCTCCTAATTAGTAAAGCCTAATATTCTGAGTAGGACCCACATTATGGAAAGAGAGATCCACAATGTGTCTTCTAATTCCATGCTTGCCATAGCATGCAGGCATACACCCACGCACAAAATAAACCAAATGTAGTAATAAAAACATTTAAAAGAATAATGAGGGGCTGGAGAGATGGCCTAGTGGTTAAGAGCGCCGACCGCTCTTACAGAGGACCCGGGTTCGATCCCCAGCACCCACATGGCGGCCGAGAACCGTCTGAAACTCCAATTCCAGGAGAACTCCAGCTCCAGGGGAATCCGACGCCGTCTTCTGACCTCCGCCGCATTGCATGACACGGGCGCACAGACCTGCATGCAGACAGTACATTGATACACATACAGAAATAAATAAAAAAAATTAAAAAATATTTAAAAAAGAATAATGATATGAAGGAAGATGGAGCTGGCATTGTGTGGCAAAATATGAAGATGTTGAAAGAGCAGCTGTCCGGAGTAGGGGTAAGGAAAACAAGACTCCAGGCCTGACTTCTTGGGAGTAGGGGCAAGGAAAACACGACTCCAGGCCTGACTTCTTGGGAGTAGGGGCAAGGAAAACAAGACTCCAGGCCTGACTTCTTGGGAATAGGGGCAAGGAAAACAAGACTCCAGGCCTGACTTCTTGGTTTTTAGAAAGTCAACAACTGAAAGAAATAAAAAACAAAAAGAAAACTTTTAGCTGATAACAGCTAAAGCTGTTGTGCAAAACAATTATTTATATATAGTACCCAGTTTTTTTGACTGACCCATTTTCATAAATTTTCCTCCTGTTTCTAAAAGGAGGCATTTTCTTTACATTTTACCAGCTATAAAATTTGTAATACTAAGAAATTTCTGACATGTAAGGTCTGTAAAGATGAGGACTTCACTTGTTTGAGGCTTTAATAATTTTCGATTTCTAGTCATGTTCCGCACTCGTGTTGCATTCAATTTCCTTATTTTTCATGAAAAGGAGAAACATGAGCTGAAGCTGAAAAATGCATTTTATATAATCCAATTGATTTTAAACTCTGCCATTTGATAGGTGGCAGGAATGCCCTTACAGCACTACGATGGAGTTCTCTAATTTGTTTTTTTCAGCTGCATGCTGCAAGCAATTTGTCACCTAAAACACTAATAGAACTCTCACATATTGAAATGAGAGAGAGAAGCAGCCTTGTAGATCTCAGTGGTTAAGGTAAGGCTGGATTTTAAACAGCGACTTATAAAATTTTAAATTGATCCTGCATCTGACCTTAGACAAAAAGGCAAAAATGAGCAACTAGGTACTGCACTCATAATAAAGGAAATACCTCATCAGCAAACAATAAATCTGTTCATTAAATGTCAGTTTTAACAGCCCCATGTAATGCTTGAAGGCAGAGATCACTCAACTTTAAGGTCATTGTCACATAGTAAAAAGGAATTCAATATTCATGTATCATAAAGGTTTTGTTATAAAACATGAATTACATTGATATTTTATTTGTAGCAATAAGGTAATTACATTTCTATGTTAGTCTAGTTACCCAAGGCTTGGGATTTTGCAAATATACAACTGAGAGATGTAAATATTTCTTTATCTTGAATCTGTGATTAATCCTTGAGAAACAGTACCTGAGTAGGATGCTTCCTTGCTGTCATTCCAAAATGAGTCAGAACCTGCATGCTAGGGGCCTCTTAGGACAAAATGGAAAATTTAGATAATTATGGTGTTTAATGTTGGAACTCAAAGCAGTTAAGTGAATTTTTTAAAAATGGCCTTAGAGGGGCTGGAGAGATGGCCTAGCGGTTAAGAGCACCAACCGCTCTTGCAGAGGACCCGGGTTCGATCCCCAGCAACCACATGGCAGCTAAGAACCATCTGTAACTCCAATTCCAGGAGAACTCCAGTTCCAGGGGACTCTGACACCCTCTTCTGACCTCCATGGCATTGCACGACACGGGTGCACAAACCTACATGCAGACAGTACATTCATACACATAAAAAATAAATAAATAAAATAAGAATAATGGTCTTATAACCCAGCAGATTTCTGTTCAGATCCTTACTATAGCAGGAATTACAACCAGAGAAAAATATGAGCACTGTGTATAATCTAGTAAGAGCAATAGTTGCATTTCTTGATGAACCTTAGAATTTTATTAATCTGTATAACAGTGAGTAGTCACTGTGGTTTCTAATTTATGAACACCAATTTTATTGAATTGGAGACATGGTTGTGACCTCATTTGAGCTCCAAATTTTATGTTGAAGTCTTTAGTAAGCCCTTGAGAAAGTGATTAGGCAGTGAAAACTCCACTGTTGGAAATGGAATTTCTATCCTTATAAAAGGCTGGCTACCCTAAAAGAGGCTGAAAGAGTCTTTACTCCTGTCCTAAGATTTTACTCCTGTGAGATGAGACAGAACCAATTTGAGACAGAGGAGCACACAGTCAAACCTATTAATTCTCTGATCTGGGACTTCCTAATCTGTAAAACTATAAGGAAGAAATTTTTGTTTATATAAGTTGCCCAGTCTAAGGAATCTTGTTATAGTACCGTGCAAGTTGACAGAATACTTGTGAACCTGCAAAAGTGTACACAGTTGGAATATAATAATTATACTCCTGGGCACCTGTGGTCTCTTGTAGAGTTGGTGAGAAAAGTCTGCAGTGACACAAGGCAGAGTCACAGAGAAGCTGCCTCACAGCATCTCTGCACATGTACTCATTCTGTGGAAGTTTATGAAAACCAGGGGAATAATGAAAAATAGACAGTGTTAATCAGCTCACAAGACCATAACAACATAACATAGATAGGTGATGTTGTCAATCTCTGGGGCCTTTGGTTCCTCCTGAGGGGTTGTTCATGGCTTGCTAGATGGCTTCTGTCTTCCTAGCTCCTAACATGGCCTTTCCTTACTGTGTGTTCAGAATGAGGGACAAAGAGAAGAAAAGAGATAGAAAGAGAGAATGAGAGAGAGAATGAGGAAAAAATTCTAGAAATTTAGGAATACTAATTTTACTGAATTAGAGCCATATTTATGAACTAATTTAATCCTAGTTGCCTCCTAATAAGGCCTAACTCCAAATACAATCACAGTGGGGATTTAGGGCTTCAACCTAAGCATTTGGATGACTAGGGAGTCAGAATTTAGTCCATTAGAGATGCTAAATATTGAAGGAGATATATGTAAATTGTCTATGTTGATATTTAAATAAAGCCATTGAGATAGTGGTGATGATGGGGGTGAGCAATTGGGTAAAAGACTTGAACCTGCTAATTACCTAAATTGCTGACACTAATTAAAATATCATGAAGAACATGAGGATCAAAACTTTTTACATTTTTCCAATTGCAACAACTTTTTGTCCAAAAATATTTTATGTGATCCTGGGAGTAAAGGTACTTAAAATTTCTAGATCTGTTTTCTTTTGGCTAAAAGATGTCATGTTTTCCTTAAGGAAGTGTTTGAGGGTTCCTCCTTCACAAGCCCAAACAGCCATCAATCTTGTCTTTCCTTTCCATGGTCACCCAAATGAGGTCCAGTAAGCACTGTGTCCTGTCTTGATCTTCCTGTACTGGCCTCCATCATACAACCTGGTTAGTCCAACAATGGCAGTCTATACTCTGAAAAGGCTGAAAATGAAATCCTCCAGTTCAGGTGATATATATATATATATATATATATATATATATATATATATCAAGTTGGAGAGAACAGCAACAACAAAAGAACTGGAAAAAAAGAGACTGAAACAGTGAAGTTCTCCCCAAAACAATAAGCCTCTGCCTTGTAAAAAAAAAATCAATGGAAAGACTCAGAAAAAGATGCAAGACACATATGGCAGAGTGCATGAACTCAGGCCGGGTGGGGGGTATGGAAAGTGAAATGACTCTAAATTGGATTGAGAAATGATGTATGATGTATGGAAAAAAGTTTAATAATAAAAAAAGATTTCTAGATCTGCTTTCTAGATGACAGTGGATGAATTTGCATAGAAGAACATCTGGATTCAAAAGCTTGACTAGATAGGACTTGACTTGATGATGAAATGCACGAATTCTTTTTGGGGATTGAAGCATGGAAAGGAGGTCTTAAATTTTATTGGGAATCATTGTATGACGTGTACAATGATCAATTATTTTTTAAAGTTCTTTTTTAATGTATTATTTTCTCATTTTTATTAATGATAGATGCAAACTGCTGAGATAGATATGCTTGTTCTATGCTCTATAGGACACAGAACATCATATCTTCCAAAGTGGATGCACATTTTGATTTTATAATCATGAATGATGAGAACTCACTTAACAAAATATATAATAAAAATGGAGCCATGTTTAAAGGTGTTTCATAAATTGCTGAAAATTGTCCCAGTATTAGGTAAAAAAAAAAATCATTGAATGAAATTTTATGATACTTAAGTCAATAACTGAAACAGCAATTTTTAAAATAAAATATTCTATACATTTAATAAAAATATATTCTAATTTGATTTGTATGTGATGAGGAATGATGGGAAGGTAATATTTAAAATCCTTGTTTCGGGGCTGGAGAGATGGCCTAGCGGTTAAGAGCGCCAACCGCTCTTTCAGAGGACCTGGGTTCGATCCCCAGCACCCACATGGCAGCTGAAACCGTCTGAAACTCCAATTCCAGGAGAACTCCAGTTCCAGGGGAATTTGACACCCTCTTCTGACCTCTGCAGCATTGCACGACACGGGTGCACAAACCTACATGCAGACAGTACACTCATACACATACAAAAATAAAAAAATAAAATAAAATAAAATCCTTGTTTCTTATAATTATATGATTATGTTTCTCTAAGAGCAAAAAATGTATATGTCCAGTGCAAACATAACTTAATAAGTTCATAACATAATAATTTCAAATCTGAGCCAATAGGTGTCAGAAAGATATATTTGGTATAGTTGCATTTGCTCAGTATGCCATATGTGTATTCAGACATCAAGGCTGCAGTGAAGTTGCATCATAAAAATTGGATGAGTATTGTCTATAACACCTCAGAATCATTCTAGGTTTTATTTTGAATTAGTTTTTTGTCATTGCATATTCAGAAACCTTTTACTGTTACCAAATTATCATGATACCCTGTACAGGATCATGATCTACAGTTTAAGAAGCTAGGAGGGAGACTAAACCATATTAAGGTAGAGGGTAGGTCATTATTAAAATGTAGAAGTATGATTGAGCAATGTGGTATTTATAGCACAACCAGAGATACAAGAGGAGATATGTGTAGGAAATCTGTGCAAGACAATGTGTCTAAATATGAGATACAGAGAAAGGTGGGTAGGCAATCCGGTTTACATATCAACAATGTAATAAATATATATTTTTTCAACAGATATTTTATTGAATTTTTGTGCATTTTATACAGTACATCTTAATCATATTTAAACTCCCTCCTCTATCTGCATTGCCCTCAATAAATCCACCACCAGTTTCTTACATTATGTCATATATGGTAAAGCATATTGAGTCAAGTTTGTATATCCAGATGTCCCCCGGTTTGAGTTAATCCACTGGAGCCTGGTCTGGTGTCACTCCCTTAAGAAAAACAACTCTCATTCACCCAGCAGCCATCAACTTCCAGTAGGTCCTTGGCTAAGTTAGGGCCCCCTGCCCAATTCCCCAGTTCTATGCTGTATTTTTATCTGATTGAATTTGCATGGGTCTTGTGCATGCTGTAACCATTGCTGTAAGTTCATATGAACAAGTTCCCAGAACCATTGAAGACTCAGTTTCCTTGTGGTCATTCACCAAACCTGGCTCTTACAATCTTTCTACTCCCACTTCAATGGTCCTTGATCCATAGGTGGGTTTAATAAATGATTCCTATCCAGGGAAACATACTCTGCAGTCTATTATTCTCTATATATTGGGCGGTTGTGGATTCCTGTGTTAATAGCCCTGTGTTGCATGATGAGAGTTAAGGGGTGCATTAGTACTTATATTGACAAAATATTTAGAATTTCTATGATGGTAGACTGTTTCCACCATGTTCACCTTCTCTATAATAATGTGCCATCCATTTTGTATGCTTGATCATGGCTTTTACCTTGGTCAATGACACATGAGTGAACATGGCTCATAGGCTTCATATGTATGGGTATGCTTCATATGCATGGGTATGCTTCAACCCAGCTTTCTAAACTTCTTTTTTCTGCTAGGAAGAATGCACGTTCTGAGTAGCCACTGGTTCCAGAATGCAATACTGGAGCACATTTTAACTACATATAGTCCAAATGGAGCTCTTTTAGCTTTATTCCAGGTACATGAGAAAAAATTGATTTATGGGGATGTTATTACTCAGCATTACTGCAGGGATGGTAGAGTAATACACTGTGGTTGTCAGTATATTCACTAGCCAGAGTTTTCCAGACAAATCAATAAAATTTGTTTTCTGTGATTACGGAAACAAAGAATGTTAACCACATGAAATCTACTTTCTGTATCTGCAAGTTGAACCCAGACGACTGGTAGCATAATCATAGACCAAACCTGAGAATCAGAGATGCCAATGCCTTCCGGCATGCAGGTGGAGAGTCAGCTCAAACTGAACCCAGTTTTCACTTCCTGCCTTTGTCAACATTTATGTATTCAGCATATTTATGACACTCAGCCACATGGTGAGAGTGGCCATCTTTGAGCAGTGTACCAAAACAAAAGAAAGCTCTTCCAGAAATACCTGCAGAGATGGAACCACAAATAATGACTTTTGCGATATTTAGATATCCCTCAACTCAGTCAAGTAGAGGCAAAAATACCCATATTACATAAGAATGTGAACAAACAGCTGTATTTAGATCTCCCAATAGATTATATTGTCAATGAAATCAACATTGGCTTGACGATCTCAAAAGCATTTCTCATGTCAATGAATAAATAACGCAGTTGTCAATATTGGCATCCATCAATACACTAAGTACCCTGCATATGACAAGATGAAGTACACTTGGTTTCTTTGTTGTGCAAATAAAGACTTATTATATAGAAAAGGCCATGCCATGACACACTGCAGAGTAAAGTCAATAGGCTGTCCTGAGCTCCTACTACACTGCTATTTGCATCCTGAAGGCAATGTTAGAAATAATCTCATTCAAATGTTCTTCTCTAACAATATTCTTAAACACGGTAGTTCTCATTTGCTTTGTAGCCCTTTCATTAAAACCATGTGTTTTATGGATTCTTTTTATAGACTGGTGAAATGGAATGTTACTGTTGAGAAAATTCAAAGTTTTGCATAGAACTCATTAATTTTCTACTTGCATAAGATCACTCATTCTTCATCCCCAAGGTACTTGTAAAATAGAGAGATATCCTATACGAGTTAATCCCTTTAAATGGTTAGAATGCTGGCAAATGCAGTATTCACCATAGGCTGAAAAGGTTTGAGTAATTTGATCTAAAAATTACATATAGGCACATACTTCATAAAACTGAATAATGCTTCTGAATGTATACTGATAGAATTCCACATAGTAAATGAAGTTTCTTAGTGCCTTTCGATTTTATTAGTTTGGAAAATGAGAGTTCCACAATATGAACTGATTTTCTAAGTATGAGTATAGGGTACATAAATTTCCATTATAGGGCCAGTTCCTGATTATCAACTTAGAACTAATTATTTAGAATATTTGAAAGTGGTACATAAACATATGTCCTAACAAGTTTCCCAGGTGAGTATGCACTTCATCAGTTGAGAGAAAATAACAAGGAAGATAGCTACAGAGATGATAGAACAGGAAAAAGGCAATGAGGAGATTGTGACTCATGCAACAAAGGAAACTTCTAGTATAATGAAGTGGTAAGTATAGAGAATGTTCTAAACCAGCCTTCATAGGGAAAATTTACTTTTGTCTTCAATCATTCCAGTAACTATATGTTTCAAATGTATATGTATGTCCATTTATATATTGTGTATATTTATAATAATTATGAAGTCTTCATGAAAATAACTCTAAATATATATTCTATGGTTGTGACAGTCTTTAAGATGCTCAGGAATTCTGAGGTGGCCTCAGTAGCCTGGAATGGTGACCACAATGTCATTCAGTTTCTTTCTTAGTTATCTGGAAACTAACTTAGGAGAATCATACAAGAGTTTTCTAAGTCTAAATTATTTTATTTCACAATTCAGAATTCTCCAGAAGCTTACGGTAATCCATAATATAAATATTAGCCCCTTAGAGACATCTATGCCTCTACCATTTTAGAGTCCTTGGTATCTAATCAGACTTTTTCCTCTCATTATAGGAAACCATTAGAACTTTGTTAAATTTACCCCTGATCTCATTTTGAAATATCTTTGGGCATACTAATCCCTCATTGGACACATGAGCTCCAGATGAAGCCCAGCTACCTGGAAATGGTAACACAAGCTTCTCAATGAAATAGTAACCCACGTATCATATCCTACCAAGGTTTGCCTTTACTTCCTTTACCCAGGAATGTTCCTTGTGGCTTCTGCTTCTGTCTTTTGTTCATAGCCTCTGTGACTGAGACGTTTTATAACAGCAGGTTTTAAATAGTTATCTGTTAAATGACTATTAACAAATGAATTTTTATAGAGAATTTTTTTTTCGTTATTAACAATGAGGAGGCACTAGATACCTAACTAATGGGTGACATTTAAAATTTTAGCACAGACAGTAGAAGTACCATTGTTCTTAGTCTTTTCATGTGTGCTTGTCTTTGTTTTTGATGTGAGTTGCAAATACTTGGGGTATTAGGTTAAAAATATACTTGGGGTATTAGGTTATAAATGAGGACCTCTGTCTCACAGCACAGCCCAACACCCTCTGCCCTCCCTCTAGTTGTACTTAAAATATTATCACTGTAATGTGCAAAGTCAAAATACGCTTCTAGTAGCTTGGGTTAACAATCCAGAAAGGACAAGATTTGAATTAAAAAAGTCAGTTCTGTGACTCACAGAAGCTTTGTTTGTCCTGACTTGCTTTATGAGCATGAGCTGTGTGACATCACCCTGATTCATGGTGCATTCAAATTTAGTTCAAATTTATTACATTTGATCAGATTGCCACCCGATCTGAAGCCAAATAAAATATTTCAGTACCATAAAAAATGAACATTTGTAATAATCATTGGTTATTAATAAAATTTCAGAAGTTAATCTCATCTGAAAATTTCAACTTCCTATGTTTTAAGACATATATATATATATATATATTATATATATATATATATATATACATCTAGTTCTCTATTCATATACCAAATCAACATTGTTAATAAAAAAATCTGAAATTTCAAGGCAGAGAAACATATGCCTTGTTAGCATCACCTCTTGATCTTGCTTTTATTGTTGGTTCTCCCACAGTGGCTTATGGGGATGTAAAAGGCCCTGGGTTCTGAGAAGGAACAAATGAAATAGATACACCACAGCTTAACAGATGGGGAAGTGTGCTTGAGGAGAGGCTCCTATTGATTCAGAGCTGTCATCATGCCTCCTCCTGGTTTCTTCCCTATTGGCTCCTACAGTGTGCACCTGTAGATTGTCAGCTCAGATCTTTCTTCTACCCCATGAGAGGTAACCCTTGCTGACAGAATAACCTTTTCCCTCTGTGCAAGGTTTCTCTCTGTGAGCACTCTAATTCCTAGCTCCTACATTGGTTTTTGGAAGTGCTTGTTGTTAAAACTATTTTAAAAGTGTTTGATCAGAGTCCAAAACGACATCTCCAGAGAAAGTAGACTGTTTTGCTTCTCATCCACCTGTGCCCCTTTTCTAAGCCAAGGGAACAATCTGTGGAAGAGGGGGTGTGGTAGAATGTAAGGGCTGCAATTGGGGTGAATGGTGAAACTACAGCAATATAGACTGGACACTTATTTGATCAACATGATTGTACATACAAGCCCCTCCAGCTGGATGGTGGGAGCCTTGGGCTGTATGGGTTTGGGCATAGCTGCTTGCAAATTGGTTTTGCATGAAGGGTGTTTGTATTCACTACTTATTACTCATTGTTAAAATCAAATAAAAAATATTGAGATAAAAAGTATAAGTGTTTGCACAAACAGTAGAGTATCTATTTAAAACTTCCTAAATAATTTGGGGACCCAAGCTATTAGAGGTTTCTCCAACCACCTGTTGATAACACTATTAATTCCAACTTTTATACTGTCAGGATGTAAGATAGGTGTTTTTGTTTTACAGAGTAAATTGTAGAAGGAAAGTTCAAACATGATGTCCGATTTTGACACTTTACTATAAAATGGAATTGGGAGACAATAGCTGTTTTCAATTCGCAGGGTTAGTTTTACTCTCTTCTTTAGCGCTTTTTGGAAAGGAAATTATATCATTAGGTAGAGTTGAATAAATTCAAGGAATTCATCAGTTACTACCTGATTTATTGACTTGTTCACTTGGTTTTCTTCTTGGCCTTGAAATAACTGTGTGTATGCATGTTCCTAGAGTTGTGTTTTCATTTTGATTTGTAATTGTGTTTTTATAAATATAGCTTTCCTAATTATTAACTCTTTGAAGCCAGAGTTTTATCTTATGTATGAATTTTTTTTAAATATCTGTGGAAGTGGGCATAATATAAATATTTATTATGTGATTTAATTATTTAAAAATAGTTACTATTAGATGAATGAATGATTTAATAGTTAAATGAATGAAGGAGAGAAACATTCTTGCACCATTTTTCATAGGATAGACATAATGGGAGTTAGCCTCATGCTCTTGAAAGGGTTGGTGCTCCACAAGAAACAGGGATCTTTGCAAGCTGTGAGTTTTTTCTTTTAAAATCTGATTAAAACCCTTACATCAGAAAAATATCAAGAAAAACTACTCCCGAATCATGGATTCTGCCATATTGTCATCCATGAGAGAGGATGTAAAAACCGGTTACACACCTAAGGACAATTGTTTTTAATTGCGCTTTTAGCCGTGGACACAATTATAATCATTTCTATATTGTGTTATTTTTTTTAATTTAATTTTATTTATTTCTGTATGTGTATGAATGTACTGTCTGCATGCAGGTCCGTGCACCCATGTCGTGCAATGCCGCAGAGGTCAGAAGAGGGTCTCAGATTCCCCTGGAACTGGAGTTCTCCTGGAATTGGAGTTTCAGGCGGCTTTTGGCCGCCATGTGGGTGCTGGGGATCGAACCCGGGTCCTCTGTAAGAGCGGTCGGCGCTCTTAACCGCTAGGCCATCTCTCCAGCCCTCTATGTTGTGTTTTAAAGTAACAGATTTCATTGATATTTCTTTTTGGTGTGTGCCTGTGTGTGTCTGTCTGCCTGTCTGTCTCTCTGTGTGTCTATGTGTGCGGTGTATCATTAGTGTACGTGGTCAGTGGTATGCAACTGTACATATTCATGTGTGCATGGGTGCAGTTGCTTTCTGTACTCTCTCTTCACCATATTTCTTAAGAGAGTGTCTCTCAGTGAACCTGAAACTCATTGCTTTGCCAGAGCAGTTGGCCAATGAGTTCCAGAGGTCTGTGTGGCTTTGCATCACTCAGAACTAAAGATAAAGATGCCTGCTTTCTTACTAAGTTTTCACATGGGTTCTGGTGATCCAAACTCAGGTTCTCATGCTGCATAGCAACCATTTTACCAAATGAACCATCTCCACAGCTCTGTGGTATTCTGGTGTTTAATACTATTCACTCAACTCTACTCATCCCAACTGTCCTCCCTTTTTCCCTTCCATGTGGTCAGTATTTTCTTTTTTACTTTCATGTTCATTTACCAGTCTTAAACTGCATATGAGACGGAACTTGATTCTTCTAGTCTGAATAAGGCAGATTTATTTCACTGAACATGCTGATATCCAGTTCTACCTAATTTCCTGAAAACTAAGTATATTTTTATTCTTTCATCATGACTGAATCATATGTTATCCTTCATGAACTTATGGGCACTTCGTTTGATTCCATCACTTGGATTCTGTGAATAATCTAACTATATCTCTGGGAATTCAGATATTTCTAAGGTAACTAACTTTTACTCTTTGGGATATTCACATGGCAGTTTTACTTTTCATTTTTGAGGGAACCTCCACAAAGATCTCCATAGTGGTTGACACAAAATGTTCATTTATTTCCTGTATTCTGGCCAATATTCACTTTTTGTTTCCTTGCTTTCTGGATAATTTTATATAGTCTAAGATTTTTTTATAGTTTCATAGATTTACATAATTAATTTTAGTCATTTTCCTTCCCATTTCAATCTATCATCCTCCTCAATCTTTCGCTGAAGCCTTTCTTCACAAAAAATACCTTTCTTACTTATGTGTCTTCCATTTGTAAAGAACTGAATTTCTTCACAAAATTATTTTTTATTGTTATTAAACTTTTTCCATGTCTTACATCATTTCTCAATCGAATCTAGAGTTACATGCCTTTCCATGCCCTCCACCCCGCCAGAATCCCTGTACTCTTTCATACATGTCCTGCATCTTTTTCTGAGTCTTTCCAGAGTTTTTTCCAGTTTTTTGTTGTTATTGTTCTTTCCTACTTGTATTGCTTCAGTATAAATACATATATATACATATACATAAATATATACATATATACATACACATATCACTTGAATTGGAGGACATTTTTTTCCTAAAAGATGTCATGTTTTCCTTAAGGAAGTGCTCAAAGGCTCCTTCTTGGCAAGCCCAAACAACCATCAATCCTGCACTTGTGCTCCACATTGGGGTATTTCCCTCCCATAGTCCCCCAAATGAAGTCCAGTAAGGACGAATTCTGTCTTGATCCTCTTGCACTGGCCTCCATGATACAGCCAAGGTAGTCCAACAATGGCAGTCCATATTCTGACCAGGTTGAATTCCCTTTAGCTGCTTAGTTCACAAGCTGGGTACCTCAGCAGTCCTCAGTCCACAAAGCTGTATCTCATATCCTTAAGGAGTGCCAAAAGCAGTGGCATCCACAGAGTAGATGCACCTGCCTGTAAGAATTGAAGACAGGCCAAACAACAATGCAAATTAAAACCACTTTAAGATATTATCTCACCCCGATAAGGCTGGCTAGGATCAAGAAAACAAATGAAACCAAATGCTGGAGAGGGTGTGGGGAAAGGGGAACACTCATTCACTGCTGGTGGGAATGTAAACTCATACAGCCACTACGGAAAGCAGGGTGGAGAACCCTTGGAAGACTTGGAATGAACTTGCCACCTGATCTAGCCATACCACTCCTGGGCATGTACCCACAAGTCTCATCTTACCACAGAGATACACGTACAGCAACGTTTATTGCAGCTCTGTTCACAATAGTGAAGAGCTGGAACCAACTCAAGTGCCCCTCAACCGATGAGTGGGTACAGAAAATGTGGTACATCTGCACAATGGAGTACTATGCAGCAGTAAAGAAAGATGATATCATGAAATTTGTGGGTAAGTGGATGGAACTAGAAGATATCATGCTAAGTGAAGCAACAGAGTCCCAGAAAAACAAAAGATGAATGATATCCCTCATCTGTGGATGTTAGTACCAAGTACCTAGGTGTAAGACAAAATGAGCAACATTAAGGTTATATTCCTCATGATCTAAAGACAACTGTGCTCTTGTATTGGGAATCCCTACACAGGTTCTAGAGCTGACCTAACGCTTATTTTCAGACCTTGGATTTTTTTGTATATGATGGAAGGTATGGGTACATCTTTTAGAGTAATATGGGATTAAAATGGAAAGATGTGAATAGAGAAACATGGCATGGAAATAACATACAGTTTGTTTCCAAATGATACAATGTTAATATAAGTGCAATGTAACAGGCTGTTGCAACTTAGCCTTTCTGGGTGCTTAAAGAACATTTGTGATGTCCATACAAATTTGGCCAAGGGACCTGGGGGATAACTTTGTTCCTTGCCCTCAGAAGTCAACCAAGTCTTAGGGGATTATGCATGGGGGCATCTCTTGAAAAGTCCTGCAGAGGTGTGCCACCAATCTTCCTGTTCAGGGAGGTCTTCGAGAGCCACTAAGGGGACTTCAGCCAGTGTCCAGTCTATGAAGAGAAAACTCTGCTTGTGCTTCAGAAAAGGAAGACTGGTCTAGCAAGACCTGATTTTGTACTCAAGTGGATGGGACTGCTGGATGAGGAGCTGAAAGGACCAAGGGGATCCCCCCCCAAAGAAAACCCGAGAGACCCCTGAGGACCAGATTCTCAACTGATCTCAACAAAATAAAACCTTGGTTAATCTGGGCTGTGTGGCCTTAAGCATCCAGAAGGAAAGTACAACCAGAAATAATAAGACCAGAGAAACTGTAATGCAGACACAAAACTTGAGATCTTAGTAAGAACTGAATTTTATCAGCTTCTTTTAAAAAGTATTTATTTATTTATTTATTTATTTATTTATATTTTATCTGTATGAGTGTATTGCCTACATGTATGTGAGAGTAGCTTTGTCAAACAAAGCCTGCAGATATCAGAAGATGGTGTCAGATTACCTGAACTAGAGTTACAGATGGTTGTTGTTAGATGTCAGTGGGGCCTGGGAACCTAACCTGGGTCTTCTGTAAGAGCAGTCAATGCTCTTAACTGCTGAGCCATCTCTCCAGCTTCTAATCAGAATTTCTTACTTGAGTGTGGGTGGGAGGTTATTTACTGGAGCAAAGGCAGCTACCCACTGAAGAGAGTGACAACTCTTTTAACCACCATTAATTGCCACTCTTCATAGGTTTATCCATCATCCATGAGGTAATGTTGGTGGAACCCATCATTGATAGGTCTGGTGGAGATAACCTCAGCTCCAGTGAGTTCTTGAGTACAATGCCCATGTCATGTCCATAAGAAATCTTTTCGCTGAAAATCTTGCCATCCTTTGGCTAGAACTTTCTTTCATACTCTCTTCCTTGATGTTCCTTGAGCCTTGCTTGGGTGGATTATGTGTCTTATTCAGGGCTGATGACTCCACTATCACTTGTTCTCAACAATTGGCCACTCAAGGATTTCTGCAAAAAACACTACCCACTACAATAAGAAGCTTCTCTGGTGAAAGCTGGGCATATCACTAATCTGTAGGTATAAACATGAGTATTATCAGGCAACTTGTCATTACTATTTAGCCAAACAATAGTAGTGGGTTCCCCCAAAGTCTATAATCTCCCTACCCATGGGCTTTTGAACAGATTTACAGAGCCAGACATTCATTCTGTGAGCAGCTCTCAACTTGAATCAGAAAGCAAGAGGCTACACTTTAGCAGCCACATCACTACTGCAATAACTGGCCCCTCTTGCTAGACAGGTTATTTTTATAGCTCTGAAATTCATAGCTGGGTAAGACTATCTACAACATTTTTTTTTCTCTAGCAGCCTAGATAGGGTCTTCTGGCACTTATGAGAGCTAGCCAGAAGGGCTAAATTGCAGCTCTTCCCCAGCACTTCTTTCTCTCCTGTGCCCAAAGTGTGCAGTATCTTTAGAAACAGGGTTTTGCCAGGACCCCAACTTGTATCCCAAAACAGGCTATTGTTAATGGCTGTGGGGCCAGTGACCCAGAGGTTGAACAGGCTGAAGAGGATACCTCACAGAGTTACTCTACTAACATCCCTGGAACCATGCCAGAGGGTGCAAACCCATTTATTCTCTGCAATAGGCAGCATATATAGGTCTGAGACAGGGTAGCCCCTACATCACATGACACCACCACCCAGTGGCCAGTCCTAGACACACCATCACGTCATCCCACCTCTTGAGGTGCATTTAGAAAAGGGGCATCCTGATAAGCAAGCAGACTTGTGACTTCTGAGTGCACACTAGCCAAAAACAGGGTGTGCCCTACATTTTTGCTATGTCTAGTATGCTAAGCAGATTGGTAGCCTGCATATGCTCAAGATACATCTGAGTCCATGATTGCTGTCCAAAAACTGGCCTTGGTTGCCCAAAAGAACTGAATGATAACCTCTTTCGACTGAGGTGAGATGGTAGTCTTTTAGTGAAGTTTCGATTTGCTTTTGCATCATGGCTAAGGATATTGAATATGTTCTCATGTATTTATCAGTGATTTAAACTTTTTTCATTTGAAAGTGGGTTATTTGCCCATTCACTATTGGATTATTTGCTTTTCTGGTGTTTAATTTGTGGGCTATGTATATTCTGGATATTAATCCTCAGTCAGATAAATAGCTGGGAAAGATTTTCTCCCACTCCATAGAGTGTGACTCCTTTCTTAATTATTTCTTTTGCCCTGAAGATGCCTTTTAACTTGATGCAATTCTATTTGTCAAGTCCTGCTATTATTTCTAGAACTATTGGAGTCCTCTTTAGAAAGTAATTGTCTGTGCCCATGTCTTAATGTGCTTCCCCTTTTTTGTGTAGTAGTTTTAAAGTTTCAGGGTAAATCTTAGTTTAATAGGGAATGGGAAAAGGTGACATACAGGTAAACTGTTCCTTACTGAAGAGAATACTACCCTACGGTAGCATACATCTTAAAATCATAGCTATTACTAGAGTATTTCAATTAAGGAAGCTATAGAAGATGTTTACTTAAGATGAGATAATGTCAAATTAAAATCACTTTAAGTGACATGATGATCTCCATCTGATTGCAAACTGGTAAGGTATGCTTCAAATAAAATTAATCTCCTTATAAATTATGTTATTAAACTCACGCATTTTTATCTGCAGCCTACTTACATCGTCCCATTGACGTCAACTATCCTGGGCTTTATCAGCTTCCTTGGAAATTCATATCTTCAAATGTCATCCCTGGTCACATAAGGTGTTGAGTCATGATTTTAGTCGGGTAAGCATAAGACCAAATTATCTTTCTCTCTTTATATATTTGGAACAGGACCGGGAGTTTCTGCTGAAGCTGTATGTTAGCAGTGCAAGTTGTTGAGGGTAGGTGGCTGCACCTCCAACTTCTGGTAAGAGAAAGCTAGCAGAGTGTTGTGACTAGCTTTGAAATACTTGAAAATGTCAATGCAGTGCAGGAGGTTTAAAAGAAAATATCTGACACTAGCCTAAGTAGTCAATATTCCAACCTTCCGTGTTGCTCTCAGTCAGCTCTACAGAAGGGCCACAGGTCCTTCCAAACTTAATGTGCCCTTTGAGAACTGATCACCTACAAAGCAGTCTACTGTTAACAAAGTAGCAATTTGCTAGTCACGAGATCAATTATTAGTTTAAGGCAAAATTAAAGTGTAGATCCTAAGAGGAAAATGTCTAACTAAAAACACAAGGACTGTAATGGAGTAAAGAGAAAGATGTTAGTGACAGGAAGAATATCATGGCTATTTTTGGAAAGCTTTACTCTAAAATATTTTCCACCCCTTAATGCTAAAAAGAATTGCAAAAAGTCATGACTACAATTCACTTGGCAAAATAATGAACTTGGGAAAGTACAGTTCTTTAATTCTAAGACAACCGCAATAGAAAACTCAATCCAAATAGACATATCGATCAATCTATTCTAGAGCTGTTGCTTCAGGAAAGTGTCCCAAATGTCATTGACATGTATCACAATGCGGTAATTAACATGCCGTAGTTCATAGGGATTTATTTTTATAAAAGTAACATGGAACATGAGGAACAATTTCTCTTCTAATCTGAAAAATAAACCCTCGTCAGCCAAAGCAGTGCAAGACTACGCATTTTAAAAATCCATCTTGAGCATGTAATTTCCACCAAAATATGACAGATGGCTTCTTAAATAAGCAATTGTACCACTGAAGATCCTAGGTGGGGTGCTGATTCTCACAGTGCAGACGCAGAGTTCTGCAGTTTTCACCTTCTGAGGGCATGAGGATGAATTGAAGAGCAGTCATTATATTTCTCAGATATACCTGTTACCACAAAGACTATAAGGATGCAGAAAACCATCAAGATGAAGGTTTATGGTGGTCATAAATTAAGACATTTCTAGGTCAGATTTAAATTCCCATTGTCAAGATTTGCTATGATCTGGTTAAAGCCAAAAGAAATAAGATTTAAGTAGAGATTTGGGGGCAATTGGAAATTTTATTCCATTTTTTTTTTCTTTTCCTTTTTTCCCACTTCAAGTTTGCTTCCTTATCAGCTTGTGAGAAGCTGCTGGAAAGGAAGATTTTGCTGCCAGGTTTGAACTGCGGGGGTGGAATTGGCAGTAGTAAAAACCAAAAAGATTGAGCAAATAAAAGATAATATAGATTGTCTCCTGTTGTGTCTGTTTTCAAATTACTGGGCTTAAATGAAGTTCTTCTTTAGTAAACTGTCTTCAGTCTCTCTCTCTCTCTCTCTCTCTCTCTCTCTCTCTCTCTCTCTCTCTCTCTCTCTCTGGCCTCTGGTGACCTTTCAATGATTCTTCATTTCCTTTGTGTCTCAAAGCACCTGAAACGTTGATCTTTCAAAAGGTCCATGTGAGTAAACATGACATGGGCCTGTTGGGTAAGCTGCTTGATCAGAACTTATGTACTGCTTGCACAACCAAATAGGAATTTTAAATTGTGCCCCAATTTTATATAATTATTGAAATAAAAGTACTTTTGAAAAGCAGGGATAAAAGGGAAGCTGTAATTTAGTGTTTTTTATGTATCAAGAGGTTTGCTAATACAGCTCTGCAATAATGCTGACTTTTTATTTAATACTCTTTGCTGATTCTTTTAGAACCTTGTGCAATGTATTTTGTTCCTATTCAGACCCTGCCCCTCATTTCTACCCCAATTAACTACTCCTTCACCAATTCCATGTCCTCTATTATTATTTTTAACCTATTAAGTATAACTAATGCCTAAATATGAAAATTATTTGTTGGGAAGAAGGGTCTCAATGGGAGGAGGGGGCAAGCCATGGAGTAATAGGGTTAGAAGAACAAATTCATTACATACATTTAGAAACTGTCAACAATTAAATTGACAAATAATTGTTTTGCACAGGTATCCTGGTTCATTTCATAGATTCTGTTTGAAACTGCTCATAAAAAATCCACATGGCTATTTATTATCCAATAAAAGCAATGATTTGTCAATTTCATCTGATTTAAAACGATGAAAATATCACTTATGTACATATATTGCATCCCACTCACTTCTCATTGATTCATATTAACAATCAACATGAAACGATGTGCCTTTTCCATCCATGACTGCTGCATGATACTACTTGTCAGTACATTATTGTTTTCTATGTATTAATATGACTTCCTGTGTGTGCTGTCTTATAACTTACTGGTAATTTTAATTTTAATTTATCGTTTATTATATTTTATTATTTTATGTGTATGAGTGTACTGTCTGCACGTAGGTAGGTGCACCCGTGTCCTGCAATGCTGCAGAGATCAGAAGAGGCTTTCAGATTCCTCTGGAACTGGAGTTAAAGAAGGTTCTTAGCTGCCATGTGGGTGGAATTAAACCTGGTCCTCTGCAAGAGCAGTCGGTGCTCTTAACCACTGAGCCATCTCTCCAGGCCCATAACTTACTGGTAATTTAAAAAATGCTCATAAGACAACAAAAACAAAACAAAACAAAAAATCCCGGGTGTGGTGGCACATGCCTTTAATCCTAGCACTTGGGAGGCAGAGGCAGGCCGATCTTTGTGAGTTCAAGGCCAGCCTGGTCTACGGAGTGAGTTCCAGGACAGCTGGGGCTACAGGGAGACCCTGTCTCGAAAAGACACACAAAAGGCTCATAGGAGAATTGAGATTGTTTCACTCTGCTCTCAGTGTGGCCACCATAGAACCTCATATCTCTGGGGTACGTAGAAGCCTCTAATGTGATATTTGAACTTAATCTCTGGTCTCTTACTTAGATTCTGCCTCAATTGGCAAGGCTGTAGCTGGGGGAGCCTAATGGCTTTAGTCTTCTTAGTAGATTTTAATTCTCTTTTTTTAAGAGTCGTTTTTTAAGACTAAATTTTATTGTGTCAAATATACAACATGCAGTGCAATACTTAGAGATAGGAAGATGGTTACTATAGTGAAGGAAATTTGCATCTCCACAATCTTTCATAGTCACTATGTCTTTCTCATTTTTGTTACATGAGCAGTTAAAGTCTACTGGGGATACTTTCAAACTTAGTCCTATACTTTGCAATACCTGCCAACAACTGGTTTGATATTTTAAACGACTGTATGTCTACGGTGTCTGTAAGTGTTTATGCCACATTTATGGGGGTGCCCACTGACGGCAGGCAGATTCCCTGAAGCTGGAGTTACTGGTGGTTGTAAGTTGCCCAACATGGGGTCTGGTAAGTGAACCCTGGTCTTTGGAAGCAAAATAATCCATTTTAACCACCAGGCTTTTCTATAATTCCTTGATTGAGTTCTTTTGACTGATTATCTGATAGCTTCCTTATAAGAATGTCCATCCTCAAAACACTGAGCATTTTGTGGATCACTGTTCTAAATAGAGAACTGTCTCATTTGATAAGAATGACTAATCACTAGGCAATTTCCAGGTAATTTATTTCAACTATGTTTATTAAATAAATATAGGCACAAATATATGAAATATAATGTATCCATTTACTGGTTAGCATACAATTGACTATTAGGTAGGTAAATTCTAAAAACTTTGTGTTAGGAATAAAACAGTAAGATATATGGGATTTTGCATGTATGAAAGGCTATACAAATAGCACTAAATACAGAATTGTATATGATAAAAACAATATCATAAACATTGTGAAGCCTAAGGAAAGAATCTATTTTAATTTTCTCAGCCAATAATTTACCACAATTTATTAAATATTTAATTTCTATGTACTAATTTGTTTTCCTGTTTAAAACATTATATTTCTAAACTTTTGTTTCATCATTGATGGGTTGATTTCTTATTTTTTCACAATCTTTATCTAATTGTAATAACTTTGGCTTTGTATTTGGAAGGGTTAGCCCCATTACTCTACCCCAGAGAGCCCTCTTTTTAAAGTATATTTTTCATTCATTTTATATCCTTACTCAGATTTTTTGTTGTATTTATAGTCTAGTGATAGAATTATTACATTTGAATTCACACGTCAAAAATTGCTACTGTGGTAATAAACAGGATATATCACTTTATCAACTTAATTCATGTACATCCTCTTTTAATTCTGAAAGTTTTCTCTATAATGGCTTCCTATAGCCACCAGAACAAGTGATCATAACTGTGACTCAAGATTGCAGAAACTAAGTCTTTCACAGTTGGACATAGAATCAGAAGTCCAAGATCAAAACCAATGAGCCGCCCTCCTCTTGAGGTCCTAGAAGACAGTCTATTGAGTTCCTTGACTTTTTGACTTTAGGAATCCTTTATTTGTAGCCTTAGCTGGATGCATCCCCTCTCTGCCTCCAGGGTCATGTCACCTCTACCTCTGTGTCTCTTTACTCCTTTGTGAATCTTTTATAAAGACACATGTCATCCAGATGACACAAGATCTCTTCACCTCCAAATCCTCAGTTGGCTCTCTGAAGATGCTTCTTTTGCAAAGAATGTGACATTTGTGGGTTTCAAAGATTTGGGATGTCTTGCTTCAGAGACCATTTTCATTCATTCCTACTACAGTGGCTTTGAACACTTTTATGGATTTTATTTCTAGTTACAGTTTATCTCTTATTTGCAGTGAACAATATCTTATTTTTCTGTTTTTGCTACTGTAATTGGTAGCTGCTAGCACAAAGGAATGATTTTTATTTTTCTGGTAAGTTCACTAAAATTTCATAATCATTCTAAATTGAGCCTTCCTCAGATTTCTGGTGGATTAACATGCTATGCAAGTAATTGCATATTGCTATTTCTGATGCTTATGTTTCATAAATGTATTTACCTTAACATATTTAATATAATCCTCAATACGATATTTAGCAGAAGCAGTAGTGAACACCTTTGACTATCAGTATGATTGTCAAACTAGTAACAAAAGCTAACACATCTTATTGACTATATGTACAGATTATCATGTATGTATAGACATGTATGTATATCATCTATGTACATTCAGTCTACTTGAGGTTAATCCTGATAATTTTGCAGTAATGGGAAAATTTCACTATTAGAGTTTCACTTCTCTTTTCTGTAAAGTGACCTGATGTAACTGCAAGAACCAGCACAATTGGAAAGAACTAGGGAGGTACAGGGAAACAAGGAGCCTGAGAGCGAAGAGAGTGGGAGATGGGTTTTATTAATAGAGAAATGGATAAAATGGGAACAGTTTAAATGGGGAAGGCATGGAGGGAAGATGAGAGAGAGAGAGAGAGAGAGAGAGAGAGAGAGAGAGAGAGAGAATAAATAACGCCTACCTAGTGTAAAGAACCAGTGGGAATCTTATTAGT